>CM076732.1:17079121-17515727 GCA_038501795.1 Pseudopleuronectes americanus | reverse complement strand
ACCATTATACAACATCCAGTCTTTCTGAGAGACCTCTGGTCTAAACACTGTAAGATTTCAGAAAACACAGAAACACTTATTGTTTGTGTTTGAATAGAACATCAACTGTAAGTCTCTAACATCAGTTTGATGTAATTTTTCTGTTGCCTTTCTTTGTTTTAATTCAAACTGAGTGAAAGAATTGAAGAGGAATTTGAAACAGATTGTATATTAAAGGTGACATATTATGAAAATTCCACTTTTTGGTTTTTCTACACATTACTATGGGTATCAGGCATGTCTACCGTCCTAAAAGGTCTCGAAAAAAACAACTTCCGCGATTTGTTGTGGTTCCTCTCTGTCAGAAACTATGTGCTAGAGTGCTTCCAATGGGAATAGGGCAGTTTCAGACGTCATAGACAATCCATGCCCATGTAGTACACTCCTCCGTAGCTCTATGCAGTCCCCCACCACCACTAGACCCACCCCTAGATGGACCCACCCCCTTTTAGAAAGTCTACTGGTGTCCGGCAGCCATTGTGCCTGGGAAAGACTTGGATAAGCTAACTAGCAGATGCTCAGTGGTCGGCTGCACAAATCAGCACAACTGTCTTCATGTGACTCCAGCTTCAGAAGACACATCTCTCCGTCGCAATACTGAAGACGAGGGAAATGTAAGTATTTTTTTTAAATAATTCTGGTATTTGCTTGTTTTAGCATTTTGTGTGGAGGCTAGTGACGTTAGCATGTTGTGGAGGGGGTGGGGGGATAGCATGTAGTGGTTGGGGACAGGGATGAGACTTTACAGGAGTTTTCATGTTCAACTATTAATAACTTTATTGAACAATTAATCAAGGACGGCTGGAGACTCTTAGCAAAGACGGCATCGGAGTTCGTGAGTGCCGCTGATTTTTTACACGGCAGCACTGGGCTGCAAGTTAGATTGCGGCTGCTGAAGTTACGGCTGACTTCCAGCAGACACGCGAGCGGATGGGGGGGGGAGCTTGTATAACACTCACGAACCTGCAGTGGTACAGCTCGGGGGATTTAGCACCCGTCTGCTGTAGGAAGTCGCGCTCGCGACAGATAAGTTGTTCTCATAATGTGCGGGACTAGAACGATATATCCTTGTATCTTTGTATACATCCTTGTATGCATGACAGTAGTACAAACTTGAATAACATTGCTGCTTCTGGTGTTTAGGCAAGCACATCTGTTCACGGTGCTAGGCTACATAACTTAGCTTCCCGGACGGACCTACCAGAGATGCGCACATATGGCACGCAGCTTTCAATGAAAACACTGCGACCTAACTACAAAAGTACAGGTTTGTTTACCCTCAGTTACTTCGTCATGTCATTGGTTGTGTCTCCATGTTAAAGTTGTAACAGCGTCTCATTTGTTCTACTCGTTTCAGGTCTGTTCACTCAGAACAGTCTTGAGAATACTGTCTACAGCCGACAGGATCTTTTAGACATCGGATCTTGTTCATCTACCCACTTATTCTATGGTCCAAGGCTCATTCCCGAGATCGTCAGAGCTACCGAGGCTACCAACCCGTCTTCGCCGACCGGAAGTGCTCACAGGCGGCGTCGAGATGTAAACAAAGGCCGGGGAAGAGAGTTGGGCTAAGGGCTAAGCTAAAGCTAACTCCTCACCGGCTATCTCTACCGAGTCTTTTCCTCGCCAATGTTCGGTCTCTAGCGAACAAAATGGATGAGATGCGGCTGCGGATCACCACACACAAATGGATTATGGACTGCAACATCATGATTTTCACAGAAACATGGTTCAACAGCAGCGTCCCCGATAGCAGCAGCGTCGTCCGGGCGAACAGAACAGCTGATGACTCCGGTAAGATCAGAGGTGGGGGACTGTGCATCTATGTGAACAAAGCTTGGGACATGGTTACTGTTATCTTTGAGAGTCACTGCTCCCCTAACCTGGTTGAGTGCAGACGTCCTATCTGCCCAGACAGTTTACATCGACTGTTGTGACTGCAGCCTACATCCCCCCCGATGCTAATGCTAACCTGGCAATGACAATAAAGTTGAATCTAATCTAGTCCAATCTAAAAAGACACCCACATATATTGTCTATGAAAACTGCCTCCTGGAGCTGTTTGAGGTGTGTCCTGTGTGCCATAATTTATAATTTATGAGTTGTATAATGTGTTCTGTTTATTTATTTTGTCTCTTGCTATGGTTTGTTTATGTATTGTTCATCTGTATTATTTACCCTCAATCAGGGAATTGCTGCAATAGAGCCCTGTGCTCAGTCAATTCTCCCTGAATAAATAATGATGATAATATGTCTATGCATGACTAAAATTGTGTTTTTATTTTTTGGACTGTACAAGAAACTGGAGAAGATTAACCAGGACAAAGAATGTGTGAAACGGAAGAAGTGGCTTCACAGCATAAAAAACACATCTGCTGGACAGCCGCTATGACAACATCAGGGCCAGAGAGAGTGGCAAAGTGGACCATCCTTTACCATGTCCAAGACATCCACTCTCATGAAGACCCTGTTTTCCCCCAGTGTTTACATCCGCAACACACTTCTAGGGACAATAGCAAATGGTTGACAGCAGGTATGTTCACCAAATTTGCATTTCAAATGTATATATATATATATATATATAAAACAAACCTAATAACAAATGCCATAATCACTTATCTATAGTTATGTTTTCCCCCTTTTTTTTACAGGGACACCAGCCATCTGCAGATTAGAGAAGGTGTTGACTAACAAGAGGGTTCTGAAAGATGTGGGGAAGCTGAGCCCTCACTACCAGACCTCGTCGTTGGAGTCTTTCCATAGCGTCATTCTGCGTTTTGCGCCCAAAAACGATTTCTTTGAATGTTATGCAGGTAAAAGTACGATTATTTTGTCAAAGAAATGTATACCTATTATTTATTATACACGCATATATACATGCTCTTATTAATATTATTTTCTCCCCAAAGACTCTACCTGGAAGCCCTACATTTCAATGAAACTGCTGGCCGTCCCCAAGCAACAAGTTCAACTGGTGAGCCGCTCTTCAGAGTGAGCTTCCCAAAATATAAGAAGGGCGAGTGCACAGCAAAGCCGCTGAAAGCAACCTTCCGTGAGTCTCACATGCTTTATTTTAAAATTCCACAAAGTCAAAAATGTACAATGTGAAACATAAATAACATATCAATTAACTGCTGTCTTTAAATGGTCTTCACGATAAATAGAATAATATAATTACAAAATAATTATAAAATGAAAATAATAAATACAAAAAAGTGTAAAATGTACAACTTTTTTCCCCAATTTGTATTACAGATTACGTGGATAACCTGTTGGACCTCATCTATCACAAGGTTTTTCAGGACCCGGCCCCATATGTTAATGAGGTGCTAAAGATCTCAATACCCGAGGATCTCTCTGCCAAGTATGAGAAACCTGACAAGCAGGAAGTTATAGCCAGCTATGTTTCAAGGTTCAATCAAGGGCAGGTCTGAACCCCGTATAACTTCCCTGAGCATCAGGGAACACTCGTCGTATCTGGAGCACCAGGCAGGCGTGCAGGACCACCCTGATTCTCCGGCCCAGATAGCCCCAACACCAGCTAACAAAGCTACTGTATGCCAAATACCTGTAACGGCTGAGCAAAGTTTACATTGTATTTATAGAATATAAGGTGACACACAAATATAGTGTTCTTTTGTTTACAGAATACTGATGGCACAAAGTGTATTTTTATAAATCAATGTTTTTATTATACTTGGTATTTTTTGTATTTATTACCTCTGTTACAGCCAGTACATTTAATAACTATGTTTAAAAAGCTCTGTGGCATTCTTTCTAGCAATGTTTCTGACAATAAACGTGTATAGAAACAGTTGTGCTTTTAGTGTTTGATATGTAACATGTCAACAATTGACATGTGTAAGATGAGCAGTTAGCAAAGTAATACAGAGGGAAGAGTTATTTATTGTATTTTATTCCTCATTTATATTTGTATTGCAGAAATTACTGATATCTCCTGCATAAAAAAACAAAAAACTTACTGCTCTATTCCTCTTAGATGTAAGGCCCATAATCTGCCCTATAGATGTTGAATGCATTCTGTAGTAAGAACATATTCAAACACACAGGCTAATTGATGGATGTAAAAACATTAAGTCCTACACCTCCATGAGAGGGGGGAGGAGTGATAAGGGGGAGGGGTGAAAGGGGACGGGCTAATATGGGGGCGGGGTGAGAGGGGGGCGGGGCCCTCAAAACAGGTCAAACTGAGGAAGGCTGTTTTAGACAGGGTAAAAAGGGTTCTGTTTTAAATGATCCTTGTGGTATTTAAATTTTTTTTTACAGACATTTCATTAAGACCCCAAGGAACCATATCAAATGTGGTGAAATGGGCATAATATGTCTCCTTTAAGATGGACCTCATGACAAGCAATTTGGCCAGTGGCTGGCTGCAGTATAGGTAATAACCCCCAACCACCTATAAGCTAGTGTATTGGATAAAGACCAAGGGTATTCAGGGGTATTGTGTGCTTGTGTGATCGCAATTTCATTATAATCCAAAATATTAGGGAAAAAAACAGGGAGTGACTTCATAGGATGGAAGAGCAGCAGTGTACAGACTTTAACCTTGTGGAGCTGAATTGGGATGAACTGGACATAAGCGGAAAGCAAAGCAACAATAAATTGCAACACATTTGTTACTTATATCAGGTTATTGCCAGTAAGATCGATGGACCAGGTAAGAGTTACCAGGTTTGTGAGTTTTCGCAATATGTTGGTTGCTATGATAAAGGATGAAAGGAAGGGATATGGGATATGCTTGACTTTGATCTGGCAACCCTTAACTTCAGACTACATTGTATGTGGATGACCAATTGCAGCCTGCAGTAGCATCAGCCATGGATTTGTTGATGAGCAGTGATGAATTTGAAACCCTTAGAAGGTTATTTAGAGATAAAAATGCAACAACCCCTCCAAGTTGGTATCGTATGTGATCCCTGTGGTAATTGGAGCACTGGGGGCTGTGCCCCCCAAACGGGGAGAGTGGCTCCAACAGCTTCCAGAATCAAAATCTGATGCCTCAATCCTGAAGAATGCAGTTCTATGAACAGCTAAGATACTGCGCAGAAACCTCAAACTCCCTGACCTCTAGTAGAGGACCCGAGATTGAGGGAGACAATACCAGTCCCCAAAGGAGGGGAAGAGGGAGATTTTTTTCTACCTCCCTCTACAGTAACTGTAGTGTCTACAAATGACTGAGGTGAGAAATGATAGTTCTGTTCAGAGGACTGAGGAGGGACGACAGACATGGAGACCAAAGTGGAAAAGAGGGAACACTGGAGGAATAAAAGGGAATATATTCTGGCAGTCCTTGGGAATGTGGTGGGCCTGGGCAATGTGTGGAGATTCCCATACCTGTGCTATAAGAATGGAGGAGGTAAGTTGGAGGAAACAAAGTCAGTATTTTGTTATTCTTGTATCTTTCATGATCACTAACAAGCTGTTTCTACAAGTATATCTATATGGAGTAAATACCAAACGTTCCTCAGTATTTTCTGAATCAGAGTCTAAAATGACTGCAACAGTTTGAGACCTTGAGTGAAACTAATCTAACTGTTACTTTGTTGAGGGATAAACCTGAACAAGATGTGTGCAATACCCATAAGAAATGCTTGTGATTAAGTAAAATGGAAGGTTTAAAGTCAGCATTTTATTGTGGTTTACAAAAGTTAAAGAAACCTCAACTTTTTTCTGTACAAATTCAATGTGGACTATAGTGGCAACCGATCATGATGGTGGGTCCTGATCATGGTGACTGCTGACCATGGACTATGATTACAACAAGACTGCTTGATATACAATATTCAGATACTAGACCATTACTGACAATAATCCATCAATTAATTTACATTCCATTAAGCTACAAACTATTTATTCTAATCAATCTATTGCACTTCTGTTCGTCCTGGGAAGGGGATCCCTCACATGTTGCTCTCTATGTGGTTTGTACGTTCTTTTTAACCTGTTAAAAGGTATTGTTTGTAGTATTTCCTTTCTTGTTGAGGGTTAAGGACAGAGGATGTCACTTCTTGTTAAAGCCCAATGAGACAAATTGTGATTTGTGAATATGGGCTACACAAATTTAATTTGCTTTGAATGTATTTGGCACTTTAATAATTGAGATCAATGGTTAAAATAAAGTTAGCAATCTAATGTGTGGGCAAGTTAAGGGCTCAATTCTACTGATTTTAATAAAAGCAATGAAAATGTTTCATAGTCGACCCTAAATGTACAGCATATATTTTAAATTGTTACTTGCTGAAAAATTTTCAAATGCCTAAATGCAAAAATGTTTGCATTTAATGGAAAAATGTTTGCATTAAGGGGTTAATTGAATAGTCTTAATGTCTTCCCTGGAGAGAGATTGAGCAGAATGGTTAGGGTGCCTTTAGGGAAAGTAGTTAACAGGTCCACGCTCCAGCTCCAGCCCAGACACCTCCAATGTCAACTCCGTCTATCTCTCATCCTACACAACCCCGGGAACCCTTCAACCCCACGCCCGTTCCTTAACCAGTGTATTATCGTGTTTGACCAGCAGCCATTGACTTATGCTTGGGACAAGTCGCGGATTGCTTTTGTTATGAGTCTCTTGTCGGAGAAAGCAGCGGCTGGGGCTCTTACCATATCCCACAGTAATTCACCCATTTGTTACTCTTCTCAATCCTTTAGATCTGAGTCCTTAAAGTGTTTGACCATCCCCTGCAAGGTAAGGAGCCCAGTAGCCAGCTTATCTCTTTACGTCAAGGCTAACTCTGTGGCTACATATTCTATTGACCTCCACATTCGGGATGAGAGAGCGCTGCAAGGGTTTTTTCTCCGTTGTCTTATTTATGAGCTAAAAGATGAGCTAATCTACTTGTCCAGCATGTATTCCGACTACATGGCGTTCCGAAGGACATTGTTTCGGACAGGGGCCCGCAGTATCCTCCCGGGTTTGGAAAGCCTTTTGCCAGGCGTTGGGGGCGTCTGGTTACCACCTGCAAACTAACGGCCAGACAGAATGGGCCAACCAGACCTGGGGGCGGCCCTTCGCTGTGTTACCTTTCAGACATGATGCTTTTTTAGTTGTTCTTTCCTCTAGTGTGTTATGTAGCTAATTGTATGTAAAAGGTCTTCCAGTTTCTTAACCTGTCACTGAATTCTCCACTTTCCGTACTTCATCCATTCTTTAACCTTAGGTAGGTTTGGTAGTTTGAGGTCTATTAGCTAGTCACTTCATTTCACTGTGGTTGGTATCGACACTTTTTACTTTGTTAATAAATAAGTATTGTTCTTTATCCTGTGTGCTGTGGGTCTCAGATCTCCATATTGAGTCCAAGCCATTTTTCAACCATAACACAGACATTGTATTGATGAGCAGATGGTTGATTGGAGAAGTAATCACTTTCACTCACTTCATCAACAGCTGTGTATTTCTCTGTGTGCAGGTGTCTTCCTGTTGCCTTACCTCTTCTTTGCTGTGCTGTGTGGTGTGCCAATATTCCTGCTAGAGACTGTGATTGGTCAGTACACACAGGAGGGCGCCATCACCTGCTGGACCCATCTTAGTCCACTATCACAGGGTAATCTTATGTAACCACAGTAAAATCCAAACACTGCCAATGTTGTACTGTGCTGACAAAAGTATTGAACCCAAAAACCCAATAACTGGGCCTTCACTGGCAGCAACAACTGCAACTAAATGCATGCCATTAGTTATTTTCCTCATTGTGGAGGAAGTCTGGCCCACTTTTCTTTGCAGTTTTGTTTTTATTCTGTCACATTGGAGGGCCTGCAACCACAAACTGCCCCTCCAAGGTCTTGCCCGAGCATTTCAATTGGATTTTAGTCAGGAATTTGACTAGGCCCAAATCCTTAGTTTTATTTCTTTCAGAGGTGGATTTGCAAATGTGCACATGAGCTTTAGTTCATAAACTCATGGGAAGATATTCTTCTTTATGTTTTTGTGTTCGAGAGCAGAATTCATCGTTTCATCAATGACAGCAAGTCATCCCAGTCCTTAAGCAGCAAAACAGCCACAGACAGTCACACTACCATTACCGTGTTTGACTTTTGGTATGATGACTTTATTGTAGAATGATATCTTAGCTTTACGCCAACAGGACCTATAACTTCCAATAAGGTTTACTCCTGACTCATCATTCCACAGAATATTGCCCCACTTTTATTGCCAGACATGTTCTATTTAAGTGATCATTGAGCAGGTCTGGCAGTTATCATGCCTGGGTATTGCATTGGACTCAATTATCCATGACATTTTGATTAGTGTATTGATTTAGAAATTAAGGGGGAAAATCCTGTTTTTACATTCGGCCAGGTACTTCTGCATAGCTTCTTCCTTCGGCAGAAGAAATCTCATGATAAATTTGTTTGATGATCTGAAACATTTGTGTGACAAATACACAAGAATAGAAGTAGTCAGGAAGGGGGAAAATACTTTTTTAAAGCAGTGTTTATTGTGTAAATTCTCTGTTTATCATCAAATGCGCCAAATATTAAATATGACTTCTTCATGTTGAATTGATGCAGATAATAATTATTGCTGCTTTGAGGAATGCCTCTACATTCCTGAGCAGTATTGTCAGTATTATGGTGTTTATGTTGGTGTCATATTTATCTGCTGTATGTCACAGGGCTCAAACTAAATAATTCTGCAGGATCCTTGATATTTTCTTCCTCTAGGAACAGGCTATTCTATCATAGTGATCCAGCTGTATTCCAGACTCTACATCATTGTGCTGGCCTGGGCTCTCCTCTACCTCATCTACTGTTTCAGGGCCACTCTGCCCTGGGCTACATGCAACAATCACTGGAACACAGGTCAGCATTGGTTTTTACATTGATACTGCCATCTTCATCAGACATCTGTGCAAATATCCTTCTTCATCAGTTCATCTTCACCCTTCCCTTCCCCTTTGAGAGAGAATGCCCTGGCAGATAGAGATATTGTTTTTCTGGCGCTCAAGCAGTGCTGTGAACTAAATGGCCGGCTCTGAAGTTTATTTTTAAAAGTTAAAAGTTAAGCTCAGGACAGGCCTCTTTGCCTCACTCTACTTCTCTATTCCACACAAACACACTCACCTTGTGTCACAACCAGATTGACCATAAGCAGCATCTCGAGTAATCCTACATGCATCAGTGCCATACATCAAGATTTTACCCTCTTTGCATTCAGCAAAAAACACTTTTGCTGTGTTCATTCACGCAACAAATATAGTTCTCTGCAGGGTAGTCCCCCCACCCCCCCTGCAGTCAAGCACTGAACGATTTGTTAAACAAATTTTCTAACTACTACTTAGTAACATAAAATAATAACATCATTCTGATGATCATTTTTATTTGCTTTGTGATATGAAAATAGAAATTGAAATAACACATTTTCTGTGAACAGACAGATGTGTGGACCTCACATCTGCAAACTGGACTGCACTACACAATGGTAACCTGACCGGAAATTGGACAACTGGAAATTTCACAAAGTCTTCAGTCTCTGAGTTCTGGGAGTAAGTCAGTGTTGCCAAAAAAAAACTCATTATAAATGCAATAGGGTGTTAGGAACATATTTAATGTATAAATACAGTCTGTCCTTGGTAAGAACAGTAATTATTTACACATACACCCACCACTCACTGTCTCGTGTCCCCACACAGGAGAGGAGTGTTGTCCATGTCTGGGGGAATCGACAAGGTTGGCACAGTGAAATGGGAGCTGCTGTTGTGTCTCCTGGCCTGCTGGGTGGCCTGCTACTTCTGCGTCTGGAAAGGAGTCCGCCTCACAGGAAAGGTCTGTTAGCAGATCAGACCTGTATGCGATCGATTGAGTTTATATAGCCTCCTTTAAGTTTTGCCATTATATTGGAGGGACTGTATCTTGCATCTGTGGTATGCTAATTTAAAGCAACAGGAAGACTTGGCTATGATCAGCGAAACTACACTTTTGAAGTTTATAGTTATTATATTTTTCATACTCTCTTATCCTCCGCCACTGAAACAACTTTCACAGTTTAATCAGTTTAATTATCTGTCGTAGTTTAGAGATCACAAGGAATGTCAAGGACCCGAGGATAGTAGCGAACATCTAACAAATTGTAACTATTTTCTTCATTTTTCTTTCTGTTGTGTTGACATGGCATGGAAGCACCTCTTGACCAACACCATTAGAATCAGAAACAGAATCTGAATTATTTTATTGGCCAAGTGTCTTGTATATATAAGTAGAAAGAACAATATTTTATTGGGTATTAAGGTGCAGTATCATAGGGCCAGTGCTTTTATAATCTGACACAGAATTATGTTCTATCTATCCACTGAAATTTCAGGTGGTGTATGTCACGGCAGTGTTCCCTTATGTAATGTTGGTCATTTTGCTGGTCAGGGGCTTGACACTCCCAGGGGCCTGGCAGGGTGTGGTCTATTACCTTTATCCAGATCCTACTCGTCTGGCAGACTTTCAGGTGAGACACCTTAGATAAATCATGAAGTTTACAAAACATTTCTGGGACTATGGAACTAAAGTGTGTTTTAACCAGTCAAAGCTACTTTTGGCCAATTATTCTTGTAGATGTGCAAAGAATGGTGATGAAACCACATTACTTTTGACGTTGTTATATGACGATGACTTTATTACACATGGTTTTTGACCTTTGGTAATCAGGTGTGGATGGAAGCCTGCGCTCAGGTCCTCTTCTCCTATGGTGTTGCATCAGGGACCTTAATCACTCTGGGCAGCTACAACAAAGTTAAGAACAACTGTTACAGGTAAACCCTGTGATCAGTAGTTCCACTAATACATTGATGAAGTTGTGCCTTTGGAATCCTAGCACCAGTTTCACTCCACAGTTAGTATCAGGTCTTCTCTCTTATGAAGGAAGAACAATTATTGTGAAGATACCTATAAATAATGAATCTGCTGTTGCATTGCAATGTTTCCACAAACCTTTCAGTTAAATACAACCAGAGCTGGGAGATTGCACTGAATGGTCAAAAATGTGTCTGACTTATACATTAAATTAAGTGTGAACTTTATGGGTCTGATTGCTGAGTAGCTGGGTATAGTGTGTGTGTATATACACAAACTATACCTAACTATTTAGCAATCAGGTCAATATATCTCTCTCTCTCTCTCTATATATATATATATAGATAAGGATATATATAGTAGTATACCAAATTGTAAAATTGATAGAATATATAAGTTCGCTGTGCAACAAGGCCCCAGTTTGTCTTCTGGCCAGACAGTTTTCTGCATATCATTCCTCAACCCTTCTCCCTTTCTCCACATTTCCTTTGTATATCCACTGCTGCTATCAAAGAAAGGTGTGTCTGTGTGTGTGTGCAGGGACAGTCTGTGGCTCTGTGTGCTGAACAGTTGCACCAGCTTGGTTGCAGGATTAGCGGTCTTCTCAGCTCTGGGCTTCATGGCCCAGGTCCAGGGAATTCCCATCAACATGGTTGTGGATTCAGGTAAGATTTAAACCTTGAAGCAACCATGCCTGTTAAATATGAATTTACCTTCAATCACATTTTTGCTTTCAAAGGACAAAGATCTAATTCAAGACGAGTGGATAGGATGGAAATTCATATGTCTCTTCTCTCTCTAAGGGCCTGGTCTTGCGTTCATTGCATTTCCTCAGGCTGTGGCCATGATGCCCCTGCCTCAGTTGTGGGCTGTCTGCTTCTTCATCATGCTCATTATGTTGGGGCTGGACACAGTGGTAAGATAAAGAGTATTTCTTACACGAATGGGAACATGGTCTGTTTTGGGGGTTGTTGATGGTGCTAACAAGAGACAGATGCAAATTTAAAAACAAAGAAAATTAAACAAATGTTTACTGCTGAAAAAGTAGAGTTGTACACGTAGAAGACATCTACAAAGATGTCTACAAAGTTTGTGGTGATCATGTGATCTACGCAGTGGAGTTAATATATCACTTAATGCCTTGACCTGCTGCCCCTGACCGCTATCTATCTATCTATCTATGCTGTCAACATCTCACTTTTGTGGCGTCAAATAAATAATTAAAAGCAAACTCGTCAGGAACATCGAGTCAAATATGCATCACTATTTATTTATATCTATTTGTGAGTTTTTGTTTGCTCCATGTCTTATTTGCTAACATCAGTCGTGGATTATGACCTATGCAGCAGCCAGCTCCGAGGTGGACATCATAATGGTGTGGTTTTCTTTTGGGAGCCGTCATGTCATACATTTTTTTTATTAAGTCACTGTTAAGACATAACATCAACTTTGTGTTCTCTAGAGAATTAATCATTCTTAATTTAGCACAAACAAATGGACTTCTTTCTTAAAGATAAACAGGAAATCTGGATGTTGAGCTTGTGATGATATGTCATGGCGGCTCCACGTTTACAGGGGGTAAATGAAGCTTTCAAAGAAAGGAACACCATCCTATCTGTGACAAATAGATGAGGATCATTTATGTTATGGGAGTGCTGTGTCTGGCAAAGGGAGCATTGAATCTGTACAGAGCACAATCGGTATTACAATACACACAATATAATATATATATATACAATTTATTTACAATAAATGTAACTTAACATTTTCATTAATAGTAATGTGTTTTATGTACACAACAGTGGATGGCAGTTACTTGACACTTATTTCAGAGAAAATTGTGTTTTCCCTTTCAAAGTGGCTGTGTATTGCATGTCGTGATGCTGCAACCAAGGCTGTTATTACCAACATAAACATAACATACCACAACTGAGATGATAAAAAGCCTGGGCCTGCTGCATGTTTGTTGAAATAATATTTTGACGTTATTCTCCTTTCTGTCCTTTGTCATGTGTAAGTTTTCAGGTTTGGAAACAATAACATCGTCAGTGATTGACATGTTCCCAGGAACGATGCGAAAACCCTGGCGTAGAGAAATCTTCCTCCTACTCTTTTGCTCCATCTGCTTCATCATTCAGATCCCTCTCACTACTCAGGTACCTTATGACGGTGAAACCTTACCCAAACACAACACCTATCACTAAAATGGGTTAGGGTTAGGTTAGGTATTTTAAAGTGAAGTTTTTAAGTGAGACTGTATATGTATGTTCTATTTTGCCCAGGGAGGAGTCTATCTGTTCCAGTTGATTGATTATTATGGTGCGAATGGAGCATGCATATTATTTGTGTCTCTGGTCCAGTGCGTGGCTGCTGGGTGGGCCTTCGGTAAGTGCTATCACTCATGGATGCATGATGTGTTTAAAACGGGATTCTAATTTTGAGAAATACAGTGTGTCTGAATGAATCTGGGGAATCTATCTTCAGAAATTCTAACCTATTTATCCTGTTTCTCTTTACTGTTTCTGTTTGAATGTCAAAAAGAATGTGCCAGCAAAGACAAGGAAGTGGAAGACTGCTAACATCTAAACATGGATGTAAACAATGCAGTTTTCAAAACAATTAAAGGGGACAAATGTTTTATGAGGAAGGGAAAGCATTAAATCATTTTCCAGCATGTTTATTTAAAAAAATAATCCTCCAGATACCTTAAAGGGCCCATGTTTTACACCTTTTTTGGGATGTAATTTGAGGAATTGGTACCCCTAAGAAGTCGAAAAAAGGGTATTTCCCATAGACTGTATATATAGATGGATGTAGTGTCCATGACGTCGCTGTTGGTTTCTGAAGAATGATAGTGATGCTTGCATTAGGCGTTCAACCGGCACCATCTCTCCAGTACTGAATCCAACTAATTCATGACTAACCAATAAATGGGCAAAGAGAAGGAGCGCGAGTGAAGACTGAAAGCTGAGCCACGCCTGCAGAGCTCAACGTTACCTGGTTAGCTCAGGCTAAGAAGCTAGGCTACATTCTATCCGCGGTTACTAAATGGCTAGCGCTGCGGTGTTATTGTTTCGGGATCGTTGCGATCTTTACAACAAACTCACTGGAGGTAAGTTACCTTTAATCTATACAACAAATCCTATTGCTTTATCTATTATCATAATTATATGCTTTCATGCCTCAAGTGGTTTTCAATATGTCATTGTTATATAACAATGACATTGACGTTTAACCAGCTTTACTATTGTCACCTCGTTTATTTAGCCTGTTATGGATTTTACAGTGAATTAGATAAGATTATAATCTCCACACACCACTGTTGTAAGCAGTTCTCATATTTCTCATATATTTGTTTTTACACTGAGAGAAATGGAGGGACTGGATGCGGAGTGTTATCAACAGCTCTGTGGGAGATTATCACCTTGAATATTACAGATGAGGTAGAAAGACATTTTATCTATTTGTACAATGTTTTATTCGTTCAGTAGATTACATTGAATTTAGCTGACGCTTTTATCCAAAGCAAATTACAATATGTGCATTCAACCAAGAGGGTACAAACCCAGAGCCCAGTACAACGGTTCTGTGGAGATTGGCAGCTTCAGGCTGCCAATCTCCACCATGTCAGGCCATATCAGGCATAGATAATAGAGTTCATTTCTATATTCATTATGGTTGGTTAAAACAATTAGCACTTATTACAACAATGATCATCTTTTACTTTCTGATTTAATACACTATAGTTAATTAAAAACCCAGTTTTTAACTATAGTTTTTTTTCTTATTTCCCATTAGAGACAGAACACGGTCAGCACAGCTGTGTCCTTCAGGCTCGTCCATCCCTAATAAAATGACTGGAAACATAAAAGTATGGCATTATTGCAGAGTAAGTGTTATTATAAACTAAGTTTGTGTCCTAATATTCTGTGGATATTCAACTCTGTATTTGACTATGGATTGGGATTAAACAGTGCACTACCAAGACAGTGAATGTGCAGTATGGAGTTCTTCCATATTATCTTTGCTTTGATTGTAAGTTATGATAAAGGGTATGTACCTGGACAGGCCTCAGGTTTTCACTGTGACTGTATGCTTACATTGTGACCTATTTTGGAACTTTCATAGGTGTTGTTCTTTTTTATACTACATATATGACATAGGAATATTGGCAAGAGAAAACCCTGAATAACAATTTTTAGCCACCTTGATATTTAGTCAACGATCCACACTGTGATTTTGGGTAGAAAATAAAGTGTTATAAATGTATAACACTTTATTTTCCACCCAAAATCACAGTGTGGATCGTTGTCACAAAAATCCAGTTTGTGAGGTCTGTTACAGTTGGTTAGGCTGGGATGCACCACCTTGGAATTGTCCTTTTACTAATCCCTGCAAGGAATAGCAAAGCAGGATCATTGTGATGCTTTGAGAGGGACCTTCACATGTCAAGGACACAACCCAACTGCAATTTCATGGAGCCTAAAAAGGCTCTCTCGGATGAGGTTTGCTCTCTCGGCTCCTGTCATGCTGTTGATGAGGAAGAAAGCAATGGGGATCTTGCAACAACCATAAGAACCAATGCTTGTGTTGCCACAACATTTTCCATTTCAACAGCACCGATGTCAACATAGCCATACATTTTGTCTCCACCAAATTTTGTCTCATCCATCATTAATTCACAAACAGTGTCTTTTCCGTCCTTTTTCTAATCAGCAACATGATCTTTTAAAGCTAAGAAGGAAGCAGCAGTAAATCCGGGATCTGCAGAGAGGCTACTGTACCAATTTCGGATGGTCTGAGGATGAGGCAGAGCCAGTGAAACTTCTCTCGGACATATTCATAAGCCTTTGGAGAGTAGAAGTGCAGTGTAGGTTTCTGAAAAGACTGCCTTTTTCCACCTTTTGTAGTCTCTGAAAGATCTCTCTGGGAACATCATCAAGGCCGTAAAGAAGAGAGGCACATTCACTTAAAATTTGGAGTTTGTTTTGAAGAACCTCTTTAATATTTTTCAAGGAAGAAACTCTTCATTCTCCTTGTCATCTTGAAATACATCCTCAGCTTCTTGCAAGCTGCACACAGCTTTTCCTCTGCAGCAGAACCTCTCCGTTTAATAGCTGTTGCAGTCTGAAATAAAGTGTAGCTGTGATCACCCGTAAAACAGCCAGAAAGCTGTGTAGAAACTGTATGAGAGTGATCTAATGCTGAGTCTGTACATTTTACAGTAGGATTTTTTGCCTGAATGCTGGTAACCACAACAACATCGTCTCATACATTAAGTGTCAGGGAACTGTCATCATCGATTGTATTTTGAGGAACAACAGCCTGTTCAGGCGTGTCTGCCATCATAACAACATTGCCCTGATCGTCCGTAAGATTTTTGCCAATACTGCCTTTGTCTACATCTTCAAACTCCTTAGTAGTTTTTCGAAAACATGAACGTCACTTACCTCCATTATACTAACCTCTACCTCTGGGTTGTCCTCTTTGCCGTTGGAGTGTGAGAAAATGGTAGGTACAGCTGGGTTCTTCAGGCATGCCCTTACCTGAAAAAAATTGAGTGTTATTGATACAAAAGGTTTGTGTGTTGAAGTTCTGTAGATAAAAAAACTGTATGCCAATGTGGTTTAAAATTCCGTGCAAATAAAGTTGAAATGTACAGTACACAGTTCATGCTTAAATTCTAGTTGCTATGTAAACACAAACATTTTTGTGTACCCTTGTGTCAAGGCTCAAGTTTTGTCTCTCAAAATGCTGACTGCAGAGACAACTATTCTTATGTGGAGTCCAGTTCTGTCTCTTCATGTTAAGCATCCAGAGGTATAGCTACTCAGGATCACCTAGAGGAAAACTACACAAACAAAATTTTTTAAAATATTATATCTGTCAGGTTACCCTCTTCATACTTGATTATATGCAAAAAATAATATGTCAATAACCTCAGTCTTTTTAGATATCCCAGTTCACATAATCCATCTGTTGCAATGCCTCTTTTTGTGTTATTATGGGTCTATTTGTTACACTTATATTTGAAGTTATTTCATATTCATAGTTACTATTTCATGCCATATTCACGTTTCTAACACACAAGTGAGATAAGTTCAATAGTTGTTCCTGAGTGTGAAAGTATACAATTATGGAAAACAAACTTATTATTCACTGAAACCACACATAATGACAAATCATCAAGTTAAACTTATATTATATATATATATTTATACAAAGAGGGTTCGCCTCGATATGAAACTCATGCTAAAAACATAATATAGCAACATTTAAGCTTTTATTCCTGTGACCATGCCCTAACCCTAACCCCACATAAGTGTGTAGTAGCTTTTATGAGACACAAACATTGACCACTGTAATTTATAAATCCCAGTTCTACATTGAAACACCTGCGCACCAGTTTACTGTTACTAGCATTCACTCTCTATAATTCAGCACCAGGATAGCATTGGGCTGTGCTTCTCAACGGCGAACATAAGCTAATTAGCTCGACATAAAATAAGCCTTGCATCGTGAGCAACCATACCTGCTGAATACTGCTAAGGTTTGAATATATAAATTAACTAAAAATACATTTTCACTCACTGGAAGAACTTGACGACAGAGTTGTTGGTCTGGTAGTACAATTAACCACACAGCAGGCCTTGTTATTTGTTCAAACTCAGACCATGCCCCGTCATTTCAAATCTCTATATCAATTAAACGAGGGAGCTGAAAAAAATTCACCCCCTCAGAGTTGTCATGAAGGAGGAACTTAGTGATTGAGACTAAAACCATTTTTTTGACCAGGTTTTAATATGGTTTAATTCTGCTCTAAATTCAGGCTTTTTAACATTGGATTCAATTGGAATTGACTCCTTCTTGGAGCCAGCCTCAAGTGGCCACCCAGTGAACTGCAGCTTTTTGCACTTCCGCATTGGCCTCATCGCTCAGCCCCGGATGGTGCCCCTAGCTATATCCATGTTCTCTTTTCTGCCTCTCTCTGGAGCTGCAATGACAATATGGCATGGACAATGAACACAAAAAATTAAAGCACAGGCATTATATCAAACAGGTAACAGGTAAGTAATGAGTCAAGTAGGTGAGAACTGAGAACTTAAATCACAGGAATGGTAAGTGACATGGAATGCATGGAATGCAGAATGCCTGGGAGTTAATTGAGTCTGTGTAATAATGTTTTTTCCTATTAAACTTTTATATTACTAACTATGTTTGTCATTCAGGTGCTGAGCGGATGTGTGTTGCAGTTGAGGAGATGACAGGAGAGAGACCTCTGGTTCTTTTCAAACTGTGTTGGCGTTACTTTACCCCGCTGATTTGCATGGTGAGTAATATACTATGAGCACTACAGTGATTTGCTTAGGATAGGCAGCAATAATAAGTTATGACAGTCCCTCCTTAATCAGTTTTCATGTATAGTTCAAACTGATAGACAACACTACAATTAAAGGCTTACTTCAATAAATCTGGGATGTTTCATAGTGTAGTGAGAGTGACCATAGACTTTCTCCTTTGTTTCTGTGTTTTCCCTTCAGGTTTGCTTCATCTGCTACTTTTTGAACTATCAGCCTGTAACATTTGGAGACTATGTGTATCCAGACTGGTCTTACTATCTAGGCTGGGTCATGGCCCTCTCCTCTGTAGTTATTATACCAATCTGGGCTATTGGCAAGATCTGCCTGACCAAGGGCTCCTTCAGACAGGTAAGAGTACTAATACATCCTCTTACATTATTACTAAATATAATTTATTTGACGCTTTTTTCTAAAGCAAGTTAAAATAAGTTAATTCAACCGTGAGGGTTCTAAATGAGCAGCCCCAATAGAATTACTGAGTTAATGAACATATTTTTATTTCTTTTATTGATTTTATCCAAAATTGGGTTCTTTATGAAAAAATATTACCTTTAAATATTGTTAAGAATTTAATTACATTTCTATGTATAATATATTTTTTCTTGGTAATTTTTTCATAATGTTTTTAAAAAAATGGGAAACATTGAGCTTGGCATGCATAAGGGTAATTTTTTTGTAACCCTAAGAAAAGTCTCCCAGATTACAATGTTACCTGACCGAGATAATCAAATACAGGCAGAATATTCTCACTTGGCACAAAGAATGCTAAAGGCTGTGTCATGTCTCCTCTGAGTATGATATCTACATTCTTTCTGCTGTTGTCATCAGAAAAACATCTTAAATGTTGACATAATATGCAAAACAGATATTGGAATAAATTATAGAAATCAACCAGCAAAACATTTCCCAGATTACCCGGATTACCCTACATTAAATACATTTTATAATAATTCTGTTTGTGTTACTGTTGAATTTTCTGTCCCCAACAGCGTCTGCTGGTCCTGTGGAATCCTATTAGTGACCATGTTGGTCCCAAGAAAAACAAAGAAAATGTTTGAATGAAACAGAAATGACCGCAATTTCAGATCCTGTGACTGGCATTTTATAAAACACTGAGTATTTCTGAAAGGCTGTCAAAAGAAAGTACATTACTACTACAATGAAACATCCCAACATCCTATCTTTGCATGATTTGTTATGGTGTGAGTCAGATTTGGACCCCAAAGCAGACACAGACGGTGGAGTTTGTCGGAGAGAGAACTGAGTTTATTGAAGAGGAGGCAGGTGCAGGTTGGAGCGGCCGGGTGCTGGCTGGCTAGGTGATCCAAGACGAGACCAGGATGAGGCGCAGAGCAGAGAATCACCAGGTAATCCTGCGTAGGAGGTAAACATATGTTAGAGGGTTCCCAAGAGCAGTTTAGTAATAATAATAATTCATTTTATTTGAGGGCGCCTTTCAAAGCACCCAAGGTCACCTTACAGGGCAGTTTAAAAACAGAAAACATAATCAACAATCATAAAAAACACAAGAACAAGATACATTTAACAATTTACATAAGTGGGGTGAGATGGGTTAGATGGAATATGTCAGTTTAAAAATATGTGTTTTGAGACGAGACTTAAAAGTGGAAAGAGTGTCGGAATTACGGATGTCAGGTGGGAGGGTGTTCCAGAGGTGGGGGGCAGATCTGCTGAAGGCTCTGGACCCCATGGTAACCAGGCGTGCGGGAGGCACAGTGAATTGAATGGAAGAGGAGGACCGGAGAGTGCGGGTGGGTGTGTTGGTGTGTAGGAGTTCACAGATGTATGGAGGGGCGAGGTTGTGGAGGGCCTTGAAGGTGAGGAGCAGGATCTTGAAGTGGATGCGGGTTTTGACCGGGAGCCAGTGAAGCTGCTGAAGGACAGGGGTGATGTGATTAATGGAGGGGGTTCTGGTGATGATGCGGGCGGCAGAGTTCTGGACCAGTTGGAGTTTGCGGATGGACTTGAGGGGGAGACCGAAGAGGAGGGAGTTACAATAATCGATGCGGGAAGTGACCAGGGTGTGAACAAGGATGGTTGTGCTATGGGGTGTGAGGGATGGGCGGAGGCGGTTGATATTGCGTAGATGGTAGTAGGCAGACCTGGTGATGTTATTGATGTGTGCTTGAAATTATAGTGTGCTGTCGAGGATGACACCCAGACTCTTAACCTGAGGGGGGGGGGAGACTGAGGTGTTGTCGATAGTGATGGAAAAGCTGTCAGGTTTTGTGAGGGTTGATTTGGTGCTGATGAGGAGGACTTCTGTTTTATTGCTGTTGAGTTTGAGAAAGTTGCAGGTGAACCAGGATTTTATTTATTGTAGGCAATCGGAGAGGGAGGTGGGAGGAAGGGTAGAAGTGGGCTTGGTGGATATGTAGAGCTGGGTGTCATCCGCATAGCAGTGAAAATGAATGTTAAATTTACGGAAAATATGGCCAAGTGGAAGTAGATAAATGATGAACAGGAGGGGGCCTAGAACAGAACCCTGGGGAACACCGGTAGTGACTGGAAGTGACTGGGATTTGAAAGTTTTGAGTTGGATGAACTGAGTACGGCCGGAAAGATATGATTTAAACCAGTGCAGGGGTGTGTCAGTGATACCAATGGAGGCCAGTCTGTCAAGGAGGATGTTGTGTGAAATGGTGTCGAAGGCCGCACTCAGATCAAGGAGGATGAGAATAGTGAGGTGTCCGGAGTCTGCTGCCATGAGAAGGTCATTGGTGATTTTAACCAGGGCTGTCTCTGTGCTGTGGAGGGGGCGGAAACCAGATTGAAATTGTTCGTAAAGATTATTGAAGGATAAGTGAGCTTGAACCTGAGATGCTATTGTTTTTTCCAGAATTTTTGATATGAAAGGGAGATTTGAGATAGGACGGAAGTTGTTGGGGTTATTGGGGTCAGCACCAGGTGTCTTGAGTATGGGGGTTATTGCAGCTGTTTTGAAGGATGATGGGACGAGGCCGGAGCTGAGGGAGGAGTGTATGATGGACGTTATTAGGGGGGAAAGAGATGGTAGGCAGCCTTTAACTAAAACAGTAGGGATAGGGTCCAGCTGACAGGTGGATGGTTTGGATTTCCGGATGAGGACAGAGATTTCCTCAGCAGAGGGAAGTGTGAAGCTTGAGAGTAGACGGGAGACAGGGGCGGAGAAAGTGGAAAAAGACGGAATGTGGGTGATGTTAGGGGTCAGTTGCTGGTGAATGTTTTCTATTTTGGTGGTGAAGAATGACATTAAGGAGTTGCAATAATCAGTTGAGTATAGATGGGGAGCAATGGAGTCCGGTGGTCGTAAAAGTTTGTTGACAGTGGAGAACAGGGCCTGTGTATTTCCGTCACCTGAACTGATCAAATTGGTGTAGTGGGTAGATTTGGCTGTAGAAAGAGTGTCCTTGTAGTGAAGAATGTGGTTGTGATATATTTCTTTATGTATAACAAGTCCAGTTTTCTTGCAGAGGCGTTCCAGTTGACGGCCTTTCGCCTTGAGTTTGCGTAGTTCAGTGGTATACCATGGGGCAGAGTGAGTGAAGGAAACGGAGCGGGATTTAAGGGGAGCCAGGGTGTTAAGAAGATCATGAAGACTGTTGTTGTAATGTGAAACCAGATCGTCGGTGGAGGACAGACTGTCAGTGCCGGGGAGGGAGTTGATACCAGTAGAGAGTGTATTTAAATTAATGTTCTTAATGTTGCGGAATGATATAACACGGGGCAGTTTTGTAATGGAAAGTGTAAGGTTGACAGTAAAAGATATAAACATGTGGTCGGAAATGGGGAGTTCAGCAGCAGTACAGGCAAGAGGAGTGACACCAGAACAACAGACCAAGTCCAGAACATGTCCTTTTGAATGAGTGGGGAAATGAATATGTTGCTTCAGTCCAAAACTATCCAGGCAGGATGTAAATTCACTTGTGAGGGGATTACTGATTTTGTCCATGTGTATGTTGAAGTCCCCTAGTAATATTATGTTGGGTGAGAGTGAGGAGAGATGGGTAGTAAAAGCAGCAAATTCATTTATAAAATCACTATTATGCTTTGGTGGGCGATAGACAGTGGCGACTATAGTAGGTGTAGGGCCATTCAGTTGAATGGTGATGGATTCAAATGAGGGATGAGCAGGTACAGAAACGGGCGAGACTTTACAATTCTCGCGATATATTATCGCGAGACCACCTCCTCGGCCAGAGGCACGGGGTTGACAGGAGTAAACAAACCCGGGAGGTGTGGATTCGTTCAGGTGTGAAAAGTCGCTAGGCTGTTGCCAAGTTTCAGTCAAACAGAGGAAATCAAGCTTACGATCAGTAAGGAGCTCCTGGACGAGAGGACCCTTGCTCGTAAGAGAGCGGACGTTAAATAGGCCGAAGTTGACGTTGTTGTGTTGGTGTTTGGTGTTGTTGTTGTTAGCCGACCTGGCTAGGCTGGCTAACACACTGCGGTCAGCTTTACGTCTGGTGATTCCTGGGGGATGACGAGAAGAGGACCAGAAGGAATGGATCTGGTTGCTGTCGTCGATGTGGAAGCTCCGTCGGGATCCGCGGTGAACATATTTCCGACAGTAGGGCCGAGGGAATTCATGGCGGTGGAAAGCCGGTGGTGGATCTGGCAGGTGGAAACGTAGCTGCAGGAACTCAGCGGCTGTGTATTGGAGTACTGCCGCTGACGAGAGATTGAATATGAAGGACAGGGAAGTCCAGCCGAGCACATACCACACAAAATACGTGTCGATCAACATTGTTGATAATCCAGGGGAAGACTTCAGGCAGCGGAGGTGAGGGCAGCCCAACAGCCCGGTGCAACAGGTAATGCTAGTCCAGGCTAAGACACACGCTGGGTAACAGAATAAAATCTAGCAGGAGTCAATAGATGCAAAAGATCACTTGCAGTAGTGGGCATCGGTTGAAAACAAAAAACACAAAACAAACACACAATTAAAACAGTTAAAAACAGTCAAAGGAAGGAAGTAGAGAGCTTACGCTGAGCACATGCTACCGTCGGGTATGGAATAATCCGGCACTGAAGTGGAGGAAAGACCAGGCCTTTATGGAGAGGGTGATGAGTAGAAACTGAGTGCAGGTGTGTCTCGTCTGCAGCAGCCGGAGCCAGCCACGCCCCCTGCCACTACCAACCTGCACAGGGAGCAGAAGAAGAGGAGGAGACAACGTGCAATCATTGTATCGTGTTCTGTTACCACAGAGAAACCAACTTAATTTGCTCCTGTGTCTGAATTGCGAGATGCTGATCCATCCACAAACAGTTCAAAGTCTGGATTCTGCAGTGGTGTGTCCTGTAAATCTGGTCTGGGGGAACAAACTTTGGTTATTGTTACTTCACAATTATGTTGTTCACCATCTCCTTCTGTTGGAAGAAGAGTAGCTGAGCTTGCAACATTACATCTTTTCATAGTGATAGGCATTTCCAACAGAATAGCATGTTATCCATAGCATCATAAACATAGCATTTGGGATCAACAGGATCAGGTTTTAGCACTGATATCATCTACTCCCCCTTCTTGTCAACTGCTTGTGTGAAAGGTCGGTCAGGGTCGGGCAGTCATAAAGTTGAGTGGTCATTCGTAGGGTCAGTCTCAAGTCAGTGAAAGCTTTCTCTGCGTAATCAGTACATATATCTTTGCTATATGCTTGTAAGCCTGTGTGCGATTGCGCTGAGGGGCTCCTCAAGGACAGCATAGTTAAAATACATTCACAGGAATGACATCACTTATTTCTTTGTAACAGTTTAGGAATCTTGTAAATTACTGTCACTCTATTAGGGGAGAGGGATTTGCCCTCTGCTGTGATCACATGCCCTAAAAATGTTACTTTTACAAACCTATACTTTTACAAACATATACTTTTACAAACTGCAGTTTTCAGGCTTGCCTTATGACCTTCCGCATTTAGGTGTTTTAGTAGAGCTACAGAATAATTCTCACAATATTCTTCAGTTGGAGCACAAATCATTATATTGTCGACATATCATAAATGTGCTCTTCCTGCTGTTATGTCTAAATGAGCTCAAGCTGTCTTTTAGTGCCTGGTTGTAAATGGTCAGTGATTCACAATAGCCTTGACGAAGGCATGTGAATGAATAACTTTCTCTGTTGAACTCAAATGCAAACCAGTATTTGCTGTCTTTATCAATTTAAATACTTAAGAATGCATTTGCCTGATCAACAACAGAGAACCATTTACTATCCTTCAGAACTTGCTAAAGGATTGTTTTAAGAATTTGGAACCGATGAAGCGCGTTGTTGTACTGCGGCGTTGACAACTTACAAATCTCGGATGAATCGCAAATCATCAGATTGTGTTTTATCAAAAATACTTTTCAGAGGAAAAAATCTGAGTATGCACTAGTGAATCCTTGCAAGGAGCAATTACACCTGCCCTCAATAGAGAGTTGAAAACTGGTGTAATACCATCGATGGCTTTCTGTTTCAGTAGATATTATCAAATCATGGTGTGATAATCACAGGTTCCATGTTTCAATTAAACCCACATCACGATTACCTTGAGCCCTTTAAATGTTGTTTGTATAATCTACATATGCATGTGCATATTGGGTTTCTGTACGTGTGTCTAGTAACAGTTAAACAACCTTGAAAGTGTGAACAACTGATGTAAATCCTTTTCTAAACACTTTCAAAATAGATTATACTAAACCACAGGATCTGATATCTTTTCCCAAATGTCAGCATTGACACATTTTTGTATCCACAGTCCCAAGTCTTGCCCTTCATCATTTTAGTTTTTGACAGCAAGTCATTTGAGTGTGAACCAGGAACATCTAAAAGGAAAGCACCCCTCTGAACATCTGTGAAGGAACTGAGAGGGTGACTACAGAAACAGCCCATCTATGTTCTTACCAGAACATGCAATTTAGTGTTAAATTATCTTTCTCTACAACTTTCTCTAAACCATCTTTTTTCAAAACCTGCATCTCTCCCTTTGTGTTTGAGTGCAGTGTAAATCTTTTGGATGTTCTTAGCGTGACTGAATTTGCCTTTTCCACTAGATCCTTGTTGATCGATGTGACAACTGATGAACAAAGCTTCCATTTATAAGCATTCAACAGTGAATCAGCATTACACTTAATGCAGGTGTAAATCTCTGGTGGATAAAGATCAGCCGTTCGGACCACTGTGATTCCCATCATATTAATTGAACAATATGAGAATAGCAAAAAATGAACACTTGAATTTTTCAGTGATGCCTCATATCATATTATATTATAATATCACCTCATATTAAGGGAGTCATGAATTTTTAACCAGGGTGCTTCCTGGATCTAACACAGATCTAAGAACTCATTCACTCATTTTGGGATTTGTGTCAAACATATCACTGTTGATGACTGAATGTGTTGCTCTTAAAACAACAAGGAATATAATCTCTTTCCCTATAGCACTGTGAGTGTGTGCGTTGGCCTATGAACATATACATCTCATTGATATTTAACACATGTTCCTATCAGTAGTTTGTCTTTCTTTTCTAAAAAATAAAAAATTGTTTACTTCGATGATAAGTGTTTGTGTTGGTGTGATGCATTCACCCTCTTGATGTATGATGTTTCCTCACAGTCTCGTTCTTTGGTCAGAGTTGCTGATTCCTCCCTCTCCTCCATCCCCGCCTCGGTTCTATCAGCCTTGTAAAGTTGCTGTTTCTTTGGACAATTTCTTTTGTTTTGCCCAATGTCCCTTCTCGCCACAGAGAAAACCAATGTCCCAATCATCATTCCGCATGCGTCTCCCCTCCTTCCTTGAAATCCTCTTCTTCTGCATCCGCGATGTACCTGTGAACATTGTCAGTGAGGCTACATGCAGATCAGTGTCTATTTTCTTCTTCTTCTTCGCATGAACTGCATGTGCTTTTATTAAGCTCTTCCTGAGTCCCACTTGATGCCTGTATGTTTTAACAGGCTGGCAACATCAGGTCACTTCAACAATTCGCGATTTGGGCTGGATCCTTTCCCAGTCCATATTGCCCTCTTGTCTGGTGCAAAGTGAAGAGAGGAGTTGCGGATCTGCAATGTTATCAGCCGGAAAAGATTGTTTTGGAGCCTGGGCTCCTGCCTTTGGAACATCCGCTTCTGGTTGAGCTTGGTGTTGTTCTGTTAGTCTTCTTGTTGGAGGGGAAGAGTCGTGGTCGGAAACCTGCATTTTGAGACACAGGCTGGTCTATTCTTGAGACATTTGTGAGGTGTTAACTGTCCCTGCCAGTGTGAGTTTTCTGTCTCTTTAATGCATTTTTCTTCTAACCACATTCCTTACACTAAATCTCCCCCCAGCTGGAAAGCCACATCTTCATTCCTCATTCACACTTGTATGAGACTTAGTGCTGTGTCACCATAGTTCGTTCACATGAAGTTCATAAAAGGACTACTCAGTGTAGTTCCATTATCCAAATCTTATTGTTTTTTCATTTACCTATGTAAAGAATTTTTTTATTTTAAGTATTAGTGACCTTAAGTCTTCATTAATCTCCTAAACGCTATCGTAAGGAGCAAATAGGAGACTTAGTAATATAAACATCAAAATAATGTAATACCTCCTATATTATACTCAATAGTAATTTCCTCTTATAATTACTTGGACTCGAACTATCCTGCAGCTCTAGAATACTACATACATTTTCTTTGGTCCTTTATTGTGCTGTTCAACTGATAAGAGACTCAATTAGCGCTTAGTGGTCACAGCAGTGGACAGCTATACTAAGCCTTTTTTTAATGGGAGGCTGTGGCTGAAGGTAGAGCAGTCGTCCGCTAACCACAAGGTCGGCAGGCTTAAATACAGACCAATAAAGTCGTCCCAGAATGAAGACCGAGAATGAAGACCCGATCGTCACCGCAAATTCAGATTGTTTATCCTTGAATGCTGAAAAAAGCTAGCCTGACGTTGTCATACTCACAGTTCTAGACAGAATGTGAGTCTGATACCGCTCCATTGGGCTGTGATTATGGGGCGTGTTTCAACCGAACCAGAAAAAAAAATGCCTCTTGTCTCAATTGGATAGACCTACAACCAATCAGAGCAACGTAGTATGTGAGGTATGTTAAGCGACTCATGAGTTATTTACTAACGCCGGGTTCACACCGGACGCTGAAGCGCAGCGCCAAGCCTTAAATAACAGCTGGTTCCCATCCACTCCCATGTTAAACCTTTGTGCGGGTCACACCGGAGGCTGAAGCGCCGCTCTGCCCCAAGGCTGCCTCGCGCCATGCAGCGATCGTTTTGGCGTTGAGTCTATTTTTTGCGCTTGACGCGACTGTACGGCTAAGTTCGTCTGGCATCCAGGCTAGAAAAAAGCAGTCAAACAGCAGGAAATATTTTTATAATATCAATCTGCCCTGTTATGACAATTTTGGCAATCAGCAGATTCCAATCAAATAGGAATCAAAGGAGCCATTTGCTCTTTTATGCAGAAAGAGATACTTGAGAAGCAGGTGTGTGTGTGTGTGTAAAGATAAAGTGTGTCTGTTAGAATGGAGTCCAAGTAAACCCCCAGAAGATAAGATTTGAGGAGACTTCGCATTGGCTCCGATGTCCGGATCTCTCAGAGACCGGTACCTGGTAAATCTAGTAGATATTGGTCATGATAAATCTGCCATGAGGCTGGATACCAACGGTCATCTTTTCACACATGATATGCATAAGCAGAGATAATAGTGCGGTTACGTAAGCATGCCTAAGTAAGATATACATAGTACAGGATGATAGGATAGGCAGCAATAATACGTTATGAGAGTCCCTCCTTAATCAGTTTTCATGTATAGTGACTCAGCAGATTCCAATCAAATAGGAATCAAAGATACAATTTGACATTTGCATAGACAAATGCTCTGCAAATAGACAAACGCGCTGCAGTAGAGATGAAACGACACCGGAAGTGTTGCCAGAGGACACCTAAAAGTAATGGACACTGCTGCCACAGGAGACACAAAAACGTCCAATACATCATACAAATTCGGTTTCGCACAGGGGTTGGCAACCCGCCTCAGCAGTGGCTGTACAGTACAGTGTTGTGCATATTTTTCGCGAACGCTGAACTTAACTACTCAGTTTTCATATTACTAAAGTGAACGTAACGATGAACATGAGTGAACATCACGTTAATTTTTTAAATCATCATCGTGTCCGGCCATCATGAAATACGGGGTGTGTGTGTCTCGAGCGCACGGGCCGTAGGTGTTACGGTTTGGTGAAGGAGGAGATGGACCCAGGATGCGGAGGTTGTAAACAAAAAAGGTATTTAATGTAAAAAGGGCTTTAAACAAGCCAAAAACAAAAACATTATCAATAACAGATAGTTCTGCCGACAAAGTGCACGGAGAACAAGGACACAGGAGAAGCTGGTTCAGACAGCAGGTACAGACAAACCTTATCTCACCACTTGTGGAACCGAGTAGAGAGACACCTAACAACGAGTACGACCCGACACCAGACAAAGGGAAAACAGAGGCTTAAATACACAGGAGGAAGGCAGGGGCAATTACACACAGGTGAAACACATGAGGATTGGAGTTGACAATCACAGACAGGAAGTGAGACACCAAGAAGCTGGAAACAAGACACAATGAAAGTGAGGCTACAAAATAAAACAGGAAATAGAAAACACGAGACAGAAATACATAAACATAGGTGACCGAGCGTCACAGTAGGGCTCCGACCCCGCCCCCTCGCTCAGAATAGTGGACAAAATGTCTCTTTTGCTATTAAAGGTTTCCTGCCCCTGCACACTATGAACAATACATTGCCTCACAAACAGGGACTTACTTGTTAGCGCTGTTCATTCAGTTTAACAGGAGAAGACGGCATGTATCTAGATCGGTCCATCTTCCGTGCTCAGAGCGCACTGTTGGTCTCTACGAGCGAGGGTGCGCGGTCGGACTACAGAGTTTAAAATTTTTTTTTAATACTACAGAGTTTAAAAAAGTTTTCATACTTGTTATGAAGATTATTCAATAACTTCACTGTAATAGTGTACATTTTCACCAAAATCACATCACATGTCAAGGGAGTCCTGCTGTCTATGTTACAGTACTAAGTTTATGAAAATGTGGTTGTTTAATTTTGGGAAACAGTTGTTATTCAAAAACTTCGGTCTCATACGGTATATTCTCACCAAAATCCAGACACAGGTACAGCGAGTCCTGCTGGCTATGCTACGGTACTTAGTTTGGGAAATTTATTTTGTTTTAATGTTCTGAATTTTTTTTAAGAAAGTGTATTGGCCCCAACTACACGTCAAACACAAGGAGACCCTTGATGGTAATGCGAAACAACAGAAAATGTATTTCCCAGTTTTGTTGAATTTTTTCAGAATCTCTTTAACATTGAAGCCATCTAAGAAGATGCCATATATGATTTCCACAAACCAGAACCTAATTTTATCTAATATTTTGATGAATTAACATACAGAAATTACCCAGACACATAATCCATCTTATCCATCTAAACTACTTCTTCTGAGAATTCTGATCGTTTGGTGTAGGAGGCTTTCCAAGGGGTCAGAGGTTGAAAAGTGGTTTTCACGCTTAACAGTTTA
The DNA here is from genome assembly GCA_038501795.1 of Pseudopleuronectes americanus. Lineage (NCBI taxonomy): Eukaryota > Metazoa > Chordata > Actinopteri > Pleuronectiformes > Pleuronectidae > Pseudopleuronectes > Pseudopleuronectes americanus. Next base: position 17,485,969 of record CM076732.1, on the reverse strand, counting down.
TTGTTTCATTACAGTCCCACAATAAAAACATTTGATCAAAAAAAATTGTTGGGAACCTCCCTTTGTTTTTATGACCAACAAGCAAGATCATATAGAATCACTTTTAACAGGTCTTGTCCAATTCTCTCTGTACTAAGGATTTCAAATGATATTGGTATAAAGTAGATTGTGATTCGGTCAAACTGGTGGAACCTGGGACCTATGACGTTTTTTTATGGTGTATTTGTTTCAATAAAAATATACTCACATTCATAAATGCAAACGCCATCTATAGTTCTGTTGTGATTGCCTTGCTCTTAAGTCAATGAAACACACCATTTCAAAGATTAACTTGAGTTATTTATTCAACAAAAGTAACTGACTGATTAAAAAATAATGGAAACATTTTTATTTCTGTTGCACAAGCTTTGTGATTGTATTACTGTTTCCCTTCATCCTTGTTCTAACAAACTTGAGCTTCACTTGTGCCTGTTTGATATCACTTCAGGCTGGTCTAGATTTTACCTGACATGCATTTTATAAGTGCACTAATACCATCATGGTACACAGTAAAATTGGCTGAGTAAATATTACTCAAAAAAAGACAACATTTGGTCCCAGTCTAAATGGAGTAAAATTTACTCTTATGACTTTCAGAGTTGAATTTTACCCTAAATGATGATAACTCACTCCATTTAGCATAAAGTAAAAACAACTCTACCCTAGTTTTACTCTGTATAGAACTGAATTTTACTCAATACAGAAATCAAAATTATAAATGGTACATAATTTTACTCCGAATAGAATTTATTATGAAGTGAATGTTACTCAAGAGTATAACTTTATTCTAAATAGAAAAAAATTTACTCACTATATAACTTTTTAAACTCAGTCATTATACACTGCAAAGTTTTTAAAAAGGTGAAATAAATAGATCAGAACCCAATACCTTAACTGACACACCTTTACTTTATTAAGTGTTAACAGGAAACAGTATGGCACAATATAAAAACTGGAGTCATTATGACTGTAAGACACCTGTAAATCGAATGCTTTGTGACAGAAAAGATCGTTGACAAACACAATATGAGGTTCGCTGTTTTGTACAAAACTTGAAATGCATTAAAATGCTTGTTGTAGTGCAAAGTAACAAAAAACAATGTCTCATCCTTCACAACAACATGGTGGATCTTATGAAAAACTGGCATGTCACAATGAATTTTAAAACATACAACTAAATCTGCACGGTACGTATTTCCGTGGTGCTTGGCCCATCTTACTTTGAAAACCTCAGTGTCAATGGGTAGCTGGAGAGTCTCTGCTACCTCACAGCCTTACAAATGAAACACTACATTTCAGAAATTCTGTAATGGAGAACTTCACAAGATGGCTTGTCTGGCGGATTCCCCTGGTCCGCACCAGTTCTATGTCCGCTGCTAGGCGCCAGCCGAGGCTCACCGCCGGAGGGGGCCCCCCGCGTGAACGGAGGGTTCCCCCAGCGGGCGCCGTAGCTGAGGTGATACGCGAGAAGGGCCCGACACGCGTCCGGAAAAAATGCACTTAAAATTTAATATGAACTCCAGAACAAGGGAAATTTAATAAATTAAGCAATGTAAACCTCAACAGTTAAAGGTATATCTTCTCCTTAGTAATAGTTCATTAATATCTGCAACATGCCCCCAAACTGACAGCTTCAGTATGTTAGACTGAAATTCATTAGGTTTTCCACTCACCACATTCCAAAAACAATTTGTATGTAACTTGGCCCTCAAAATAGAGGTATTTTTGTCAATCTCTGTACTTCACTCTAACAGCCTGCATCCTACATGACATAAAAAGGTTATTTTTATTAGCTTTTGCACATCTATTTACAAAGTCATTCATTAACATTTATAATCCATTGTCCACCTTGACTTATTCCATTTGTATTTTACACATGTTGTCTATGCTGCTCTGATTAAGTAAATCCGTGTGAACAAAATAAAAGCCAACTCTATAGCAGCACCAAGTTACGTACATGACATGTTTATAAGGTTTGTATGATGCTAGTCCAACAAACTGGCCCTGAACGAATGTCAGTAGAAGTATATACCTGCTAACCAAACTGCAGATAAAAATAGAAGTAAAACACACAAGCAGAGCGATAACTGTCAATGTACAGGACTCAATTCAGAGTGAAACACATGTGTTTGCTAACCAAATAGCAGGTGTAACAAGACATCATACAGGCTTGCCAACCACATGCTTACTATTCGGGCAGCGTGTGAAACAAACACAAGAACTTGCTAACCTCGTGCTTGCTAGCCGAATAGCATTTGAAACAAACACAGGTGCTTGCTAGCCGAAAAGCAGTTGAAACAAACACACGTACTTGCTAACCCTGCGCTTGCTAGCCGAATAGCAGTTGAAACAAACACAATAAATTGCTAACCTGGTGCTTGCTAGCCGAATAGCAGTTGAAACAAACACACGTGCTTGCTAACCCCGCGCTTTCTAGCCGAATAGCAGGAGAAAATTTAGCAGTCAATGTTTTTTCTTTTTAAAGATAACCGTCAATGTACACCACCCAATTTAGAGTAAAACACATGTGCTTGTTAACTGAATAACATGAGAAAATGGTCCACAACCATACTGAGTGTAATGACATTGACTAAGCAAAAGCTAGCGTTAGCAATGACCTTAGCAATTGTGCATTTTATCCTATTTAAATCGATATTTAGTACTTTGCAGACTTACCTGGCTCACCGCCGTTTACCGCTGCCACTCTACTCGCCCTTGCACTGCGGGGTTAGATAATGGCGGCAGAAACGAAACTTAACAATAGTGGGCGTGTTCTTAATATAACTCCAATAAGATTTCCTCCGTTTTTTTGCTCCCATTCTAGTAGTCATCGGAAATAATTATAATCCGAAATGAATAAAAATGACTCTAATAAAGAGTCTAATGTTTAATTACATTGCTGTCAACATGTTTAAGAATGGATCATTTATCCAGGACTTTTGCTAAGAATGGTTTGTCTGAAGAGAAAACACAAGACAGAGTGAACAGCACAATCTTTAGGCAGGAATGGAGAACAACACACACCACCTCCAGACATTCCGAAATTACTATTCTACTTAAACATCTTTTTATGCAGCACAAGTCATGGCATATTAACACAAACTTCTTTAAGGATTGATGCATCAAAAGGTCGATTAATTTGAGATAAACAATTTTAATGAAAAACTTGCCTCGCCTATGACAAGTTCATCAGGCCTCAAACTCTGGAATTCTCTGTGCCGCAGGGTGAAATCCAGCTTCTGTTCAGCATGTCTTAAAACAGCCACAACAACTTCAGTTGGTGAGCATGTCCAAAGGGCATCAACCTGCAAGAATATGGACAATAACATTGTTATCACTTTATACAACATTTGCAAACTCATTCCATTAAAACATTTTCAATACTCTGCAAATGCTACTGTACTCATACATAAAGCTACCACTGAACTAGCCCACTTCATTTTGTATTCAAAAATAATTCTCCCATTATTAAATTCAAATTGTTGTCTTTTGGTAAGGCTTTGTTATATATTTAATGGAAGATGGACCCAAGTTGAACTGGGTCCTGGGGTGAACACAGCTGCCTCAATTTTGTTTAATCTTTGTTATTGTTTCCTTAGCAATGTATTTATAGCTCTAGAAAGTGCTCAGTTGCTTTAGGCTCTCCAAATCAAATGACTTGATGTAAATCAGTTTAGAGCATACTTTTTATCTAACTAATCAGCAAAATAGTACCTCTGTTGCAGAGTCGGAACCTGTTCTTCCGAGGTCATTGCTGCTGTTCTTCTTATCTGTGCACTGCTTGAGACCTCTTTCAGTGTTCACAGTTGACTTTGCTCTCTTTGGAACTGTAACAGTGTTTGGAGCAGTGTAAAATTTAAGCTGGCAGTCTTGGGCTTTGCTCTGTCTCTCTTTGCCCAACCCTCCTGAGAGTGAGAGATGTCCTTTGGTAGCATTGGTTTAACGAGTAACTGTTCAGAGAAGTTATGAGACATGATTTGTTCTCTGTATCTCACCTGTACAGAGCCATACATCTTCCTGGCAAAAGTTCCTGGTCTCAGTCCCCTCTGCTTTTTCAGAATAGAGTCTTTTACGATATCAAACCATCTCTTAACATGGCAATTTGTGTCCCTTGTTTTGGGGGGCCCAAAGTGTCATCTTCTTTATCAGAGGCATACCTTTTTTAAATTCCCCAACAGCAGACCAGTCCAATGGGGGGAAATGCCTAGGTACTTCTCAAAAAGAACATCAACAATGCCTGGGCAATGCCTGGGCAAAGGTTTAAAGAATTTTGCAATATTTGCATTTGCCAGGTTGCAAAACACTACCTCGTTGGAAACAGCACTCAAAATCTTCCGCTCACTGTGCACTGTGTTAATTGGCAAACACAGTACCAATACTGTCCTCAATATCTGACGGCAATGCAGGACATAATAAAACAATGCAAGACTCCTGGCATGGAAGACATTGAGAAACTAGCTGAAAGCACCTTAGCTCAGGAGGAAGACTATGAGGAAAGGAGAAATGCACACACCATTATTGGAAGATCTCCCTTCACATATGAGTTCAAGAAAGTCTTGGACGAGGTACGGGGAACACTTGAAAATAAGGATACCCTGACCCCAGATGATGAGGAAAATCCACACGCTTTGAGCATGTGTGCCGAGCATATGTGTAGCACAATTGCTCGGCACACGTAGCACATTTACGTAGCACGTAGCATGTAGTTCTTCAGCCCCCCCAAATAATTATTGGGATTTTTTTTTAATTAGACAATCCAATAGCCTCTCATCTTACTTAACAATAAAAGACTGGGCACTAGGACTTTCGGGAGTCTGCATCGCTGCCTTTCTCACTCTGCCAAGTAACGTCTCTGATCAAGACAGCAGGATTACAGCCAAGGAGTTTAGCTCATAGTAAATGATGCACAGAGTGAAATTTTAAGTACAGGTAGTTATAGAATGTGGCTCTGTAGTTGTTAACGATTGTTACCTGCTTAAATTTAGGTTTACTTGAGGCAAATGAAAGGGAATATTGTAATGAGCTATGTTAACACCAAGCTAGCTAGCTAGCTATTTTGTTAGAAAATGTCTCCAGTGAGCAAGAGTGTGAACATGCAAATTTTAAATGTAAGAAATAACTATCGACAGCTCTCTATTCTTTGCATTAATATCTATCTCTAGTATTTTAAAACAATAATATCAGTGCCTATAGAATGTTGTTGTTAATAATCAGTTAATGCTAGTGAAAACTAAATGTCATAGTTTCCCTCATAACGCATTTGTACCGGTATATCATCCAATTCATTGAAAATTATTGCTCTCTATTTGAGAAAAGTTCATATTTGTGTTGTCAAATTTCACAATGACCCTGAAATTCTTTCTATTCTGTTATCTTATACTGAATGAATGCAAGCAAAGATACAGAGAAAAATCACACTCTGATTGAACCAATCTATGAACTGTCTGAAACAATTGATAGCCGCAGCCCCAAATGAGCCCCAAAAAATTTGGCACTATAGGAACTGAATGTACAAACTGCAGTAATATTTAAATATGGACTATTTATTTTACGGCTGTGAGGAGGTGTTATATCTTGAAGGCAAGGGTACAACAGGGATTTTATTTTCGGAAACTGTTGTAAAACACATTGGTCCATGGTTGCCTCAGTTTTGTTGTACCAGGCAGTGGAGCAATTGTTTTCCATTTCTTTTTATTCATTCTAATTGTGAACCTTTTCAAAACACCTGGCAATTTTCTTCTTTCGATTTTTAGTATGGGCTCCTCTATGCGAAGACATTTCCTGTTCATCGTCGTCTGCCTAGTTCTTTTCTGTGTCCTCTCCTGACACCTGTTCCTCTCCTGAAAGATCTGACTGCGAAGGCAACTCCTGTTTTTTGTCCTCTGCCTTGTTGTCTTCTGACACCTGTTCCTCTCCTGACACCTGTTCCTCTCCTGTTATTTTTTTCTTTATTGCCTGAGCTTTATTCATTTCTGATGATGATCTGTATCTCTGCTTGTAATGTTGATGCTCTTAAATGTTTTGACCAGAGCATCCATTCCACCAGCCATTGCCCATAGGTCTGTCCTTTGAGCTCTGTTTCCTTTTTTTACTCTTCCCATTTTTGTTCAAATTGTCTCTCACCTAGGGAAAAGGGAACAGTTAAAGCTACAAACTTTGGGAAAGATAAAGTAAGTTTTGTAGTAAACTTGACAAAAAGATGGCCAAAAACATTTAGCTAAACTTGGCACAACAAACAGTTATTAAACATAGGAATACATAACTGAGAACAAAAAAAAGACAATGATCTTTACAAAAATCTTTATCCCTAATTTGTAATCTTCCAACACATGCTTAATGACAGGTTACGGAACTACATGTGTCTTTGTCAATGTATGCTATTTAATTCTGATACATATAGAAAAAAAGGCAATGCCCCCACATATCAATGGCTAACAATGCTATTTGCATTTGTCTCAGACTTTACTGGATTTGAACATCTCCTAAATGAAACTGTTCATACATGGCACGCTTCATCCTAACTACCTTATGCTGCTGTTTATTGAACAGCTGCTGTTTGAGTCTTGTCACCCTGGTGCAAATAGTCACTCCGAAAAGATATATAAATGCATTCGTTTGGTGCTGAAATTCATTAACATTTCAGTTATTCGAGATCTATTTCAACTAAAACTTCTGAGTTGACGCGAGCGTATCGCCACAGGAAACACTGAAAAATTATTTTAAACGATATAGATGAAATATTTTACATAATATAAATTATCAAATATGCATCCCTTACTTTGTATTCACCTTCTGTTGTCTTGGAGTTTTAATTTTACCACTTTTACCAACCACATTATTAAATATCCCCCTCTGCCCATCGACTACAGCCACCCAAGCAGTCATAAAGATAAAAAGAGAGAGGGGGGGCTACGTATTCTCCATATAGGCTTGAGTGGAGAAAACGTAATTTACCCTCGACAACCGACATTTAACGGAGCAAACAGCGGAGAAGTTTTTCAACATGGATGACATTAAATTAATAATTGAAGTGGAGAAGTACAGTGAGTTGTATATCTTTGTATATAGATGTTGTCTCTATACAACATCTTTGTATTCACCTGCTGTTGTCTTTTAGTTTTAATTTGACCACTTTTACCAACCACATTATTAAATATCCCCCTCTGCCCATCCACAACAGCCACACATGTCATATAGGTAAATAGAGAGAGAGAGAGAGTGACTGGGCTGTACGTGTGATCACGGAGCAGAATCGGCAGGATGACCAGCGTGGGGAAATGCAAGTCCGATGTGAAGAGCCCAGCGCTCTAGGGCTTAACGCCACGCTTTGGCGTCGCTTCCGCGTCCGGTTTGTTCAGCTGCTTTTTGCTGCGCTCCGCACTACAGAGTTGACGTGCACAGGTGAGGATATTTTTACAAAATTAAAAGAAGAGTGACTATCTTCAGAAAATGTAATTGGTGTGTGTAGTGACATGGCTGGAGTGATGCTGTGGAAAAAGGCAGGACTGAGAGCGAGTGTATTACAAGTGGCGCCGTACGTAAATTCCACACACTGTATTATTCACAGAGAATATATTGCAAACAAAACTCTTGAACCAAAGCCTAAACATATTCTTGACATTGTGATAAAAATCAACCACATAAAAACACCTCCACTCAATTTCGGACTTGCTCTTGCGGGGAAATTTGCTGAGCCGCCTGTATGAGCTGCGGGACGAGGTGCGCATATACAGTGCCGTGCAAAAGTATTTGCCCCCTTCCTGATTTTTAATTGTTTTGCATTTTTGTCACACTTAAATGATTCGGATCATCACACAAATTTGTATATTAGACAAAGGTAGCCTGAGTAAATACAAAATGCAGTTTTTAAATGATGATTTCATTTATTAAGTGAAAAAGTATATCCAAACCTACTTGGCCCTCTGTGAAAAAGTATTTGCCCCCTAAACCTAATAACTGGTTGTGCCACCCTTTGGGGCAACAACTGCCATCAGATGTTTGCGATAACTGCCAATGAGTCTCTCACATCGCTGTGGAGGAATTTTGGCCCACTCTTCTTTGCAGAATTCTTTTAATTCAGCATCTCAATCCGATTTAAGTCTGGACTTTGACTAGTCCACTCCAAAACCTTCATTTTGTTTATTTTGAGCCATTCAGATTTTGCCCTGCTTATGTATTTCAGATTATTGTCCTGTTGCATAACCCAAGTGCCCTTGAGCTTGATGTCACAAACTGATGGCCGGACATTCTTCTTCAGGATTTTCTGTTAGAGAGCAGAATTCATGGTTCCATCAATTATGGCAAGTTATCCAGGTCCTGAAGCTGCAAAGCAGCCCCAGAACATCACACTACCACCACCATGTTTGACTCTTGGTATGATGTTGTTTTTATGAAATGCTGTGCTCGTTTTACGCCAGACGTAACAGGACCCACACCTTCCAAAAAGTTCAATTTTTTTGATCAGTCCACAGAATATTTGTCTAAAAGTCTTAGATGTTTTTTGGAAAATGTGAGACGAGCCTTTGTGTTCTTTTTGGTGAGCAGTGGCTTTCGCCTGGGAACTCTCCCATGGATGTGATTTTTGCTCAGTCTCTATCTTATTGTTGAATCATGAACACTGACCTTAACTGAAGCAAGTGAGGCCTGCAGTTCCTTAGATGTTGTTCTGGGGTCTTTTATGACCTCCTGGATGAGTCGTTGATGTGCTATTGGAGTTATTTTGGTAGGCCGGCAACTCCTGGGAAGGTTCACGACTGCTCCAAGTCTTCTCCATATGTGGATAAAGGCTCTCACTGAAGTCCCAAAGCCTTAGAAATGGCTTTGTTGTGGAAATTGCGATGCAACACGAGGGGCAACTTCCATCAAGTTGGACACACAAATTGTGCTCCGTTTATTAGCATCAAAACAATAACAAACAAAATGGCTTTTAACATCCCAGCATGCCCTGGGGTCTCAGACGTCACTACGTTCCCATCATGCCTTGGGATCCTGACGTCATCACGTCACCCGGCATGCCCCGGGGGTCGACGTCATCGCCCTCGTAGGAGACTGACGCCGACTGTGCCTATAATGAGCGCGAGGGTGAATTATGTAAATCCCCTATTCACTACATTGTAACCTTTTCCGGACTGCTACATGTCAATAACTTTGTGTCTCATCTGTTTTTGAATTTCTTTAGATCGCGGCATGATGAGTTGTTTTTTGAGATATTTTAGTCTACTTAACTTTGTCATACAGCTCCTATTTAACTGATTTATAGATTAAACAGTTCTTGCAGTAATCAGGCCTGGGTGTGGCTAGTGACATTGAACTCAGCTTTCCAAAAAATGTGGTTTATCACAGTTTATTCAGGATTTATCAAGAGGGGGCAAATACTTTTTCACATAGGGCCAGATAGGGTTATCCCGCCAGGTGTGTTTTTTTATCGATCAGCGTCAAACATTTTTATTTAAAGAACTGTTTCGTACAGCTAGATGATAATACAACATATCGTTAGAAAGCTAAGATTCTTCTGATTCCACTGATGTAAACCATTTCAAGATACGAGCCCCACAGCTGGTACAATCAACGTCTAAGTTAGTCTGACAAGAAATTTGAAAAAAGTTGTCGCCACTTACCGGAGAATCATCATATTAATCCACAGATCGATAAAACTCCAACAAAAACGGTATTGGTACATCGCCAAAGGTCCAGACGATCCAATCCACTAATATAATCACTCCATAACACACTATTTCATCAAAGAATAGCCACAGTCTGCTGTTTACACGGAGCTGCTCTCTGCTCCGCAGCGCGCCTCTGTGTTGTACTCTCAATCTAACTATGTGTGCATATAAACAAAGCCCTCCAAACGGTAGCTAGCAGCTCCTATTGGGTTAAGTGAGCTGTCAATCTAAACTTGACCCTATAGGAGCAGGACTGGGCGGGCATGGGCTGTCCACAGCATACAAGAGCCAACGATGCCCCTCGTTGACGCACAGAGCCTGCCCCTCTTCTGACGTGTATAGACTGAGCCAATTGCTACAGATTGTTATGATGACTGGCGTATCGTTTAGCCAATGAAATTTCCATCATGGAAATGTGACAGTACACGGGAAAATAACACAGAGGCTCCATGCAAATGACTGCGCAACAGCTTCCAGCTGGTGCCAGAGCGCCGTGCGTCGGTGTTTCGTCCCCGCCGTGACTGCTACATGTTGCTAAAATATATGAAAGATGTTTATTTGTATACATTTTAAACCATATGACTGGTTTTGTCTCCTTTATATAAAAGTATGATTTTAAGTGTAAAATTAGCCTTTTCAGCCTGGTTGGTTACCATGGTTACAAAGGGTCCGTTGGAGTCTCCAAATGGCCTTTGTGGAAAACGCCTAGACATGGCCTTAGGAAAAAATCTGTCAAATATTCATTTTCAGTGGTATTGTTATCAAATTTGAACTTGGGCTAGTCAAGGCTCCATTCTAGGGTCCCATTGTGTTTTCCAGCTCATAAGTCCCAGCTAGAGTCATCAGCAGGCATCTGTTTATTAAAAATATTCAGGCGGAAATAAAAAACTTCTACTCCACTGTGTGCCAACTTCAATTACTCAATGCCAGTAGTACTTAGAGTGATTCTGACTGTTCAGGGGGAAAGTTCAGAATGTTACCTTTCAAAAGAGACCAAGACCATGCATGTACTCCAAAAGGTTCAAGAACAGCTTTCAATTTAATTTGGGTGTCCCCAAACAGGCGTTTTAGGCAAATTTCACAAATTTCACCCGTTTCTTAAGAGGTTAATAAATGAAATTATAATTTAAAAACTGCATTTTGTATTTACTCGGGTTGTCTTTGTCTCATATTCAATTTTGTTTGATGATCTGAAACCTTTAAGTGTGACAAATATGCAAAAAACTAAGAAACTCGGAAGGGGGCAAATATTTTTGCACGGCACTGTATCTGATGGAGCATGGATCCCAGCTCGCTGACCATCTCACTGACGCTTACTGGATAACATGTCTGGCGTGCTTGTCCGAAAAGACTTTCTCAGCCCTGACATACTTAAAGAAGAAATACAGAGCGCAGCTAACATGGAGAATGATCTCGGAGCCGCCGTGTCTAAAATAAAGCCTAGAATGGACTTGCCCTGCTCCTTGCATAGTGCAACCCCTATCTCATTAGTGAGTTTAAAAAATGAAAGTAATGTCAAGGCTAAAATAAATAAACGTTTTTGCACATGTCAGTTAGAAGGTGTCTGCTGCTCGTTATGCTTACAGAAGCTCATATACATCACCTGCGCACTTTTTTATACTAACAGCATATGCTCACTCAGCCCTGCTGTTTATACAGGGAGTTTCCCTGTATTCTGGTTATATTCTTCTTCTTAAATTGCTATAAAATAATATCATGACTGTAAGGCTGTTGTTCTTTTGTGTTGTATTAATGCCCGTGTTTGCAAAGGCCTTATAGCGCGTGTGGGTGGCTGTGTTCAACATTATATAACACATCCATGGTCGGTGGGTGTCGCCAGTCTCTGGCACCATTATTTTGGGGGGTCGCAGGCTGAAAAGTTTGGGAACCCCTGCCCTAATAAAAGCATGCGTTAGTGTCTGTTTTGGCTCAAGAGAGAAATGGTCGCACTCTGGAAACATCTAACATCTGCTGGCCAACACAAAGCAGCGGCAATACATTCAAACATACCAAAATAAGACTCAATCTCAGACTCACGCAACATAAGGACCAAAGAAATATCATTACTGACTATGGAGGTGAGGGGGCTGGGAGAGCACCCTCCCCTGCACCACAGAGGATCAATCAGCGCAGGTGAGAGCTGTTAGCTGATTGGTCCTTGTGCGTCTGCGCTGCCTCACGGAAGAACTCAGAGACTCAGACACTGGAGAGAATCCAAGACACTCTCTGAGAGAGGCCTGGACTGAGCACGAAAGCTGGTCTGCTTTGTTTGTGATTAAGTTTATGTGTGGAGATAATAAAGTATGTTAAAAAGCAACATTTCCGTCTCTGTCTGTGTGTGGGAGAGCCCCGTGGCAAGGTCTACTGCCACAGTTAAAATTAAATGCGGCAGTAGAATGCGATATTAACAGAGTACCAGCAGAGGTGCAGCAATTTAGATCCAGCTCTTACTCACGCATCTTAAAAGCAGTCTCTGGCTCCAACTTTCTCCTTATTTCCTCCGGAGCCGAAACTGTCTCTCTCACTCTTCCTTGCTTCAGGAAGCGAGGCGCACGTTTAATCAAGCATCAAACCTAGAGCTAGGATATGACACCACAGAAAAGGGATAGAACTTTGGCAAGGTGCCAGGGTTCGCTCCCGCCCCATTGCTCTGTCCAGCCGGAGTAAAACGCACAGGCTGCTGCTTGGTCGTCTCCTCGTCCGGAGATACCGCTGCCACAGCCACAGCCTCCAAGCCAGGAGATGATACAGGTGCCGGTAATTGAGAACACTAGTATGACACAAACTATTCTATTGAACAGCTTTGAGTTCCCCTTTAGCAAGCAAACTCGAAACGCGGATACTACAATACACGGTCATCTCCCGCAGAGGAATTAGCCATAAACTCCCCCAAAAGCTAAAGGCTGCCATACTGACCCTGTAAAAAACACACAGTAAAAGTAATCCACAGCTAGCAACGTTGCTAATGCTACAGCTAAGTAAACGCTTTTAGCCAAATTATCTCACCAGCCACAAAAAACTTTAACCTACAAGCAACAAACATGATCAGTTTTGACACCAGATGCCACACACACAACCAGCATACATCCGCACTAAGTCTGGTCTTAACAACAAACAAACTTCCCCAGATCCTAACTAATCAAAGGTTTACCCCACTTTAACCCTGATCAGTGGCCAAAACCCTGAAACACCTATACCCATCGGGGACTTATCCCCATCCAGGATTATTCCCAAAACAAAAAAGGCAAAATAATAACTGAGTGCCCGAAAGAAAGACTGACTCAATCAATCAACATCCAGATATCAACACTTACAGCCCCCGGAGAAAATCTCAACAAAAAGAAAGCACAATAACTCGATCAGCTCTTTCGATCCCGGACGAGATTGAATTTTTTTACGTTCCCTGATTAAAGTCCAGGGGCTGAGGGGAGTAACAATATAAAAAAAACAAAGAAAAAGCCTCTTGGACAATGGATGAATAATAATGAAAATAGTAACAACTAACAGCAGTAACAATTTCACTCAAAAGTAGTGATTGCGAAATGAAGCTTCATTCAAGGGCCGAAGCTTCATGGTGCTTCATTTGCTCTACTGTGCCATCAAGTAGACAATATATGTTAAACAGGCAGAATGATTATGATGACACCATGGCTTCGGTGTGTGAAGCTTTGACTTGAATAAATGAATAAATGATGTTTGTGATGCCAATGCATAAATTATGAACTTATTAATATGTTGTCTGTCTTTATGATACAATGGCAGGGTCCCAAAAAAGGAAAAGTGGAAAAAAATTGGGCAGAGGGTTGTGATGCGACTGTGCTTTTGTTAGCAGGGACATTGCAAACAAACACGCAATAAAGTCACAAGTCCACAAAAAGTGAGGGGGGCATCTATTGCGTTTCACTGCTCCCAACATTAATACACTTTAATGCTGCCGAATGACCAACTGTGACTGGTTGTCTCCTTCTGTCTGCCTCTCTCCTTAATTGGTGATTCAGGCCAGCCGTGTACACTCACACACTGCAGCTGGAGGGAAAAGGGTGGCTTCTGAATGGACACTGGGAAGAGTGAACAGAGAGGGAGCAAAGAGAAAACAAACACCAAACAGCGCGAAACAGACATCTTTAAGATTCATTTTAAGTTTGTTAAGTGAAGAGACAAATGCCACAAAAGTGATCACTATATTCCACTATATATATATATATATATATATATATATATATATATATATATATATATATATATATATATATATATATATATATAGCAAAATTACATTCAATCTTTAATTAACAACCGGAAATCCCCAGTCCAAATGGGAATCTTAAAGGAATTGTTATTCAGTTTAAATGAATTATATTCAGTTTATTTGTATGGTGCCAAATCGCAACATAAATTGTATTCATCACATAGAATAGTAAGGTTGACATGTGTAAGATCATTTGTTGAAAATAATTATTTTACTAATAACATTTTAAATAATCTATAAAAAAATGTTGGGACATCAAAGGCGCCAAAAGCGAATTATGTCTTTAGCATAGAGAAGAGGCCTGATAGTAATAATAATAAGAAAATGATAATTGAATGAGATGAGGTCATAGGCTTAAAACCGTGGAAGTCTAGTTTAAAGGAATGGGATAATGCTATAAAGCCATGATCAAAGGATGGACTATTTTATACTGCCAAAACCAACCCCACCATCACAAGGAAACTCCATGTCACAGTGCTCTCCACCAAGACGGTATTGTAAACAGGGCCCCACCCCTGTGATAGCCAAAAAGCTTCATCAAGCTAAAAGAGCTGCCATGGCAAATATTAATGTAAAAGGAGCTTACTATCTTTCATCTGATGAGTATAGGATGTTCATCTCAACTGCAGAGGTTCGTACTGAGGAGAATGAGGAGGCCTCGAATACGGTTTATCAGAGGGAGCAAGAGAAACGTGATGCAGAAAAAATAACGCTCCAATTGGAGTGGGACAAGTTCTTGAAGATGGAGCAAGAGAGAGAAATCTCACAGCTTAACATGAGGAAGAAAGAGAAAGCAATAGCTGCAAAGAAAAAGAAGTGCACATTGGAGCATGCCAAGGACTTGAGGATGGAAGATGAGTCAGAAATTCAAGAGTTCAACAGGCAGATTGTGAGTGCTATGTATTTCCCCATTCAAAAAGCCCAGCTGAAGGAGATTGAACAGAGAAAGGCAAAGTCGTTAAAGGAGAAAAAGGATATGGACTCCATGCTTTATGCTGAGCACCAAAAGAGCTGTAAGAGATTGGATGAGAAAGATGAAATGTATAGACAGAATGCTATAAAAGCAGCACAAGAAATTCAAAACCAAATCCAGCAAAATCTGGAGGTGAAGAAACTGAAAGACAACATGAAAAAGCTGGAGGCACAACAGGTGAGAGAAACTCTGGTGAAAATGACACAGGAAGACTTCACAGAACTACAGACGAAGAGGAAGAATGCTCAGCGTTTTTTTCAGGAAAGCATGCAATCTAATAATGAAACCATACAGGCCCGGGAGCAGAAAAGAATGGTGGACAAGCTGGCTGAAAAGAAAAAGCTGCAGAGTATGCAAAAAGAACTAGAGAGGGATGTTAAGTTTGAAGAAGAGCAGACAAGAATAAGGAAGGCAAAAGATTTTGAGTTGACAAAGATGTGGGGCCAGCAAAAAAAAATATAGATAATTTGGCAGAGAAGCAGATACTTCGAGCACAAAACATCCAAAACGCTACAGCGATTGAATGGAGGAGAAAAGAGAAAGAGCTGTCTGAAAAGAGAGCAAAGGAACAAGCAATTCTGAGAGAGGCTCGCTCTGAACAGATTCGCTGCAATGAGCACTGCTGTACACATGAGATTGGCCGGCAGAAAGAGGAATTTGACATATGTCTGGAAAAGCTATTGGAAGGAATCAAAGAAGAAAAGCAGAAGGAGAAGAAGCAGCATGAGGAAATGCAGCTTTGCTTAGAATGCCTCAAAGAACAGATAATGGAGCGTGAGCTCTTAGCTGAAGCCAAGCACAGACTGGAAATAGAGGACACCAATCGGATGATGGAAGAAAGGGAGCAGAGATCTCTGTGCATTACTGAGTACAAAGAGAGGAAGCTAAGGGAAATTAGGGCTGCACGCCTCCCTGATCAATACATTTTTGGTTTAGCAAGTAAAGCAGGGGTCTCAGTAGAGAAGTGTCTGGAATGTCATGAAGGGACCACCAAGGACATGCCAACCTACTTTCCACACATTGTCAAGGCAGCCGACAAACACTTACAAGCTGCATTGAATTCAACTGGAGGTTGCTCTTGACAACAGACATGGGGATAATTATTGATTGACCCACCCAACTCCCCCTTTTCCTGCCTTGTAGTCCACATTTCTCTTTTCTTTACCTTTGATTCATAATATGATTACCTTACTACCATAAACAATTAGATTTTCCTAGAAGTCTATTCAGTTTAGGTTACATGGGTGGGTTTACCCCAGGTGCTCTGGCGTGTCACACGGTCAAATAAAGTTCAAATAAATAAGCAAAAGAAAAATGTCAAATTATTCATTCATTAAAAACAAGTTGCATGTTCATTTCATTTATTAATACTAATGCAAGTTGGTGAGGCTACAGATCAGTTTTTGAAAAATATGTATTTTTGCTTATTGAAATTTAGCTTGTTGATCAGTTAATATTTCATGAAATGCCAAAGATCTGTGTCGTTTTTCTGCCACTTTTTGAATCTTTTATTTGTTAATGTCCACTGATTTGGCCGATGCTCCTCAAAATTGTATTGAAATTGTTGACCACAAAAGGAGGTTCTATATGTGTGCCTTGTTGTCATTTTTTTCTTTTTCTTTTCAAATATAATCTTGTATAATCTACTTTAAACTCAGTTACGCACCGCAGCATATTATTCACTTTTCTGTTTATGTTTTCCTTTAATCTATGGGATCTGGGCTCCATGTCTCCACAACCACTCCCATCCGATGACTACTTCACCTCTTCCACCCAGACCAACTACGCATTCCCCTTGGCTTGTTACAGTGCAAGCTTACCATCGGGCCTGTAGGCAAGTGTCAATTCCACAAAAGGATCTCCACAAGGCTCAAATCCAGATTAATGACTCTTTAACGCCAACAAATTGACTAAAAAATCTGCAGTGACAAGTCATTATAATTTTGTTTTTGGAGTAGACCTGACAGGAGCACTCTTACTCCACATCTCCCCAAACTGTTTAAAAACCTTCTGCAGTGTAACAGAGTATTTCACAATCATAAAAAGCTTGGAAAACTGTCTCTTCTTATCCACAAAACGGGCAATTGCACTTTACCGCGATGGCTCCATGTAAAATCCTCCACTGCAGGTCACCACTCCTCTTCCTTAACGGTGGTTTGTAAAACCCTCCACACCGGTTTGTCATTGCTGTCCAGCTGGCCTCACATCCAGCTTGCTTCTGTTCAGGGTTAAAAGACAATATTCATTCATGGCTCTTCCTTTGGCTGTGTACAGGTCCACTTGTTTCCCGTCTGTTTTATTTAAAAAAGGTCCCGAGAGCCTGTCCAGATTTGGATTAAAACCTAACTTCGGAAAAGGGTCGCAGTCGTCAGGGGTTTCCGTTCCATCAGAGTATTCCTGTAGCATTTTTACCTCCTCGTCTGTGAGCTTTTCCCCCAGTTCACTCTAGCAGCTGACATGATTCATCACTGACGATTTTTCCCAGTTTTCGGGTGATTTTTTAAAAGGACGATGATGTCGTCTGCATATGTCGATAAAATGTGAATTTTAAAAAAAATCATTTAACATCAACCCTTCAATCTTAGCTCTTATCTTACTTAGCAAAGGTGCGTATAACATCCCTGAGAGCGAGCAGCCCTGTCTCACCCCCCTGTATACTTTAAAAGGTGCACTCAGGCCTCCATTGATCTTCAGTAAACTCTCAATGTCCTGATACAAAACCTTGGACATAGCTATGAGACAAGGGCTGAGGCCAGAAGGATTCGAACAGGGAATTTTTCTCAGTATATTCACTATAAAAACTCACGGGTCTCTTCCGGATATCCTTGCTGTGGATGAGTTCTTCTCCTTCAGGAGATCGCAGAGTGTGGATGATTCTGCTTTGTCCTTTCTTCTTTTCCAGTCTAAAGAAGAATTTAGTTGGTGCATCCATGAGCGCTGCAGTCTGATACTGTGACCTGACCAGCGCCCCCTGAGCCTTCGTGCCCAGTAGGTCTGTAAGAGCAGATTTTTTAGACTTGAAATCTTTAATATGATTTTGATTTCCAGTGGAATCTATTAAATTCAGCACCACCACAATATCCGTCTCTAGATCCTACATAGATCTGGTAATGTCTCTTGTAACATTAAGGGTATACTGTTAACAGAGCTGCTTTATCTCAACCTTACCACAGTCCCACCACAGTTTTAGGTGTCAATCAATCAATCAATCAATCAAATTTTATTTGTATAGCCCATATTCACAAATTACATTCATCTCATAGGGCTTTAACAGGGTGTGGCATCCATAACTGTCCTTAACCCTCAGCAAGAGTGAGGAAAAACTACTAAAAACCATTTTAACAGGTAAAAATAAGTAGAAACCTCAGAGAGAGCCACATGTGAGGGATTCCCTCTCCCAGGACGGACAGAAGTGCAATAGATGCCACGTGTAAAAACATTCATCATTAAAGTCTTTAGCGGCATTGATGCAGTCCCGCTGCAATCACAGTCCATGGTCAGCAACCAGCAGGACCACAATCCACAATCCAGACCAGAGGCCACTCCAGTCCGCAGTCACCGTCCACCGCCGCCCACCAGGACCTACCACGAGCCATCGCCGCGGCCCTGGTCCACCTCCTTTACCCAGTGCCAACGCGACACAGGGTCCGCCACCAGCACCACGATCAGCCCACACGACACAGAATCCGCCACACTGGGTCCACCACTGCGACCCCCGATGCGCGATCCACAAACAGCAATCCATGGTGCGGCCACAGAGGCCCTGGATCTGCGGGTGTTAAAGCAAAGGGGGGGTTTAGGGATGGAGAAGAGGAAGGAGAAGCTGGAAAAAGAAGCTCCGTGTGTCATATGTCATTAATTAGAACAAGTTACGTTCTGCCTCACTAATTAACTCTAACTATAAGCTTTATCAAAAAGAAAGGTTTTGAGCCTACTCTTAAACAAACAGATGGTGTCTGCCTCCCGAACTGAAATTGGTAGATTATTCCACAAGTGAGGGGCTTGATGGCTAAAAGCTCTGGCTCCTACTCTACTTTTAGAGACTTTAGGGACGACAAGTAAGCCTGAATTCTGGGAGCGGAGTGCTCTAGAGGGTTTATAAGGTACTAACAGCTCTTTAAGGTAGAAAGGCGCTATATTATTAAGGGCCTTGAAGGTGAGGAGGAGAATTTTAAATTCTATTCTAGATTTAACTGGAAGCCAGTGTAGCGAAGCTAATACTGGAGAAATGTGCTCTCTTTTCTTTGTTCTTGTCAGGACACGTGCTGCGGCATTTTGGACAAGCTGTAGAGTCTTTAACGACTTACTGCTGGAGCCTGATAATAATGAGTTACAATAGTCCAGTCTCGATGTAACGAAGGCGTGGACTAGTTTTTCTGCATCTTTTTGCGAAAGGACATGCCTGATTTTTGAGATATTACGCAAGTGGAAAAAGGCAGTCCGAGAAATTTGTTTTAAGTGACTATTAAAAGATAAATCAGGATCGAAGATCACTCCCAAGTTCCTGACTGTTTCGTTGGAAGCAAGGGCAATGTCGTCTAGCGCAGCTATATCATTAGATAATTTATCTCTAAGGTGTTTGGGGCCAAGTATTATAACCTCTGTTTTGTCTGAGTTTAATAAGAGAAAATTGCGGGTCATCCAGGTTTTTATGTCCTTGAGACATGCTCAAAGTTTAGTTAATTGATTACTTTGTTCAGGTTTTATTGACAAGTATAACTGGGTGTCATCCGCATAGCAGTGGAAATTTACCGAGTGTGTCCTGATAATGTTTCCTAGTGGAAGCATATATAATGAGAATAAAATTGGGCCAAGCACAGAGCCCTGTGGAACACCATGGTTAACTTTGGTGCGCACAGATGTCTCATCATTAATTTGCACGAATTGGGAGCGATCAAAAAAATAAGATTTAAACCAATTAAGGGCAGTTCCATTAATTTTAATTAACTGTTTGAGTCTTTGTAATAAAATTTGATGGTCAATTGTGTCGAATGCTGCACTGAGATCTAACAGAACGAGGACAGACACAAGTCCCTGATCTGAGGCTATTAAAAGGTCATTAGTGACTTTTGCCAAGGCTGTTTCTGTGCTGTGATTGGCTCTAAACCCCGACTGAAAGTCTTCATATATATTATTTTCCTGGAGAAACTCACACAGCTGATTGGCTACCACTTTTTCTAAGATTTTAGACATGAAGGGGAGATTAGATATTGGTCTGTAATTGGCTAAAACCTCTGGGTCTAGGGTGGGGTTTTTTGAGAAGGGGTTTGATTACTGCTATTTTAAAAGACTGTGGTACATAACCTGATGATAATGACAGATTGATTGTGTTAAGTAACGAACTATCAATTAGGGGCAGAATTTCTTTAAGTAATTTTGTAGGAATGGGATCTAAGATACAGGTTGTTGGTTTAGAACCTGAGATTATTTTGGTAAACTGATCACAAGTGATCAGAGAGAAGCTGTCTAAATAATGGTTAGGATTCTCAGCCATTTCTGAGATTTCTGTTATTGGGAGGGTATTAGTGCCAATTGAGGGCAGGAGATTGTTGATTTGATTTCTAATGGTTAGAATTTTATCATTAAAAAAGGTCATAAAGGTATTGCTATTTAGGGATCGAGGAATACTGGGTTCGGTGGAGGTGTGACTCTCTGTCAGCCTGGCTACAGTGCTGAAGAGAAACCTGGGGTTGTTTTTATTCTCTTCTTTTGAATAGTAGGCGGCTCTTGCTTTGTGGAGAGCCTTTTTATATTCTTTAACACTATTCTTCCAGTCTATGAGGTTTTCAACATGGTTGCTGGAGCGCCACTTCCTTTCTAGTTTTCTTGATAATTGTTTTAACTCATTTGTCTGGGAATTATACCACGGAGCTAATTTACCATGTTTGACATTTTTCTTTTTTAGAGGCGCTATTGAATCTAATGTTAATTGTAATGAGTCTGCAGACCTATCGACGAGGTGGTCGATCTCAATGGAGCTCGGGTTTTTAAAGAATGTGTTCTTTATATCTACGGATAATACGGGTTTAAATGTAATTGGAATTATTTCCTTAAATTTAGCTACAGCACTATCAGGTAGACATCTAGAAAATGAGTTTTTTATTGGTGGCATATATTCATTTATTGAAAAATGGAAGGAGTATTGTCTCTTCTTTTCATTCATTGCTCTCCACACATCACACAGATCATGGGCCTGCAGAAACGGGCCTCAGTGCACTTTGTGAAGCTCGGTGGGGCTCCAGGTGGTTCCTGTCTAAAACATCTTCTGTGCAGTTAAAATCACCTCATAAAAATAAAAAATCTTAAATTTTTAATTTGCTTAAAGCCATGTCTAAAACCTTTAAAAAACGACTGTCGGGTCCTGAGACTGGAGCATGAACATTCATAAAAACTAAATAAAACTGCTCGACCTTTGCCCTCACCACCAGTAGTCTGCCCTCCACCACCTCCTCCACTGCTAAAGACTCTGATGTGAAGCTCCCGGAGAAGATGATGCCCACCCTCACCCACTGGTTGTGCTTAGGTGGCTCAGGACCACCTGCCCCTCCCACTCTCTTTTCCAGTCATTCTCATTTTTCTGGTCACTATGTGTTTCTTGCAAGAACATAACTTCAGTCCCTTTCAGTTTTAATTGCTGGAACATCAGAGTCCTCTTCCCAGCATATCTGGCTCCATTTATGTTCAAAGAACTGTTGTTTAAAAGACTCATATTGAAAAATATAAAAAAACCCACCAAAAAACAGGACTGGTTGGTAATCAGGATTTACTTTATTCATCATTATCATCATCATCATCATCATCATCATCATTGTTTTTCTGTTGTCTAATTCTCTGAACAATTTTCTTGAGTCTATATATCTCCTGGTCAGTGAAACCTCCTCTGCCTTTGCTGCTCATGTGCAGCCGGGCAGAGTTTGAAAACTGCTCTTTATCAGAGAAGTAATCCTCTACTTTCAATCACTTCATGTTCCTTGTTTTTTGGAGAAACACTTTCATCTTCCCCGCACTATAGCTTCTTGAGTTCTTCTGGCTTCCTGTCCTGAAGTCGGAGGATTCACTGTCAGCAGATTCGGTCTCCATGCTGGAATCAGACTCTGCTGCTCCTCTACCTCCTTTCATCACTGTCCCTTTTGTAGCTTTTGAGCTTACACTGTTGCTCCTGGTCTTTTTTTTTAGACGAGGAACTTTAAGCACCTCATCGTCTCTCTCCATGTCAACGTCGCTTATTTGGCCCTTTAGGACCAGGCCTGTCTCCTTCTGTTCCCCCTCACCTACCTGATCTGCCTGTTGGATCCCCCCTGTCCCCTCCTGTCTTTCCTTGCTCACATGATCTACCTGTTGGTCCACTCCTGTCTTTCCTTGCTCACCTGCTCCCCCTGTTGGACCACCTCTGTCCCCTCTGGTCCTCCCTCACTCATCTTAACATCGTTTGGGATCTCCCCTGTCTTCTCCTCATTCACCTTAACCTCCTTTGGGATCTCCACTGTCCCTTCCTCATACGCTTGACCTTCTTTTGGGATCTCCCCTGTCCCCTCCTCATTCACCTGAACCTCCTGTTGGACTCCACTTGTCCCCTCCTGTCCCTCCTCGATCACCTGACTCTCCTGATGGACACCCCTGTCTATTACTGTGGTTCCTGAGTGTCAGCTGTCTTATTTCTCTGAGGACACCCTTTAGCTTGGTGTCCTTCTTTCCCACAGCTGAAACACTTTATCGATTCACGTCACAAAAATAACATAATCAAACTCCTCCACTCTGATTTTGAAAACCAGGTTCAGATCCTTAGTCCTGTTGTTAAGAATCATAAACAGATGCCTTCTGTGGGACACCACGTGTTTTAGCAGAGGGGACTTGCATCCCGAGGACACTTTCTTCACCTGAGACACTATCTTACCGTATCTCGCCAGACACTATAACCAACAATACACTATATCTATAAAGAGAATTATCAATAAAGAGATCAAAATCTCACAAACCGCTCATTTACTGCCATCAGCTCTCAACTCGCACACACTCCACCACCACACTGAGAGAGAGAGAGAGATTTTTCACAAACACTTTATTTACATATTCTTCATTCTTCATACTTGCTTACAGCATTATTCAATAAATAAACAAAAGTGCTGCTGTTAAAAAAAACCTCAGTCTGTTAAAAAGCATGGAAAGGACAGCTCATTGTTCTTGACGGTGCAGAGGATGTCATTAAAACACCAAATGCTTTTAAAAGACTCGAGATCAGATACCATTGTGTAAAAACTGAACTCAAGTCAGAGTCTAGCCCGGAGGTTTACCACCCACACAGCCCCCGCTTCCTGCCCGTTCCTGTTCTCTACCCTGTTTTTTCTACTGATGTAAATGGCCATCTTGCCTCGCCTGAGAGATGTTTCAGGAGCTGGCACTTATCTTTATTTGTTTTGTTGTAGGCAGCTCCCATGATAAAAACTTTCTCAGTAAAAGTGACATTAAAATCACCAAAAACCGCAGTTAAATCAGCGAAGATACTTGTCAGTCTCTTGCACTCAGTAAAAACGTGATTAATAGTCTCACGCAGGTCGCAAAAAGGACACTTGCTTAAAACGGTGGGATTAAGAATATAAATAAAAGCATTGGAAGCGACGGCGTCGTGTAAAATTCAAAGTTCTTTTCTTTTGATCTCTTGCACCGTTCACGTTTAAAATTCCAACTTTAAAAACTTCCATGTTGTTTAAAATGTTAAAACAAAAACAGAAAACAATCAATTAATTAATACAAACATTGCTATCCTTTCCATCACTGCTCAGTTGTCTTTTTGCTCTGAGCACCAGTTTTTTGAGCCAGTACCTGAACAAAACAACCGTTCACGGTGATACCTGTCTCAAAAAGAAAAAACAATAATACAACATTCAAACCAAAAAAGGACCAAAAACCAGCTGATCTTTTTAGGCAGTTTTTAACTTCAAACAAAGAACCTCCACATTTAAACACAGGAACAATGATTTTCATCAGGAAGAGGATCACTGGTATCCGGCTGAATGAGTCCATCACAGTGATCAACTGAAGTTCAGGGTGAGTCAGCTGCTGGTTCCAGCCTTTCAGCAGGAGGCTGACCACCCTGACGGACCTGATCCCCCAACGTGAGGCCAGACCTGCAGCATATTCCAGGTGAGGGCCACACCGCTCCAGTATAGCACGAGCTACTGGTCTCCAGACCAGGTTCCCACGACCAGTCAGGAGTGCACACTCTGTGGGACCCAGTGCAGACGGTCTCAGAAGAAGTCCACCATCACAGCCAGTATCCTGGCCAGCAGACGTGCTGGGAGGTCCACGCATGCCAGTCCGTGCCACAGCATGGAGGGAAAACAGGTTGTTGAAAAAAAAGTTCCAAATCTCGGAAGTAGTCCTCTACTCTAACCAGTCTTGAGTTGAGTACCCCTTAGTATTTTGTAAAAAATTCCGGATTCCATTGAGGAAGTAAAGACTATCTATATCCTCTTCCATGTTGTCCTGTGTTTCTGTCAAACTGGCCTCTGACTGAGAGGAAGAACACGGTGGGTTTATTTTTGATACTTTTTTAGCTTGGTCATTTTTTGTCTTGTTTTCTGTTTTTTTTTCTTTTGGCTGAGAGCTTTAGAAAATCTTTCTCCATCAAAAAATCCTCCTCATCAGGGAGCTCTGCAGGCCGGAGCCTCCACCTGCAGCAGCAATGCTGCACAAACACACCGGCACTTAAAAACAACTAAAAACTGCTGCTCCTGACACTGTCACTCACACACAAACTAAGAACACATCTAATATAAGTACAGAGGGGAAAAGGGCAAAGAAAAACAGGTAGAAAAATCACAGTTTGAACCAACTTTCTTCAGCTCACTTACCACCAACATGCACAGAGAGAGAGAGAGATTTTTTTTGATTTTTCACAAACACTTTATTCACATTTTCTTAATTTTACAAAACACTTGTTACAGCAATTTTCAAATAAATAAATAAAAGTGCTGCTGTTAAAAAAAAACTCAGTCTGTTAAAAAGTGTGGAAAGGACAGCTCATTGTTGGTGATGGTGCAGAGGATGTCATTAAAACACCAAATTCTTTTAAAAGACTCGAGATCAGATACCATTGTGTAAAAACTGAACTCGAGTCTGAGTCTGGCCCGGAGGTTTACTACCCACACCGCCCCCGCTTCCTGGCCCGTCCTGTTCTCGACCCTGTTCTTTCGACTAACGTAAATGGCCATCTTGGCCTCGCCTGAGAGGTGGTTCAGGAGCTGCCACTTATCTTTATCGGTTTTGTTGTAGGCAGCTCCCATGATAAAATCCTTCTCAGTAAAAGTGACGTTAAAATCACTAAAAACCGCAGTTAAAAGAGTGAAGAAACTTGAAAGTCTCTTGCACTCAGTAAAAACGTGATAAACAGTCTCACGCAGGTCGCAAAATGGACACTTGTTAAGAACGGTGGGATTAAGAATAGAAATAAAAGCGTTGGAAGCGACGGCGCCGTGTAAAATTCTCCACTGGAGGTCGCCTGTTCTTTTCTTCAGGGGAGGTTTGTATAAAATCCTCCACTGCGGGTAGGGTCCCATGATCCCCCCACCTCTGTGACCACACAGTGGGGGGTCTGTTGCTCAGTCCGGTCTGGTGGATGCTTTTTACACAGTTCCTATAAAATGTTTCTTTGTCCATCTCTGTGTATAGTCAGTTTGTCTTTGTGTATTTCAGTTAGTAGGGGGCCGGTCTTGTCCCCCAGACCTGGGCTCAGGATAATTTCAGGGTAGGGGTCTGCAGCCTCTGGTGCGGTTTCCCCCCTCTGGTAGGCCCTCAGGAGGTCCTTCTCAGGGATGGAGAGCCTCTGGGTCCAGAGCTCCAGGATCCTCTGGGCCAACCCGGGAAGACTGCAGCCCCAGCAGGGAGCCCAGGGCCTGGGCGTTGTTGAGTGCCGGCCCCACTGCATCCACCAGCTGCTGTAGGGTCACTGTTCCAGACCGGGTCAGCGCCGCCATCAGGCCGGGTGTTGTAGTGCTGCTGACGTCCAGTCTGGCTCCATTCACTAGCAGTTCTCTCAACAACCAGTACAGAGAGTCTACTTTTTGACACCTTTTTTTGTTAAAAAGGGCCCATGACTTAAAAACACCTTGATAAAAAGGAGGCAACCCATTTAATTTTAAGAAATTAGAATCTGTTAAAAACAGAGCATCATCCAACCCCAGGTTATTTGCACGCCTAAGGATGCTGCTGGCCACATCTCTCCACACCAGATCTGCTGGACCTGTGAGATATTTTTTAATGAATTGTAGTCTAAAAGTTGCAGTCCGGCTGGCCAAGTGGACGAGGCCCTGTCCCCCTTCCTCCCTGGCTAAAAACAGCACCCCCTGCGGCACCCAGTGTAGACCCCCCCAGAAAAAATCCACCATTTTCTTTTGTACATGAGGAAAGCAAGCCAGGGGGGGGGTTCCACACACATTAGGTGGTGCCACAGTTGGGATGCCACAAGATTATTTAAAACCAGTATCCCTCCCTCTAAGAGACATTTTTGGGAGCAGCCATTTCCATTTTAACAGTTTGTTTTCTATTTTTTCTGTGACGTTCTCCCAGTTCTTCTTACGTATATCATCATTTCCTAAAAACACCCCGAGGTACTTTATGCCCTCCCTCTTCCATTTCAGGTTTTGGGGGAGAACTGGGAGACCGCCAGGCCACTCCCCGACCGCAAGGGCTTCGCTTTTTTTCCAGTTGACCCTCGCGGCCGATGCCAAGCTAAAATCGTTTAAGATTTTGGCTAAAATATTGACATCTGTCTGGTCTTTAATAAAAACAATAAGATCGTCGGCATAAGCCGATAAAATCATGTTGCCACTAAAACCAGGATAAAACACACCTTGCATGCTAGATCTTATTTTGTGGAGGAGCGGTTCCAGGGAGAGTGCATAGAGCATCCCCTGACAGAGCACAGCCCTGCCTGACACCTCTACCCACCCTGAAAGGAGCACTCAGACTGCCATTTGATTTTTAACACGCTCTCAACGTCACAGTACAGCACCTTGATCATAGCTATGAAGCCAGCGCTGAACCCAAACTTCCCCATTACTTTCCACAGGAAGCTGTGTTCAACGCGGTCAAAAGCTTTTTCTTGGTCTAGGGAAATCAAGCCTATATCTACATCTAATGAACTGGAGACATCCAAAAGGTCTCGAATGAGGTGGACATTGTCCACCATGGACCTGCCGGGCACGCAGTAGGTCTGGTCCCTGTGAATGACCTGCTCCATAGCCTTCCCCCAGCCTGGAGGCTAGTGCTTTGGACAGAAGTTTATAATCCACACAGAGCAATGACACAGGGCGCCAGTTCTTGATGTCCTGCAGGTTCCCCTTCTTTGGGAGCAGTGTGAGGACAGCCCTCCTGCAGGACACTGGCATGGAGCCCAGACGCCAGACATTCATTAAAAACCTGTAAAAGATCGTGCGATAAAATGCCCCAGTAAGCTTTATAAAACTCCGGTGTCAGTCCGTCAATGCCAGGAGCCCGCCGTCCCTGCATGCCTTGCAGGGCGGTCAGCAGCTCCTGCATCCGGAGGGGGGCAGCGAGCTGTGAGTTGGACTCTTCTGAGATCTGAGGTAGTTCTGAAAAGAACTCCTCTCTGCCTGTGTGTTCCTCCTCAGAAGAGTACAGGACTGTCTCAAAAAATTAGAATATTGTGATAAAGTTCTTTATTTTCTGTAATGCAATTAAAAAAAACAAAAATGTCATGCATTCTGGATTCATTACAAATCAACTGAAATATTGCAAGCCTTTTATTCTTTTAATATTGCTGATTATGGCTTACAGCTTAAGAAAACTCAAAAATCCTATCTCAAAAAATTTGAATATTTCCTCAGACCAAGTAAAAAAAAGATTTACAACAGCAAAACAAAGTCAAACATTTGAAAATGTCCATTAATGCACTCAGTACTTGGTTGGGAATCCTTTTGCACGGATTACTGCATCAATGCGGCGTGGCATGGAGGCAATCAGCCTGTGGCATTGCTTAGGGTTTATGGATGCCCAGGATGCTTCAATAGCGGCCTTTAGCTCATTTGCATTGTTGGGTCTGGTGTCTTTCAGCTTCTTCTTCATAATACCCCACAAATTCTCTATGGGGTTCAGGTCAGGGGAATTGGCAGGCCAATCGAGGACAGTAATGCCATGGTCAGTACACCAGTTACTGGTGGTTTTGGCACTGTGGGCAGGTGCCAAATGAAATCCTCATCTCCATAGAGCTTTTCAGCAGACGGAAGCATGTAGTGCTCTAAAATATCTTGGTACACAGCTGCATTTACTCTGGACTTGATGAAACACAGTGGACCAACACCAGCAGCTGACATGGCTCCCCAAACCATCACTAACTGTGGGAACTTCACACTGGATTTCAAGCAACTTGGATTTTGCTCCTCTCCAGCCTTTCTCCAGACTCTGGCGCCTTGACTTCCAAATGAAATACAACACTTGCTTTCGTCTGAAAAGAGGACTTTGGACCACTCTGCAACTGTCCAGTGCTTCTTTTCCATAGCCCAAGTCAGACGCTTCTTCCGTTGTCTTGAGTTCAGAAGTGGCTTGACCATGGGAATACGGCTATTGAACAGTGTGAACAGTGGCTTTTGATACCTGGACTCCAGCTTCAGTCCACTGTCTTTGAAGCTCCCCCAAATTCTGGAAGCGACCCTTCTTCACAATGCTGTTAAGGCTGCGGTCATCTCTCTTGGTTGTGCAGCGTTTCCTGCCACATTTACCCCTTCCAACAGACTTTTTGTGGATGTGCTTTGAAACTGCACTCTGTGAACAGCTTGCTCTTTGAGAAATTTCTTTTTGTGTCTTACCCTCCTGATGGAGGGTGTCAATGATGGTCCTCTGGACAGCAGTCAGATCAGCAGTCTTCCCCATACTTGTGATTTAGTTTACTGAACCAAGCTGAGTGTTTTTCAAGGCTCAGGAAACCCTTGCAGGTGTTTCGAGTTAATTAGACGATTCAAGTGATTAGTTGAATACCCTACTAGTATACTTTTTCATGATATTCTAATATTTAGAGATAGGATATTTGAGTTTTCTTAAGCTGTAAGCCATAATCAGCAATATTAAAAGAATAAAAGGCTTGCAATATTTCAGTTGATTTGTAATGAATCCAGAATGCATGACATTTTTGTTTTTTTTAATTGCATTACAGAAAATAAAGAACTTTATCACAATATTCTAATTTTCTGAGACAGTCCTGTACAGTGCTTGATAAAAACTCACAGCCCGCTCTCTTATCTGGCGTGGCTCCATCAGCTCTTCCCCTGTGTCTGAGAGCAGGGTGTGGATTACTCTCCTCTGCCCGTTCTTCTTCTCCAGACTGAAGAAGTAGCTGGTTGGAGCATCCATTTCAGCAATGTTCAGGAACCGAGACCTGACTAACGCGCCCTGTACCTTACTTTCTAACAGGTCGGCTAAAACCATCTTTTTTCCTTTGAGGCTTTCAATATAACCTCGATCTCCGGTGGACTCACTTAAATGTTCTAGTTCCACTATGTCGGTCTCTAGATCTTTCATAGATCGGGTGGCGTCTCTTGTGACATTGAGGGTGTGTTGTTGACACAGTAAGCGTATTTGTGTCTTACCATGGTCCCACCACTGCCTAAGATTACTAAACTCGCCCTTCCTCTGTCTAAAAACACCCCAGAAAAACATAAGAACATCTCTAAAACTCTTATCGAATGTTAAAACAGAGTTAAAATGCCAATAAGCGCTCTTAGGTAAAACATTCCTGACAAAAACATGACATAAAAGCAGGGAATGATCACTAAAACCAGCCGGCATGATAGCACAGCTTTTAAAAATGTTAAAATGATGTTTAAAACAATAAATCCTATCTAACCTGGCTGAGGAGATCCTACTCTCTCTGATGTGGGACCAGGTGTACTGTCTGCAGTCTGGATGCATCCTCCTCCACACGTCCACCATGCCGTGAGAGTGGACCAGCTGCTTTAAAGCGTGCTGAGAGGCTGGATGAGGCTCTGCGTGGTTGCGGTCTAAAATCGCATCTTCAGTGCAGTTAAAATCCCCACCCAAGAATAAAAAATCCTCCATGGCACAATCATTAAGAACTTCACTTATTTTTAGTAAAAACTGCTTCCTCTCTGCACCGGTTGCTGGAGCATAAACGTTAATAAAAACAGCAGTAAAATGGTCGAACTGAGCTTTGGCTAAAAGAAGCCTCCCCTGGATCACATGTTTGACCTCCAGCGAGTTTGGTTTAAAAGCCGTGGAGAAGAGGAAGCCCACTCCTGCGCTCAGGGAAGTGTTGTGACTTAAAATGGCCTCCCCTCCCCACTCCCTCCTCCAGTCAGACTCATTATTAAAATCACTATGCGTTTCTTGTAAAAACATGACATCAATTTTTTTTAATTTTCTTTGTTTCATAAATACAGGTTATTTTCTTTTGATCTCTTGCACCGTTCACGTTTAAAACCCCAACTTTAAAAACATCCATGTTGTTTAAAATGTTAGACACAAAAACAGAAAACAATAAATTAATTAATACAAACATTGCTGTCCTTTCCATCACTGCTCAGTTGTCTCTTTGCTCTGAGCACCAGTTTCTTTAATCTAAAAACTTCCTGGTCTGTGAGGCCAGACTCCTCCCTCTGGCTGACGTGGAGTCTGGCCGAGGAAATAAAAAGACCGAGATCTGGGAGGTGCTCCTCAAGTTTGAGCTGCTGATTTTTTGTTTGACGTAAAAATGATTTAAATTTGTCTACTGTAAGGATGTTCTTTTTTTGACTGCTGTTAAAAGGCGGAAAGTCGCTGCTGTCTGACACACACTCACACTCACTCACCTCACTGTCTACTTGTACTTTACTCGCTTTTGCTTCATTTAAAACTGTCCTGCTTGATCTCCTGCGTTTTATTGTTTGTTTGGATTTTACTGCTTCTTCCTCCATCTCCTCCTCCTCCACCTGCTCACTCCACACCATCCTGCCCTCAGCTGCTTCTACTCCTCTCCTTCCACTGTCCCCACCATCCTGCTCAACGCTTTTTTCTTCACCTGTCACCTCCTCCACCTGTTTGCTACCTACACCACCCTCTTCCTCCCCTTTATCCCCCACCTCCTTTTCCTCCACCTCACCCACAACGTCCTCCACCACAACATCCTCCACCACACCATCATCAACCACCACATCCCCCCCAACACCCGGTGTATTAACAAAACTCACCCCTCGTGATGGCTCGGTCACAGCCTCGGTTCTCCGCGGAGATGTCGGAGGAGCGACCCGTGGCGCAGCGACCGGAACAGCGACCTGGGGCTCCGATGTGACGGCCGGCCCCGCGCCGACCCGCTCCCCGAAAGGACCGGCCAGCCCCGCGGCGACCGGCTCCCCGTCGCTCCGGTACCGGAGGAGCAGCGGGGGCCCCCGCCCCAGCGCTCGTAGCCGCGTCAGGACCGGGCGGAGCCGGGTCACTCCGCTTCGGACAGGCCCTCACCGTGTGCCCCTCCTCTCCGCACCCAAAACACTTCATCACCGATGAAGTGGCGAAAATCTGATAATCAAAATCATCTACTTTAACGTGGAAGCGGAGGTTGAGCTCCTCGTTCCGGTTGTTAAGTATCATATACAGCTGTCTGCGGTGGGACACGACGTGTTTCAGTAACGGAGACTTGCATCCAGACATCAGCTTACGTATGGGGGACGCTACCTTCCCGTGTCTGGACAGCTCTCTACTGAGGAACTCATCGGTGATGAACGGAGGGACATTGGACAGGACCACCTTGGTAGCGGGTTGGGACAAAGGCAGTACCTGAACAAAACAGCCGTTCACGGTGATGCCTGACTCGACCACGGAGTGCACCTTCTCCACGCGGTCCAGGAACACGACCACGGCGCTGTTCATCCGGGCCGCTGACACCACACAGCTGTGACCGACCCTCTCCCCCACAGCCAGCCCTATGCTCTCCACACTGCAGGGGAAACTTACACATATTCTAACACCGTGCTTTCGTGTCAGTGATTTAAATAATAATAAACATAATAAATAACATGTCAATCAGATCATATTTTACACTACATGTCACACACCCACACGAAATTTAAAAATGAAGGATCAGTGAACCGTCCTCCTCTGTGGAACATAAAGGGTGGCACCAACACAATAAGTCAAACAGTGTGCCAAAGAGACGAGGCGACCAAGTTATTCACTATCAGAACTCTCCCCCTGTAGGACAGATAAGGTAGCAACCATTTCCATTTAGACAACTTTGCTTCCACCTTTTCCAGCACCCCCTCCCAGTTCTGCTTTTGGAAGCCCTCACTTCCTAGATGGACCCCCAGAATCTTTAGTCCATTCTTTCCCCACTGCAGATTTACAGGAAGATCAGGCTCAGTCCCCGGGCTCCACTGCCCCATTAAAAACCCCTCACTTTTCTCCCAGTTGACTCTGGCTGATGAGGCTCTGCCATAGCAGACCAGACTTTCCTGTAGTTGCTGGACATCATGCTGGTCATGGATAAAGACATTTACGTCATCGGCATATGCCGAGACGACCACAGGAGGATTGTGCGCCAGCCTTGGCAGAGAGAGACCCCTCAGCCTGCTCCTCAACCTGCACAGAAGTGGCTCTATGGCGATGCTGTATAAAAGCCCTGAGATGGGGCAGCCCTGCCTGATGCCTCTAGTGACGGGAACAGGACAGCTCAGCCCTCCCCCCACCTTCACCACGCAACTGGCCTCACTGTACAGGAGTTTGATCCAGGAAAGGAAGCCCCCCCGCACACCAAAAGCCTGCAAAGTTGAAAATAAAAACTTGTGATCCACACGTCAAATGCCTTCTCCTGATCAATTGATAAAATACCCACCTTAACATTATATAATTTACACACATCACACACATCTCTTATCAAAAACAGATTGTCCAGCATAGATCTGTCAGGCACACAGTAACACTGATCCGGGTTGATCAGCTGTTCGATGTATTTCTTCAGCCTGTTGGATAAAACCTTGGAGAGGATTTTGTAGTCTGTGCATAAAAGGGCGACTGGCCTCCAGTTCTTTAAAAGGCTAAGATCTCCCTTCTTAGGCAGCAGAGAGAGAACTGCCCGTCTACAGGATGTAGGAAGTGTCCCTTTATTAAAACACTCTTTAAAAATGCATAAAATGTCAGGTCCCAAAATACCCCAGAAATGTTTTAAAAACTCAGCAGGTAGTCCATCCACTCCAGGGGCCTTTCCGGACGCCATCTGCACCACGGCTGTAGTCAGCTCCTCTAGGGTGATGTCAGTGTTGAGTGTGTCCTGTTCTTCTGGAGTCAGCTGAGGAAGTCCTTGAAGCAGCTCTGCAGTGGCGTCGGCATCACATGGTTCTGCCCTGAACAGCTCCGAGTAGAATGTTACGGCGTGTTTTCTCATCTGAGCCGGTTCTCTGGTCACTTCTCCGTCCGGGAGCCGCAGAGACACCATCACTTTCCTCCGAGCCACCGACCTCTCCAAGTTAAAAAAGAAGGTGGTCGGAGCGTCCATGTCGTGTAATTTAGTGAAACGGGCTCTGACCAAGGCTCCTTTGGCTCTCTCATGTAAAAAAGAGTTTAAGTCTTGTCTCTTGGTTTTGAGCCGTACGGCATTCTGCCCGTTGTTCTGTGTGTCAGCCTCCAGGTTTTTGACCTCCTCTTCTAGTGCCTTAATGGCTCTTTTTATTTTGCCTGTTGAGTTGGCTGAGTATAGCTGACTGAACACCCTTATTTGAGGTTTTCCCACTTCCCACCACTGTGTGAGGGAGGAGAACTCATGTTTCTTTTTTCCCCAAAAAGCCCAAAACAGTTTAAAATTTTCACAAAAAGTAAAATCATGTAATAATTTAACGTTAAAATGCCAAAATGACTTTGGTTTTACTGTTGATGATAAAATAAACTCCATTAAAACTAAATGGTGGTCAGTAAAACCAACAGGGAGGATCTGACAGTTAAAAACCTGATTAGTAAAAGCGGCAGAAAGATAAAACCTATCTAACCTGGCTGCACTCATCCTTCCATCTAATATTTTCACCCAGGTGTACTGCCGGGCTGAAGGATGTTTTATCCTCCACACATCCACCAGATCCGCTTTCGTGATGATTTCAGATAAAAGCCGGGAGGACTGAATATGTGGCTCAACACCTGTCCTATCTAGCTTAAAATCTGTGCAGCAGTTCCAGTCTCCACCCAACACAATACATTCATCCCGATCAAAACTGCTAAGTGTTTCATTTAAAATTTTAAAAACTCTTTCCCGCTCAGAGCCTTGGTTTGGGGCATAAATATTAATAAAACTGAATTTAAAATCTTGTACTTCAGCTTTTACAACAAGGATTCTGCCTTTAATTATTTCTGCGTGGGAAATGATCCTTATATTAGCTTTTTTTGAAATCAGGATCGCAACTCCATGGCTGAGGACATGCTGCCCACCCCACCATAAGCCCCAGTCAATCTCATTGCTAGTGTCCGTATGTGTTTCCTGTAGAAACACCACATCCAGTCTCTTCTGCTTTATTAATTCTGATAGGACAGCTCTTTTCTTAGGGTCTCTGACCCCGTTCATGTTTAATGATGCTATTTTTAAATCCTGCATGGGAAAGATTAAGAGAGTCAACAGCAGACAACAACAGTGAAACACCACGTGATTTAAGAACATTTATTTCGACACTTTCAACTTTTTGGACATTTTTGTGTTTGATACCTTTAATCCTTTTCTAACCCCGGTGACTAATTTCTTTAGACGGTGACGCTTCTTTTCATCTAGTAAATTCAGACCCACCACCTTCTGTAGTGTGGTTACCGTCTGAATAAATTTCCCAATATCTGGGAAAAAATCCTTCACATTAACTGTTTTCCCAAACGTATCATCCAGGAAACCATCTATCTCCTCCAGAGAGTAAAAGTCATTGTTCTGTGAAGCGCTTCCTAAAAGTGACCCGCTTTCACAGTCCAAGTCCACATCCATGCCCGCATCCAGGTCATCACCTTGACCACCATGCCTGACTATAGAGCCACCGGCCCCCGTGCCGCTACCGACACCATCCCCGACCATAGAACCGCCGGGCACCGGGCCTCTAACCCCCGCATCCCCGATAATAGATCCACCATCCCCGACCATAGATCCACCAGCCACCGGGCCACTACCGACACCATCCCCGACCATAGAGCAACCGGCCACCGGGCCACTAACCCCCGCATCCCCGACCATAGAGCCACCTGCCACCGGGCCGCTAACCCCCGCACACCCGACCCCCGAGCCACCGGGCACCGGGGCGCTACCACCCTCATCCCCGACCACATTATAACCTTTAACACCCGTGTCCACCACTACATCGTCAGTGCTCACCTGTCCTGCTGTGCTCCCCTGAGACACCGAGCCGCCTACACCAGCGGACTCGTCCACCGGGCCCCCGGCAGCACCTACAGCCGGCCCGGAGCCGCCTGCCTCGCTGCGCTCCGGAGGAAGAGCCTCCTCTCCCCCAGCAGCCACAGTAGCCCCAGCGGGCCCTGCTGCGTGCTGTCTGCGGGGACACGAGATCCGCTTGTGACCCACCTCCCCACAATCAAAACATTTACTGCTCCCTGAGCTTGCATAAACCATATAGAACCCGTCCTCGTGCTTGACCCGGAATGACACATCCAGAGTCTGTGAGGTGGAGCTGAGGAACATAAACACCTGTCTCCTCAGTGACTGTACATGTTTCAACTTGTGATCCCTACACCCCAGAGTCACCGGCCTGAACCCGCTCGCCATTTTCCCGAAGCGCTTCAGTTCTTGCTCCAGCGCCTGGTTGGAGATAAACGGGGGGACACCGGACACCGTGACCCGGGTGGAAGGCACCGCCAGCGGGGACACCTGAACGAGCTGATCCTGGATCACCAGGCCGCTCTCCACGAGCTGCGCCACACACTTCAGATCCTTCATGAACACCACCACCGCCTTGTTCATCCGTGATGCGTAGGAGATGTTCCCGCACCCCACCTGCTCTCCTACCGCCAACAACACCTGCTCCACCGAGACGTCCTGCTCCGGGACCAGCCTCACTCCGTGTCTAAGAAACAAGGACAGCGGCCCAAAGGACGCCATCCCGCCGCGAACACACGGCTCACTCACCGCCAAACAGTCACAAACACACTAACAATACAATAACTAACAACTACACAATCATACAACACAAAGTTTTTGAATATAACTACCGCAATTTAAGAAAAATCCGACACGCTCTCACAAGCTCACCACCACTCCGCCAACAAACTCCCAGAATGCACTGAGAGAGAGAGAGAGAGAGAGAGAGAGAGAGAGAGAGACTTTATTAGGAACTATTTTTAACAATACACATTGAAACACCTAATCAATTATTTTAAATACACATTTAGCTCTGACCCTTTATCAAGATTAATGCCCAAATTTGATGAGTTTGAGATGAATTCAATTTTTAGTTTTGTAGTGTAATTCTACTAAAAACAATCAAACAAATAGACAAGGAGTGAAAACAAAAGGCAAAAAACATTTATTTAAGAAAGAATCATAAAATCATGATACATAATAATTCATTATGCATTTAATAACCATATTAATATCATGTATAAGACACGAGCCACGTGGTGTTACAACAGCCTCACAGGCTCATCACCAAGATGTCCAAGAGAAAAAGCAAAAAGAAAATATATTTATTGTAGAAAAGACAACAACTTTAACAACAGTCCTGCAAAATGGACAAAAGAAGGAAAAGCCAACACACCAACCCACAAAGGGTTGTAAAATCTGAGAATCTTCCTTCAAACTAAACCAACATCAGAACTAAAGTTCACAGAAATAAAGCTGCGAAAACTGGACGACTTGACCCATCAGAAAAGAAAAGGAAATGACACAACACAATACTAAGCTTGCTCTAAAGGTCATGCTGTAAAAACTGCTGATGCTGCAACAGGGATTGAAAGAGAGAGATTTCCTGTTCCCTCCTAAATACGTTTCAAACCAATCACAGTGCACCTGAGGAGAAAAGAAAACAGGACACCATAAGGAGAAAGGAAATGTACGGGTGTTTTCCTCTTTATTCAAAAGCGGGGTCTTTAAGTTTGAGAGCTGGACTTGCACGTTCAGATTTTTCTTGGTGTTTTTACTCAAAACCCTGCGCTTGCACTAACACAGCTCCTGCTGGTGCTTAGATTTGCTCACCATGTGCTCAAACTCTGCGCTTGCACTCAGATATTTTGTTGCTTACAGATTTCCTGTAATTAATAACTACACACTCTATGGTTTCTGTAAATCTCACTTGTACAGGTGTTCTCTGAGTGGCTCTGACCTGTGGCTTCACACCAGGTCTTCGTGCTCCTCTGGGACTTCTGTCTGTGCTGCAGCAGCGACATCGTCATGCTCAGGACAGTTGTGTGACTGATGGGGGAGAGATGAGAAAATATGAAGCCTCACTGGACTATTCATGAAACCTGCATATAATCATCACATTTCATTAAAAACAGTTTGAACATAGTTGCGCCCCCTGTCCATTTGTTTGTTTGTTTATCAGCAGGATTACACAAAAGCTGATGAACTGATTTCCACAAAAATTGGTGGAAGGACGGTACATAGGCCAAGAAAGAAGTGTCAACGTGACGTCCCCCATCGGTTTGCGGTGCTTTATGGTCTATTTCACTCATTGGATATTTCACTTCACTTTCTAGACCCAGAGTCTACGTCCATTTTAATATACAGTCAATGGAAAGAATCTTTTACATTTTGGGGCAGATTCAGACAAAGTAGCTGATCCAAGAAATGTTTTCTGTCGTTCTCTAACATAGTGAGATGAAAACAGTGATATGGAGTCATTCTTCTGGCCTCAATGTCTCTCACCTCTATCATCTCCACAGCTTCATTCACTTCTGATTTCAAGCTCAGAGTTTTCTTCATCCTGGATCGAAAACAACAACAAACACAACATTTGACCAAATCAACTTCATAACACCTAAACTAGTGTTTGAAGACATTTGAAGAAGACAGTAAAAGAGCAGAGGGTGAACTGATGGATTTGTGTTGTTTTACCTCGTCCACAGAGTCCAGACAAGCACTGGAACCAGAACGACCACCAGAGTGTACCTGATGGTATTCAAGATTTTCACTGACTTCACTAGACAACAGCCGGGAGACATAAGCAGTGTGGTTAGACTGATGACTCAGTTTGCCATGTGATGCTGTTGGTGAGTCAGTATTGGTTATGTGCAATATGATGGGCTTAGTATACAGCTGTGACACATCTGGAAATCCTGAGTATTGGTGGTTTAAGGTTCTGATGCAATGAAAGGCGTGTAGGCTGTAGGCTGTAAAAGTCAGAGTGCTAAAATCACCAGTCAGATGTAAGTTGGTGTTACTACATCCTTGTGTGTTCTTGGCCTCACAATTATACTTTCTACCATGTTAAGCTTTGATATAAGCAGTGTTGCCACAGTTACTTTGAAAAAGTAACTCAGTTACTTTACAGATTACTTGATTATAAAAGTAACTTAGTTAGATTAAAAGTTACTTTATTTTAAAAGTAACTAAGTTAGATTACAAGTTACTTTATTATTTACAGTCAGCAGCTGCCGACAACACCCCCGCCGGCTCAACAAAAAAATGAGAACCGGTTTTGCCAACACTCACTTTATTAGAAAACTGCCGGATGGGGCCCCCCGCGCGAACGGAGGGTTCCCCCAGCGGGCGCCGTAGCTGAGTGATCCGCGAGAAGGGACAGAAAAAAAACGTTGAGGCGTGCTGCACAGCGAGCCTCCGGCGGTGTGGAGAGGAGAGCGACTGCTCCCCCAGCCGCGGCACGTGCCCAGCGGTTTAACCACAAATACCCAAATAGTAACGCACAGTGACTTGGACAAGTAACTTTAATCTGATTACTGGTTTGGAAATAGTAACGCGTTAGATTACTCGTTACTGAAAAAAGTGGTCAGATTAGAGTAGCGCGTTACTAAGTAGCGCGTTACCGGCATCACTGGATATAAGTGAGCTTTATGGATGTTTTAACAGACGCTGGGTGGATTCCTCTTTGTGCTGCTGATGGTCTGACTGTGAATATTTATGGGGCAGAAGTAAAACGACCCATATCTGCACATTTAAAATGTAAAGGACAAAGAATGGGACAGATTCAATATCTCTTCACTTAATAACCTGTGTTTCACTCACATGTCACAGTAATAAAGATGTTTGCTGAACTCCTTCCCAGCTCATTCTCAGCTGTGCAGTAATACTCTCCAGAGTCTGAGGACCTGATGGAGCTGAGGACAAATTGTGTCTCTTCACTGAGACGTTGAACTTGTTTATCTCCACTTCTCTTGTACCAGGTGTATTTAGCTGCTGGGTTAGCATCACTGCTGCAGGTCAGAGTCACCGAGCTGCCCTCCATGATCTCACCAGAGAGACTCACTGACACAGAGGGAGGCTTTGGAGCATCTGAAGGATAGTCTATATTACCACACAGGATGAGGAGAATACAATCAAAACACTGTCTGTATTATTTGTTAAAAGTTTCATTCAAATTATTTCCACATTATTGATATTAAACTCACCCAATGTAGGAGACGGGAAACGCTCCTGTCCTTCTATAGCACAGCGATAGCTGTCTTCAGCATCAAAGTATCGGAGGTGAAAGTATTTTTTCCCGTCCAACAAGTTTATTGTTATTGTACCAAATGTAGGAAAGATGATCAGGGAGCCGACACCTGCTGTGACAGGTCAGCTCTGTCCAGGTAGAATATGGATTGGCTGTTGATCTCCTCACATGTACCCGAAGCTGAGGGTCTGTGAACAAACATGAGATTTTATTTTGAAATACACACTAACATTTCAAACTTACTCTAATGTAAATGTTACCTGTGACAGACAGAGTGACTCCAGCTGAACCAGTTAAACTCCCTCCAGGTAGGTCTGTTATGAACCTGAACTTGTACACAGCTGAGTCGCTCTCTCTCAGGTTAGAGATTCTCAGAGTGCACCAGTTCTTTTCACAGAGATTTTCCACACGACCGGAATACTCCGGATCAGTCCTTAGATCAACGTAAATCCTTTTACTCTCTTTAATGAACCAGAAAGTTTTTTGAACTGTACTCTCAAGGTTATTCCACCAGGGTGGGTATGTGTAGGTACAGCTAATGTCCACTGTTGATCCTCTGACAGCACAGATCTCAGTAGAAGTGTAACTTACACCCCAGCGATTCAAACCTCTTACCACTGTAACACAGAGCACATCAGAGGATCAGAAGATTAACATATACATTTATAAAACTAACTCCATGTATTTTCTCTGGTGAATCACTAGTCAGCATCTTTTTTAAGATGATAACGATGCCAAGATGAGGACACTTTCAGTTCACATAAAACACAGGGAAGTTCCCTTTAGACTACAGAGTGAGGGAGAAACACACTGGGTTAGGGTTAGCGCCTCCTTGGAGGTGAGGAACATGAGGGACCTTATATAAGTTGCTCATATGATGGAGCAAACGGGCCAATATGGAGGAAATGATCTGTATCCTTTATGCAGAGTCGACAAAAGATGGACGACATGTCTCCACTTCCTTCCACTCTCCAGAAATGAAGCCAAAATATCCCTGGATACCAATGCTGCCATCTTTCACATTTGGAACGACAGTCTGCACAGTAGTGATCCGGAGATGGAGCCACAGTATCAAGGTCTCGCCCATACATCAGCACGACCAATCCCCAGTCAGCCACAGCTGTCAATCATGAAGTTAAATCTACTTTTCATTTAATCAAATAACAAACTAAACCAAACTTATGAGAAACATGAAGAATAGAGTGTGATAAGAATGACCTTAAAATGACACAAATCATCATTGAGAAAAATCGATTGGACTTTTTAGATTGGTCCATGTCCTTCCCACTAACATGGAGGAGACAGGATGTATGTTCTATACCGCAGCCATGCTTTGGCTTCACTTCTGGGGAGCAGTCATGTCTTCCATCTTTATTTAAACAAGCACAATACTAGTACTAGTACTACACTAGTTTGTCATTACTGACAGTAGTATCCCAGGAGTTCAATGTCCCCCAAAATAATTTAAAGACACATGAAGTTAAGGTACAATGCATTATCTCAAATACTTCAGCAGATGCTGCTGTTAGTGAAATACTGTAGATTAAACTCACAGATTGATGGAGAGCGGAAATCCTCGTGTCCTTTAACAGCACAGAAAACTCTGTCTGCAGAATGAAAATAACCTGAATAAGATGCTCTTTCAATCTCCTTCTGTTGATTCTTGTACCAGACGTAGTTCAGATGATCAGGAAGACGACAACTGCTCTGACACCTGAGCTCTGCATGGTTATAAGAGTCATACTTCCCTGATGTGCTCAGCTGCACATGCAAATCTGTGTGTGAGAATAAGGAATTCATTTTAGTCCAAACTTACAACACACACATGCATATGAAAGTGCACAGACACACTCAAGTGAACCAAACAAGATGTAGGAAATAAATGAATGAATGTTCAGATGTAAATGTTACCTGTGACAGACAGAGTGACTCCAGCTGAACCAGTAAAACTCCCAGTAGGTTGGTTTGTTGTGAACATGAACTTGTACACAGCTGAGTCGCTCTCTGTCAGGTTA
Source organism: Pseudopleuronectes americanus (assembly GCA_038501795.1). Lineage (NCBI taxonomy): Eukaryota > Metazoa > Chordata > Actinopteri > Pleuronectiformes > Pleuronectidae > Pseudopleuronectes > Pseudopleuronectes americanus. The sequence continues at coordinate 17,444,450 of CM076732.1, read as the reverse complement.
GAGATACTCAGGGTGCACTGTGTTGTTTTCACAGACATACTCCACACGACCTGAATACTCCGGATCAGTCCTTAGATCAACGTGAATCCCATTACTCTCTTTAATGAACCAGAAGCGTTTCCTGAACTGTTGTATCATGGTTATTAAATGTGGATGGGTATGTGTAGGTAGAGGTAATGTCCACTGTTGATCCTCTGAAGGCACAGATCTCAGTGGAAGTGTAACTCACATCCCAGCCATTCTCACACTGTGCCACTGTAACACAGAGAATCAGATTCATAACGACACCAGAGAACACTTAGTTTACTTTTTACTTTCTGTAAAAAAGAAATACATTTCCATGAGCAGCATTCCATAGCATTTCAACTAATGACTCCACACACTGATGACAATTCCTGCATTGAGAGGAGAGCAACTCAGTCGTGATGATAATAATAATTATTATAATATTAATCATTTCAATATTATTCATAATAACATGTTTCAGACTCTGTAATATTTTGAGCTATAGACGATAGAAACTTCTAAACAAAGATACAGAATAATACTGATGATAATTCCTTCATACGTTTTCTTTCTGCATCACTTTACAGGTGGTGATCTGACAATAAATAAAATGGTTCATTTATAGCTTTACTTTCTTTCTCAAACTCACTTCAGGTGAATCAGAAGTCTGAGTGTTAAATAGAGTGACAACATGAATGTAGACGTACAGTACCTGTCACAGTGAGAAAAAGGAGAACAAATCCACTTGCTGTTGCAGATATATTCATATTAGCTGCTGCTCTCGTCTGTGACTTCAAACAAGAAGAACTTCACAGATAAATAATGTGCACGAGATGAAACTCAGTCACATCACAGACACTTCTACCTCCAACACAGAAGAGTCTGAGAATAAAGACAGATTCTGTAGAAGATAAATTTAAACTGTAAACAAACCCAACTTCCTTCCTCTTCACACGTACAGTGCTGTGAAAAAGTATTTGCCCCCTTTCTGGTTTCCTACGTTTTAGCATTTTTGTCACACTTAAATGATTCAGATCATCACACAAATTTGTATATTAGACAAAGGTAGCCCGAGTAAATAAAAAATTCAGTTTTTAAATGATGATTTAATTTATTAAGTGAAAAAGTCTATCCAAACCTACTTGGACCTCTGTGAAAAAGTTATTGCCCCCTAAGCCTAATAACTGGTTGTGCCACCCTTTGGGGCAACAACTGCAATCAGATGTTTGTGATAACTGCCAATGAGTCTCTCACATCACTGTGGAGGAATTTTGGACCACTCTTCTTTGCAGAATTCTTTAAATTCAGTAACATTGGATGGTTTTCGAGCATAAAGGGCTTGTTTAAGTTCATGCCACAGCATCTCAATCCGATTTAAGTCTGGACTTTGATTAGGCCACTCCAAAACCTTCATTTTGTTTATTTTGAGCCATTCAGATGTTGACTTGCTTGTGTATTTCGGATTATTGTCATGTTGCATAACCCAAGTGCGCTTGAGCTTGATGACATGAACTGATGGCCGGACATTCTCCTTCAGGATTTTCGGTTAGAGAGCAGAATCCATGGTTCCATCAATTATGGCAAGTCATCCAGGTCCTGAAGCTGCAAAGCAGCCCCAGGACATCACACTACCACCGCCATGTTTGACTTTAGGTATGATGTTATTTTATGAAATGCTTTGTTCGTTTTATGCCAGACGTAACAGGACCTAACCCTTCCAAAAAGTTCAATTTTTTTTTGATCAGTCCACAGAATATTTGCCCAAAAGTCTTGGGGATCAACAAGATGTTTTTTGGCAAATGTGAGACAAGCCTTTGTGTTCCTTTTTGGTCAGCAGTGGCTTTCGCCTTGGAACTCTCCCATGGATGCCATTTTTGTCCAGTGTCTGTCTTATTTTTGAATCATGAACACTGACCGTAACTGATGCAAGTGAGGCCTGCAACTCCTTAGATGTTGTTCTGGGGTCTTTTATGACCTCCTGGATGAGTCGTTGATGTGCTATTGGAGTAATTTTGGTAAGCCGGCAGCTCCTGGGAAGGTTCACGACTGCTCCAAGTCTTCTCCATATGTGGATAATGGCTCTCACCATGGTTCGCTGAAGTCCCAACGACTTAGAAATGGCTTTGTAACCCTTTCCAGACTGCTACATGTCAATAACTTTGTTTTATAATCTGTTTTTTAATTTCTTTAAATCGCGGCATGATGTGTTGTTTTTTGAGATATTTTAGTCTACTTAACTTTGTCAGACAGCTTCTATTTAACAGATTTCTAGATTAAACAGTTCTGGCAGTAATCAGGCATGGGTGTGGCTAGTGACATTGAACTCAGCTTTCCAAAAAATGTGGTTTATCACAGTTTAGTCAGGATTTATCAAGAGGGGGCAAATACTTTTTCACATAGGTCCAGATAGGTTTGGATAGCTTTTTTCCCTTAATAAATGAAATCATCATTTAAAAACTGCATTTTGTATTTACTCGGGTTATCATTGTCTAATATTAAAATTTGTTTGATGATCTGAAACATTTAAGTGTGACAAATATGCAAAAAACTAAGAAACTCTGAAGGGGGCAAATACTTTGTCACAGCACTGTACATGCATGCTGAGCCCGATGGTGTTAGATTAAATCTAAAACAAAGAAGTAACATTTCGTTTGTTCTTTATTTTACAGAGTGTAAGAAACGACTTTAGTGGCTGTTTGCACCAAACCTGAATCCTCCTCAACTGAAGCTGTAAGCAGCGGTTTACTTTTCTCAACAGTCCTACAATGCACGATTGAGAAAGATGCTAATTCCAGCGTGGAGTGTGCAGCTGTGTACCTGTTTCCTTTGTCCACTATATTGCAGCGGAGAACACACCCTGCATGCACTATGATGCTGTATATCAAGAGGAGAACACAACATGAACCTGCATGCACTACGCTGCTGTATATCAAGAGGAGAACACAATGAATATTCATTGTAAACCGAAGGGTAATTGACACAAGGGTTACCTCCACTGACCAGTAGGGTGCACTTTGACTGTGACTGAATATGAACAATTTAAAAAACACTTGAAGATGCACCAGTGTGAGAAGAACTACCAAGAATGACAGGCCCCATCTTTGAGAAAAAGGTATTTGATATTTTTACAGGCATGTGTTATGGAAAAGTCCACTGATCAGTGTCTAAGGTAGTGGAAATCCCCTGACTAGGTGTCTCACTGCTATGACCTTGATAAACAGGATGGAACCCTTATTTGGTGATGTTTTTTCTCTACGGGTACCGCGGACGGAAGGACACAGCAGATAAGACAGAGGATGATCTCATTCCTTTCATGTCTTATTTTTTTCCTATCATGCTTAATGAAACGCCTCTTTGTATAAGTACTGGCTTTTGTGAATTTGCAGCCAGTTGTTCCATTTTGAGCACACGTGCTTGTTGTGTAAACTATGCAAAGGTTACTATTATAAAGACTGACTGGCAACTCCAGTCTGAGAATTTCATTATTTCAAATCCAAAGATGAATTTCCATCACAAACTTAGCGTCAGGATCCCTTGAGAGATCGTCCTGACCCTGGAAGTCTTCGGTGGTTGGTAGAGGTAGATATCTACCTCTAACATTTAAGAGACGAGAGGACCGAAGTGATCGGGGTTCAGGACCTTCTTCAAAGGGATCCAAAGACATCTCTTTGGTCATCTTCTATCTGGTGAGATGTTGAAATTCAGATTTTCACGACTGTTTAGATGATTTCTCAAATACGAAATATTACATTTAAAGGGTTTTATTTGGAACAGGTGTTTTGGTCATTCTCTCTGGATTATTTTGGACTATTAATGTTAATCTGACCATTCCTCATGGCAATCATCCTAGTTGAAGCATTTTTCCTGTTCTGCCGGTGAAAGAAACAAGGATTCGTGGAGACCTCCACGTCTTAAATTGAGTGTTCAAGGGAAATTGTTAGATGTGCGCGATTTCATACACTTTATTGATAAGGGTGGGTAATAAGAGTGTTCAAAGGAAAATTGTAAGATGTGCGGGAATTTCAAACACTTAATTGAACCCAGAAAGTCCAAATGGTGGGCTTTATGGTTGCAAGAGTGAGGACGGGAAAGTGTGACATTTTCTTCCAATATGGTCCAGACACTTTGCTTTTCCCCATAATGGTTCATTCAGTGTCGAAAAATTTTAACTTTTAAGAGAGAAACTCCTAAAAAAATAGACAAAGAGAAAAATAGATCAATAAATTTATAAATAAAGGGATGAATTAAGAAACTAACAGTAACCAAGTAATTACAAGAGGAAATTTGTATTGATTATTATATAGGGGGTATTGCATTATTTTGATGATGTTTATATAACTAAGTTTCCAATCTGCTCCTTACGATAGCGTTTTGGAGATTGATTGAAGACTTAGGGTAACTACAACTTAAAAGATGTATTTACATAGGTAAATGAAAAAATTTAGATTTGGATAATGGTACTGAACTGAGTTGTCCTAATAAGAACTTCTTGCGAAGGAACTATGGTGACACAGCACTAAGTCTGATAATGTTGAAAAGAAAGTGGAAAAGAATGTTGAAAAGTAATCATATACATCTCTGTATTCTCCTTTGACAGGGTGTGGCAGTCCTTTTCTCAAGGCCTGCCTTTCTTCTCACCAACGACAAAACCCTCCTCCACATGATGTGCAGAGACCAGACTCCACCAATCAACGATCAGGCCCATCTCAGACGCCACCCACCGGCCTCCCAGTCTATGGAGACGGGGCAGCGGGAGGACTGAATGATGACGCCACCTCTTCCTCATCTTTAGGCCCCACTGACTTTGCAAAGATATGTCCGCACTGTGGGGGAGATCTCCATCTGACTTCACCAGACTGGGATGATGCGGTTAATTTAGCATACGTCAACGCTCTCAACACACTCCTCAATGCCCTGAGGACCGCCTTCCCCAATAAAATTGACTTGACCGAAATAACGGGTTGCAAACAACAACCAGACGAAATTGTAGGAGATTTCCTCACAAGTCTGACTGTCCTATTTAATCAACACAGTGGCATGATGCAGGTTGTGTCTACCCTGTCAAGGCCAAGCAGACAAGATAACACTGAGAGCAGAACCAACTTTACCGTACCAGGAAGAGAGGGGCACGGACATGGCAATGGGCGAGGTTTCTCTATACACTGGGCAAAGAACTGCCCTAGCAGCGATAGGAGGGGGGACACAAGAAATTTGCAGAAAGTGAGGAGGGGGCAGACAGGGCGGAGACGTCTAGCCCTGTTGTTACAACCCTGAGGTTGTGTGTATATTTGTCTATCTGTCTCTGTCTCTGTCTCTGTCACTGTCTCTGTCTCTCTCTCTCTGTCTTAGCTGTGATGCTTGGGTGTGATGTGTTTCAGGTGTGTCTCTACGATTGGATGAGTGGGTGGGTGTGTTTACAGGGAGCTGATTGGTTCCAGCCCAGTTTAAGAGGACGGCTCCCAACAGCTCCTGCGGCTTCTCCTCCTTTTGCTACTGCCAGCCAGTCCTCCAGCCGGACTCATCTTGTGCAGCATTGTGTTAACTATTCTTTTGTAACAGCCCGTTCTTGGTAGGGATGGGTAGCATTTCTGTTCAAGCCATGTTTTCTCCTGTTTTGTTTGGTTGAGGAGTTAGGTCAGTACAATGTCTTTTGTTTCTTTAATTTTGCGTAGGGAAGTTTAGGTTGTTTCGCCATATGGTTGTTTTCTGTTTATTGTTTTGCTGTTAGCCCACCCTGAAGCAAAGTGTTAATAAACACCAACGGGCTGTAAATTGTTGTCGCTGGTTCTTGGGAGCTTGAAAAGGAGGGGGGAACTCTTGTATCATGTTGCGACTGTTCTTTCTCCTAGGCGGGGTCGTAACACCGTCCAGCCAGTTCCTGCACTGTCCTGATCTCCTGAGCTTCGTGTAAGCCTCCTTGTGTTTTTGTCCTCTTGTTCTTGTCTTTCCAGTTTTTCCCATCTTTTAGTGTTAGTCTTTTAATGTTTATGTTTATGTCTAGTTTAGATTCTTTTTATATTAAATACTCTTTTTTTTAAAACCTCTGCTCCTGGGTCCATCTACCTTCCACAAACCGTTACAACCGGAAGTTCCCCCCAAGGAGACCGGGCTGCACCAGAGGTCCAGAACAGTCCTTTAAATCCAGTGCCAGGATAGTGGCGGAGAAAGGGTCCTCAACATTGGGGGAAATGGACCCATCTTTAAAATAGTTTAAAAGTAAGATGTCCTGATCTGCGAATGTAGCAAAGCGGTAGAATGAAAGGTTGCCCACAACGCCACCTGAGGAGTTTCACCTCAGGAATAAAACTATTAATAATAGGTGCAACAGCACAGGTTCGTTTGAATCACTCGGGGCAAGAGACGTGTTTAAAGCAATAATCAATCAACTTTAATACACACAAATCCACATTATCAAAACACAAAACAAACCTAACACTTGAGTTAAAAATAAGTACTAACTGGACAGGGCTGTGACTTACCACGGCGACGAGAACCAAACAAAAAGGGGGAAGGGGCTAATAAAACAACCACCCGTGACACGGCACACCAAACAAAACGAGTTGTGAAGAAAACTCCCTCCACCAGGAATTGGGTCGCCGCCTCCGGGCCACAGCACCTGACCACAACAAAAATATTATTAAAACAAGTCAAGGGTAAAATACTTTTGAACAAACAAAATAACACATACAAACAATAACAAACAATAAAACTAAATTAAATGTAACTATAAAATATGGCGTCCCCCTGTACGTGTTCCCTCCACGTGCCGTGAAGGCGTAGCGTGGAGTATGGATCAAGAGTGTGGTTTAACACGGAGCTGGTCAGTTCATGTAATAGTTTGTGATATTAAAAGCAACAATATAACCAGAGTTTCAGTTGGTGAACCCCAAAAGCCAGGGGTGCCAGAACAGCAGGTTCCAAGTCTTTGTACACGGGCTGCGGGACGCCGATGAGGGAGCAGGACCCCAACCACCGTGTCCGGTCAAGGCAGTGTCTCCGTAACCCGGAGGGAGGGAGTGCCGTTAGCCGCCGCTTAGTCCCGTAGCCTCAGCTGTAAGGCGGAATCAGTGTCAGCTATGGCATGACAGAAGCAAGGGCGGCAGACAACATTACTCACCCCGCTGGCGCGCGCTACCGCACTCGTCTTCCCTGGTGGAGCGACTCCACGCTGTAAGCCAGTCCTGGCAATGTGACACGGTGTCTCCGTCAAATGTGCCGACCAAGGTCCCGGCACGAAACAACAGCGCCAGGGAGACGCGAGTAAGAGAGAGCTGCTGCCTTAAATAGGGGCCGACAGCGCCCCCCTTGACGAGGAGGGCGCATGCAGGCCCAGCGCCCCCAGTGGCAGGGAGGGCACCCGAATCTGGCCACACGAGTATTGTCCTCCAGTGGTCAAGCAACCTCTCCATTGTTCGTTCTGATCTGATGCCAAGGTTGTTGGTCAGTCCTGTGGGGTATTCTAATTCAGGACCGGCAAGCTCCACCACCTGGCCAAGAGTAGAGATCCCGGCAGCCTGCAGCACTCTGGAGAGGGTGCCTTGTGCCCAGCGGGGGGATCTAAAATGGTCCCGTACAGGACAGGCTCCTGCAGCAGCCAGTGCAGGGAGTCCCTCTGTGGCCTTCGCTCTTTTTTATAAGGTTCCAGACTTTCAAAACACTCTTATGAAAACCAGGAAAAGATGATGAGACTATCTTGTTATCGCTCATTAAAAACAGGCTAAAATCCAGACCCAGGCTGTTAAAATGTTGCAGGATGCACCGGGATAGAAGTCTCCACAGAGCGTCCCTTGGCCCGGTCAGCAATCTCTTTACGAACTGAAGGCGGAAGGCAGCGCCCCTGCTCGTCAGATGGACCAGGCCCCCCCTTGTCAGGGTTGTGAGAAGTTAGGTGGACCCAGATGCAGAGATAGTTTAACAAAACTAATATTTAATATAAATGAGGTTTTAACTACACACAAACACGAACAATAAAGTAATTGAAACAATGAAAAGACATGAACAAGAACAAGAGGACAAAAACACAAGGAAGCTTACACTGGGATCAGGAGATCAGGACAGGGCAGGAACGCAGGACAGAACAGAACCATGAAACATTGACAAGGACGACAAGGAGGAGCCCAGCCCAAGCAGCTCCCCTCACCATGTGCGACTCCCCAGTTAAAACAGTGGAGTCATTCAGATTCCTGGGGACGATCATAGCACAGGACCTGAGATGGGCGGAGAACATCACCACCATCATCAAGAAGGCCCAGCAGAGGATGTTCTTCCTGCGGCAACTGAGGAAATTCAGCATGCCGCGGAAAGTGATGGTTAAGTTCTACACAGCCATCATTGAGTCCATCCTCACCTCATCCATCACCGTCTGGTTCTCTGCCTCCACTGCCAAGGACAAGGGCAGACTGCAGCGGATTATTCGGTCAGCTGAGAAGGTCATCGGCTGTGACCTGCCGGCTCTCCTAGACCTGTTCCACTCCAGGACCAGTAAGAGAGCAGGCAAGATCATCGCTGATCCTTCCCATCCCGGTAACCACCTGTTCCAGACACTCCCGTCCGGAAAAAGGTTCCGGGCCATCAGGACTAAAACCTCACGTCACCTGAACAGTTTTTTCCCCATGGCGGTGGGGCTCAAAAACAAGCCCCCTGCACCACACTGACTCTTCATCACACTGACTCTGCTGACCCCCCACACCCCCGACCCACCCTCGCACATAATTTATAACTCTATATTACTGGCACTATAAACAATCTCTGCACCTTAAAACTGCACGTTACTCCTTTACTGTATATATTGTTGTTTTGTTTTTTATATTGTTGCTTATATTGTTCGATGTTGTTTATATTGTTCGATATTGTTGTATTTTATATTGTTGTTTTTATATTTTTATATTGTTGTTTGTAATTTTTTTGTAAGTGCACCAACCACACCAAGTCAATTTCCTGTATGTGCAAATATACATGGCAATAAAAAGAATTCTGATTCTGAAGAGGAAGAGGAACCAGAACAATAATCACTGGAGAAACACAGGAGAAACAAGACAGCAAGACAGCAAGAACAGCAACATGGAACAGAGCGTGAAAATACAACATGGAAAACAGAGCGATTACCGCAACATGGAACAAGGCATGAAGAGCTGCATGGACAACAGGAACAAGGCATGAACAACAGACAACCCGACAGCAGACAAGGGGAAGGACAGAGGCTTATATACACAGAGGGGAAAGGCAGGGGCAATTAAACACAGGTGAAACACATGAGGACTTGGGAAGACAATCACTGACAGGAAGTAAAGACAGGAACAACACACAAGGAACAGAGACTACAAAATAAAACAGGAAACAGAAAACACAGAGGCAGATATATACAAACTAAACTGACAGACATGACACCCCTCCTCCATAGGAAGGAAAAGGACACTCTGTGGGATCCAGTGCATCCTTCCCAAGGGGCAACATCCTGGGCTGAGCGATGAGGCCAATACGGAAGTGAAAAAAGCTGCAGTTCACTGGGTGGCCGCTACGCTTGGCTGCAAGAAACAGAAAGTCCCATTGACTCCAATGTAAAAATGGCCAATTTCAGAGCAGAATTAAACCTGTTTAGAGCATGGTTCACAACTTGGTTTTAGTCTCAATCGCGAGGTTATTCCTTCATGACAACTCTGAGGGGGGTGAATTTATTTCTAACTCCCTCGTTTAAGCGATATAGAAGTTTAAAATTACGCATAATTAGGGGCGTGGTCTATTGACGGAAACCTGGTCACAGATGACGGTGCGAACACAGCTTCTGACTAGCTGCTCGTTAGCTCCCCTCCAGCCACCTGCTAGCTGCTCGGTCCACTCAAAGCTTCATGTCGCTGGATCCCCTCCCTGCACTCGACACAAACCATGACTGGCTGTGCAGCTCAGTGCTCTAACAGACCGTCTCACAACTCAGCTGTCAAGTCCTTCCGGTGAGTGAAAATCGATTTTTATTTTATTCATATATTAGAACCGTAGGAATGATTAGCAGGTAGTGTTGCTCGAGATGCATGGTTTGTTAGGTTATGTGGAGATTAAGCTGATGTTGTTTAAGCTTGTGTTCATAGACTGTAGGTTCTCCGTGGAGCACCACAGCCCGAGGTCCACTTTCAAACTCTATTAAACTTATCTCACTTGTGTGTTAGAAACGTGAATATGGCATGAAATAGTAACTATATGAATATGAAATAACTTCAAAAATAAGTGTAACAAATAGGCCCATTATAACATAAAGAGGCAATGCAAGAGATGGATTATGTGAACTGGGATATCTAAAAAGACTGAAGTCATTGACATTTATTATTTGCATATACATAAGTATGAAGATGGTAACCTGACAGATATGTTTTTTTTTACATATTTTTGTTTGTGTACACTGTAAAAAGCCCAACTCCAAAATCATTGGTCTAACTTATTTTTTAAAGTTGAGTGAGCTAATTTTTTTTTAAATGTTGAGCAAACCCAAAGTTTCAAGTTTACAAATAAGTAGTGCAGTCAACTGAACATTTTCAGAACTATAAGTTCAGATTGAATGATATGAATGCATTTAAATATGGAATATATCTACTTAGATATGTATATATATAAACACACACACACAAACAAACATATATACATATGTGAACATATATATTTATGTATTGTATTATTATTATACACATTTAAACACACATATAATATATATATACACTGTAAAAAAAGAAAAGTTGACTCAACTTAAAAAAGTAAAGCAACCTGCTGCAACACTTTTTTGAGTTGGCCTAACTTAAGGGCTTGAGAGTTGTGTCAACTTAAATAATTAAGTTCACTCAAAATGTTATATAGAGTAGCTCTGAATGGTGATGTTCTGTTAGACTAACTTAAAACCTCCATTCAGAGCTACTCAAATCTACAAGTTAGTAATACTAGATTATATGCATGCTAATGATTTGAAAACATACATCAACAGAACTGGATAGTTTCAGTCGAGAGAACTTAAGCTTAAACTTGAAATGCTAAGTTAACTCAACTTTGCTGCCCATCAGTTGAGCTAACTCAAATTTACTCTATTCATACTGTTGTGGAAATTCAATAATAAGAGCGAAATTATATAAAGAATCTGTTTATTAAGATCACAGGGGTTAACATTATATACATCCAATAACTACAAAAAAGGCAACATTGAAATTGCAGCAGCAGGGATGCTAAAGTGAACTTGGTAACATTATACAATTATTTTCAAATATAGAATATGTAAACACAAACAAAGTGCAGAACCAGCTCTCAACACTTTAGCTAAAATATAGAAAACAGTATGATTGAAACTATGAATCACCAAACATGTGTTAGTCAAATACTTGAGGAAACCACTGCCCAAACCCAGCAGTGAAGAAAGTGCATCCATAAAAAAACATGTAAGAAGACACAAATGTGTTTAGTTGCAGAGATAACCAAATCCAGCAGTTAGTACACACTAACTTCAAATGGGAACATGGGATTCGTAGCAACACTACACAAACTTGTGTAGCTACTACTGAACTTAAAAACATATTTTGAGGAATAAAGTGACATGTCTATAGAAAGTGCATCCATAAAAACGTGTAACAAGACACAAAGTGTTTAGTTGCAGAGATAAAAAAATCCAGCAGTTAGTAAACACTAACTTCAAATGGGAACATGGGATTCGTAGCAACACTACACAAACTTGTGTAGTTATCACTGAACTTAAAAACATGTTTTGATGAAGAAAGTGACATGTCAATGTGCGCAAATATGTGCATTGAACACATGTCTATGTGTTCATGGTATCGGGCTACTTTAACAAGTTGTTTTTCAGAGCCTGAACACGGGCAGAACACTCTGTGCCAAGGTTCATAAAAATCTTTTGAAGGGCCTCAAAAGTGTACTTCAACCCTTTGGGGTAGTCCAGGTTGAGCTTGTAGATGCATCCAAAGAGAAGGACAATGGCTGTACTGATGTCAGAGATGTCATCCACAACGACATTTTCCTCGATGACAAGGGCAATGTTGATTGTTCTGGGCACTGAGTGAGCTCTCCCAACATCATCTTCAACAATGGTGACTATGCCAAGTTGAACACCTGCAACGGACGTTTCCTCCGAGTCTGTATCCTAGAGAAAACAAACAGACATTACTTAAATTTTTAAGGTTTTCATCACCACATTTATAAATAAATGATATGCCCCTGCCCATGAGTAAAGTGACATGCACCTTTATGAGTTAAACTTTGAGTGCAAGTGACCACTGTTAAAAATATGAAGAAATTTCCTAACGACAAATTTAAGATACATTCAAAAATACATTTTGTAAGGCCACCAGATGAATTTTGACCACCCAGATGTCATCAGTTAATCCATGTGAAGGGATAATTTGTGCGAAATCATGTAAGGAGTGCAGTATGGTGTGCGGATCCAATAGCACGACTCGGAGACACAGGTAGGAGCGGTTAACACACTTTACTTAAAAGGGTCGGTACACGTAAAGGCAGTCCATACACGAGTGCGTAAATCCGACAGGGAGCAGGCAGTGGCAGAGTTGGTAATAAATCCAGTCCAAAGTCGGTTCACAGGCAGGTAGTAGGAGGTGCAGAGTATCCGGCAGGGAAAAGACAGAGACGTAAATCGTTAAGGAGGCAGTGGTCGGCAACAAGAGAGCTATCAGGGTTAAATGCTGGGACGCTAAGAACATAGAGAAACAAAGACGAACTGGCAACACAACACAGGAACCCACAGACTAAATACACCGGGTGATTAGAGAAAGGTGCAACCAATCGGGGAGGAGCTGACAATCACCACCGTGCACCACACACGAGGGAGGGAGTGAGGAGTCTGAAACGAGAGGAGAGATCAGTAGGGAGACACAACACAGAACATAAATGGTGATCAGACAGGGGAAACAACTTATCGGGCCGGACGAGACTTGACAAATCTGGCATTTTTTTCTAAAAGTTGCTCTTAAAATTCAGCTGGTCTGCAGTTTAAAAAGTGTGGGATAATCCTTTCATTCCATAAGTGTGAACAATCCAAAAAGGATGGACAATATCCCACCCTGACAGTGCATATAAACGGCCACAATCGAAACACGAAGACTTGCGCCAAATTTACTGATTTAAGATTTTTTTTAGGTCAACCCTCATAGATTACCTCTTGATAATGTGTTTTTACTTTTATTGTTAAAGATTTCAGCCTTAATTAGGGATAATTACTTATATTACATTAAAGGGAATATAAATAAGTTGTTTTATGGCATATTCCTATCAAATGAGTGTGTTTGCTCCCTAATCAGAGATGTACTGGCCCCTTGTATATTTATATTGGCCCAGCTATTAAAAAAAATGGAAGAAAAAAAACTTCAATGGTATAAACCGAAGTATTCTTACCAGACATGTCTTCAGGACGTTGCCTGGATTCTCCCTCAAATAGAGAGGTAGACCTCGGAGAGCTGTGGCCTTCCTTTGTGCAAGCACATCGGTTGTCTGAAAGACACAAATAAAGTTTAAAAAATATACCATGGCCTGAAAATAAAATCACACCACACGTATTTACAATTTATGTTAATGTCTGTTTTCAATGTGAAAATGCACTGTCTCAGAAACCCTTAATTTATCTCCTAATTGCATTACCTGTTCATCAAGGTTGTCAAGGAGGGCCTTTAAGTCCTTTCCTAGTGTCCCGCTACGTGTTCTGTAAAGCTTTATCAGGTGTGAGGCGTGTGCATCCAAAGATGTGAAGAATGTCTTCTTTAGATCCACTTGAGTGATTCGAAAAAACTCTAAGAGAGGAGAAATAACAGTATTAGTGTTCATAAGGACTCCAATTACAGAAGGTGCCCACATTGTACAGTTATAAACTAAAAGCTTTGCTACATCCGGAAGCTGAGCAGAATGGTGGAATTGGTAGAGTATTTAGGACATTACACATTATAAAAAAAAATCTTACCTGTTCTTCCAAAAAGAAAAAACACTTCTTTTATAAGTAAAACCACTTATAATTTGCTGAGTTGCACTTTTAGAAATATGTAAAACAGTTTGCATGTAGAGAAATAAGGATGCAAGTTTGTGTTCAACTGTAGAACTTTCTGCAGGTTCTACGTATGAGCTGCTCTCTACCTCCGAAGGAAGCTGTGGAACATTGATCTCAGGTGGAAATTCTTCCTCTTGTTCTGATGGATTAGATGGTTGAGGTGTTGAGGATGTTACAGATGCTCGGAAATCCGTAAGGTTGTAGGATTTATGCCTCCTGCTTATATGACTACTGAAGGTTGAAAGCACAGTACTTGTGAATTCACAGTCTTTGAAAGGACAATAAACAGTCACATGCTGCCTCAAATGAGTCCTTAGACGGGCTATGTATTTCTTTGGGGCACAGATGTCTTTAAAGTCACACAATTGACAAAAAAAGGTGACTTCTACTTCAGTTTTTCTGGACTTTGTGTGTACTCTTGAAAGGTTGCATTTTAACCCACCGCTTGTTTTGAAAGTGCAGCAGCAGTCAGTGTACAGGCATGGCAGTGGCCAGAAGCGTCCCCGGTATTGGCAAAGTCGGTAATGCATGAGGAGAATATCCTGATTAGGGTGCGAGAAATTGCACTCCTTACACTGCATCCAAATCCTGTGAAACAAAGAAAACACATTTAGTTTATGAGTTTAACATCACCCAAATGAACAAACTCAAGTTGGCTGAGGCAGGGGTAGGCAACCTTTACATCCAAAGAAACATTTTGCCCCCTCTTCACCCAACTAATATTTGTCTGGAGCTGAGAAACATATTTGATAAGAAAGCTAATAAAGTTTTATATAAAGTTATACTATACTAAACTGTTTTGTTGCATTTATGGAATCATAGAATAAAGAACTGTTGACTTTTATAGCTATTGTTACCTGTTACAAAGGAAAACACCAAACTCTTATGAAGAGAAGAAAAATACACAGGCAAGTGTAGGTGTACTTTGAAATAAATTAAACACAGAACTATGTAGGGCTATTTGAGTTACATTTCCCCATATTTGTGGGAAATGTATGAAATAAGAGGTAGTTATTTTGAAATAAATAACACGTGAACGAGCTCTGTATGAAAGCTTAATTGTTAAATTCACCGTTATGCTAAGATTCAAACAGAAAAGACACCAACGGACGACACATACCCCAGTATACAGGAGAAGATCATCAAAATTTACCATTATTTTATTGATAACTCAACGTAACACGTTGGTAGTTTATAAACGTAGCACGGTGGTTTGGGTGGGGTTGGTCTACAGATAGCTTAAAGTTAGCAAACATGTGGCTTTCACAGGTAGCTTCAAGTTAGCAAACACGTCCGAACACAGGTAGCTTAAAGTTAGCCAGCACGTTGCTTGGACATGTAGCTGAAAGTTAGCAAACACGTGGCTTTCACGGGTAGCTGACAGGTAGCTTATATGGATAGCTTACATATGTAGTTTTGTAAACGTTGTGAATCTTTGCATTCGAAAGACAACGGGTCGCAGAATAACCAGTAAAATAGCGGTGGGAGTCTTACCTAATTAGTGCTGGAAGAAAGTGAGGAGGACACGCAGCCGTAGGACAGGCGGTCGGAGGACATCAGGCGACAAAACTTGCGGACGGAGGTTATCTGGCGGCGAAACTTGCGATAGACAAGCCCACTCTACCTGAGAGCGCTGGCGTCTCAAAACACGAGTGTGCAGTGACACTGACTACGTCACCTTCCGGACGCGGAAGCCACGCTGAAGCGCCGTGCAGCGCTAATAATATCACCCGTTGATCCAGTAGTATTCAAGCATATACTTACTTGCTCCAACATTAACCAACCATTTTTTTTCACTGCAGTTCTCAGGAAATGAGTCCTTAGCCCAAGTGAAGGAGTTCAAGTACCTCGGGGTCTTGTTCGCGAGTGAGGGTACTATGGAGCGTGAGATTGGCCGGAGAATCGGAGCAGCGGGGGCGGTTTTGCGTTCGCTTTACCGCACCGTTGTAACGAAAAGAGAGCTGAGCCGCAAGGCAAAGCTCTCGATCTACCGGTCGATCTTCGTTCCTATCCTCACCTATGGTCATGAGGGCTGGGTGATGACCGAAAGGACGAGATCGCGGGTACAAGCGGCCGAGATGAGTTTTCTCAGAAGGGTGGCTGGCGTCTCCCTTAGGGATAGGGTGAGAAGCTCAGCCATCCGTGAGGAACTCGGATTAGAGCCGCTGCTCCTTTACTTAGGAGTCAGCTGAGGTGGTTCGGGCATCTGGTAAGGATGCCCACTGGGCGCCTTCCTTGGGAGGTGTTTCAGGCACGTCCAGTGGGGAGGAGACCTCGGGGAAGACCCAGGACTAGGTGGAGAGATTATATCTCAACACTGGCCTGGGAACGCCTCGGGATCCCCCCGTCAGATTTGGTCAATGTGGCCCGGGAAAGGGAAGTCTGGGGCCCCCTGCTTGAGCTGCTCCCCCCGCGACCCGACCCCGGATAAGCGGACGAAAATGAGATGAGAGTTCTCCACTTCAATTATTAATTTAATGTCATCCATGTTGAAGAACTTCTCCTCTGTTTGCTCCGTTAAATGTCGGGTGTGGAGGGTAAATTACGTATTCTCCACTCAAGCCTATGTGGAGAATATGTAGCCCCCCTTCTCTCTTTTTATCTTGATAAAATATTTGATCATTTATATAATATAAAATATGTCGTCAATATCGTTTAAAACAATTTGTCAGTGTGTTTCCTGGCGCGATACGCTCGCGTCAAGCGCAAAAAATAGACTCGACGCTGAAACGATCGCTGCATGGTGCGAGGCAGCCTTGGTGCAGCGGGGCACTTTAGCCTCCAGTGTGACCCGCACAAAGGTTTAACATGGGAGTGGATGGGTGCCAGCTGTTATTTAAGGCTTGGTGCTGCGCTTACGCCATGCTATATATATATTATATGTGTGTGTAAATGTGTATAATAATAATAAAAGACATAAATATATATGTTCACATATGTATATATGTTTTTTTGTGTGTGTGTGTTTATATATACATATCTAAGTAGATATATTCCATATTTAAATGCATTCATATCATTCAATCCGAACTTATAGTTCCAACCCGGAGCTGGCTAAGCAATATTTGAAGTTTCCTCAACTTAAAATGTTCAGTTGACTGCACTACTTATTTGTAAACTTGAAACTTTGGGTTTGCTCAACATTTAAAAAAAAATTTGCTCACTCAACTTTTAAAAATAAGTTAGACCAATGATTTTGAAGTTGGGCTTTTTACAGTGTATATAGCATGTTCAGATTTCTTTATTTAGATGTTCAGCCCCTTAACGCCGGGAACACACCGACGCAGAAGCGTGGCGTAAGCGCAGCGCCAAGCCTTAAATAACAGCTGGCTCCCATCCACTCCCATGTTAAAGGCTGAAGCGCCGCTCTGCCCCAAGGCTGCCTCGCGCTGTGCAGCGATCGTTTCGGCGTCAAGTCTATTTTTTGCGCTTGACGCGAGCGTATCACGCCAGGAAACACACTGACAAATTATTTTAAACGATATTGACGACATATTTTATATTATATAAATGATCAAATATGCATCCCACTACAGCCACACAAGCAGTGATAAAGATAAAAAGAGAGAGGGGGGGCTACGTGTTCTCCACATAGGCTTGAGTGGAGAATACGTAATTTACCCTCCACACCCGACATTTAACGGAGCAAACAGTGGAGAAGTTCTTCAACATGGATGACATTAAATTAATAATTGAAGTGGAGAAGTGCAGTGAAAAAAAAGACTAATGTTGGGACAATGTTGCTTAATGTTGGAGCAAGTACGTATATGCTTGAATACTACTGGATCAACGGGTGATATTATTAGCGCTGCACGGCGCTTCAGCGTGGCTTCCGCGTCCGGAAGGCGACGTCGTGACGTAGTCTGTGTCACTGCGCACTCGTGTTTTGAGACGCCAGCGCGCTCAGGTAGAGTGGGCTTCTCCGGATATGTTGGGGTGTAGTTGATCAGATGCACGTCCTTCTATCGCAAGTTTCGCCGCCTGATATCCTCCGACCTCAAGTTTCGCTGCCAGATATCCTCCGACTGCAAGTTTTGTCACCTGATGTCCTCCGACCGCATGTCCTACGGCTGCGTGTCCTCCTCACTTTCTTCCAGCACTAACTAGGTAAGACTCCCGCCGCTATTTTACTGGTTATTCTGCGACCCGTTGTCTTTCGAATGCAAAGATTCACAACGTTTACAAAACTACATGTGTAAGCTATCCATATAAGCTACCTGTCAGCTACCCGTGAAAGCCACGTGTTTGCTAACTTTCAGCTACATGTGCAAGCAACGTGCTGGCTAACTTTAAACTACCTGTGCATGCGACGTGTTTGCTAACTTGAAGCTACCCGTGAAAGCACCATGTTTGCTAACTTTAAGCTATCTGTAGACCAACCCCACCCAAACCACCGTGCTACGTTTATAAACTAACAACGTGTTACGTTGAGTTATCAATAAAATAATGGTAAATTTTGATCTTCTCCTTGTGTGTACTGGGGTATGTGTCGTCCGTTGGTGTCTTTTCTGTTTGAATGTTAGCATAACGGTGAATTTAACAATTAAGCTTTCATACAGAGCTCGTTCACGTGTTATTTATTTCAAAATAACTACCTCTTATTTCAAACATTTCTCACAAATATGGGGAAATGTAACTCAAATAGCCCTACATAGTTCTGTGTTTAATTTATTTCAAAGTACACCTACACTTGCCTGTGTATTTTTCTTCTCTTCGTAAGAGTTTGGTGTTTTCCTTTGTAACAGGTAAAAATAGCTATAAAAGTCAACAGTTCTTTATTGTTCTATAATTTCATAAATGCAACAAAACAGTTTAGTATAGTATAACTATATATTAAACTTTATTAGTTTTCTTATCAAATATGTTTCTCAGCTCCAGACAAATATTAGTTAGGCGAAGAGGGGGCAAAATGTTTCTTTGGATGTAAAGGTTGCCTACCCCTGCCTCAGCCAAATTGAGTTTGTTCATTTGGGTGATGTTAAACTCATAAACTAAATGTGTTTTCTTTGTTTCACAGGATTTGGATGCAGTGTAAGGAGTGCAATTTCTCGCACCCTAATCAGGATATTCTCCTCATGCATTACCGACTTTGCCAATACCGGGGACGCTTCTGGCCACTGCCATGCCTGTACACTGACTGCTGCTGCACTTTCAAAACAAGCGGTGGGTTAAAATGCCACCTTTCAAGAGTACACGCAAAGTCCAGAAAAACTGAAGTAGAAGTCACCTTTTTTTGTCAATTGTGAGACTTTAAAGACATCTGTGCCCCAAAGAAATACATAGCCCGTCTAAGGACTCATTTGAGGCAGCATGTGACTGTTTATTTTCCTTTCAAAGACTGTGAATTCACACGTACTGTACTTTCAACCTTCAGTAGTCATATAAGCAGGAGGCATAAATCCTACAACCTTACTGATTTCCGAGCATCTGTAACATCCTCAACACCTCAACCATCTAATCCATCAGAACAAGAGGAAGAATTTCCACCTGAGATCAATGTTCCACAGCTTCCTTCGGAGGTAGAGAGCAGCTCATACGTAGAACCTGCAGAAAGTTCTACAGTTGAACACAAACTTGCATCCTTATTTCTCTACATGCAAACTGTTTTACATATTTCTAAAAGTGCAACTCAGCAAATTATAAGTGGTTTTACTGATAAAAGGAGTGTTTTTTCTTTTTGGAAGAACAGGTAAGATTTCTTTTTTTTACAATGTGTAATGTCCTAAATACTCTACCAATTCCACCATTCTGCTCAGCTTCCGGATGTAGCAAACCCTTTTAGTTTATAACTGTACAATATGGGCACCTTCTGTAATTGGAGTCCTTATGAACACTAATAGTGTTATTTCTCCTCTCTTAGATATATGCAGAGTTTTTTCGAATCACTCAAGTGGATCTAAAGAAGACATTCTTCACATCTTTGGATGCACACGCCTCACACCTAATAAAGCTTTACAGAACACGTAGCGGGACACTAGGAAAGGACTTAATGGACAGGTAATGCAATTAGGAGACAAATTAAGGGTTTCTGAGACAGTGCATTTTCACATTGAAATAGGCATTAACATAAATTGTAAATAGGTGTGGTGTGATTTTATTTTCAGGCCATGGTATATTTTTTTAAACTTTATTTGTGTCTTTCAGACAACCGATGTGCTTGCACAAAGGAAGGCCACAGCTCTCCGAGGTCTACCTCTCTATTTGAGGGAGAATCCAGGCAACGTCCTGAAGACGTCTGGTAAGAATACTTCGGTTTATACCATTGAAGTTTTTTTCTTCCATTTTTTTTAATAGCTGGGCCAATATAAATATACAAGGGGCCAGTACATCTCTGATTAGGGAGCAAACACACTCATTTGATAGGAATATGCCATAAAACAACTTATTTATATTCCCTTTAATGTAATATAAGTAATTATCCCTAATTAAGGCTGAAATCTTTAACAATAAAAGTAAAAACACATTATCAAGAGGTAATCTATGAGGGTTGACCTAAAAAAAACCTTAAATCAGTAAATTTGGCGCAAGCCTTCGTGTTTCGATTGTGGCCATTTATATGCACTGTCAGGGTGGGATATTGTCCATCCTTTTTGGATTGTTCACACTTATGGAATCAAAGGATTATCCCACACTTTTTAAACTGCAGACCAGCTGAATTTTAAGAGCACCTTTAGAAAAAAAATGCCAGATTTCGAACAAATTATCCCTTCACATGGATTAACTGATGACATCTGGGTGGTCAAAATTCATCTGGTGGCCTTACAAAATGTATTTTTGAATGTATCTTAAATTTGTCGTTAGGAAATTTCTTCATATTTTTAACAGTGGTCATTTGCACTCAAAGTTTAACTCATAAAGGTGCATGTCACTTTACTCATGGGCAGGGGCATATCATTTATTTATAAATGTGGTGATGAAAACCTTAAAAATTTAAGTAATGTCTGTTTGTTTTCTCTAGGATACAGACTCGGAGGAAACGTCCGTTGCAGGTGTTCAACTTGGCATAGTCACCATTGTTGAAGATGATGTTGGGAGAGCTCACTCAGTGCCCAGAACAATCAACATTGCCCTTGTCATCGAGGAAAATGTCATTTTGGATGACATCTCTGACATCAGTACAGCCATTGTCCTTCTCTTTGGATGCATCTACAAGCTCAACCTGGACTACCCCAAAGGGTTGAAGTACACTTTTGAGGCCCTTCAAAAGATTTTTATGAACCTTGGCACAGAGTGTTCTGCCCGTGTTCAGGCTCTGAAAAACAACTTGTTAAAGTAGCCCGATACCATGAACACAGACATGTGTTCAATGCACATATTTGCACACATTGACATGTCACTTTCTTCATCAAAACATGTTTTTAAGTTCAGTGATAACTACACAAGTTTGTGTAGTGTTGCTACGAATCCCATGTTCCCATTTGAAGTTAGTGTTTACTAACTGCTGGATTTTTTTATCTCTGCAACTAAACACTTTTGTGTCTTGTTACACGTTTTTATGGATGCACTTTCTATAGACATGTCACTTTATTCCTCAAAA
This sequence comes from Pseudopleuronectes americanus, assembly GCA_038501795.1. Classification (NCBI taxonomy): domain Eukaryota; kingdom Metazoa; phylum Chordata; class Actinopteri; order Pleuronectiformes; family Pleuronectidae; genus Pseudopleuronectes; species Pseudopleuronectes americanus. Next base: position 17,422,872 of record CM076732.1, on the reverse strand, counting down.
TATGTTTTTAAGTTCAGTAGTAGCTACACAAGTTTGTGTAGTGTTGCTACGAATCCCATGTTCCCATTTGAAGTTAGTGTTTACTAACTGCTGGATTTGGTTATCTCTGCAACTAAACACATTTGTGTCTTCTTACATGTTTTTTTATGGATGCACTTTCTTCACTGCTGGGTTTGGCCAGTGGTTTCCTCAAGTATTTGACTAACACATGTTTGGTGATTCATAGTTTCAATCATACTGTTTTCTATATTTTAGCTAAAGTATTGAGAGCTGGTTCTGCACTTTGTTATGTGTTTACATATTCTATATTTGAAAATAATTGTATAATGTTACCAAGTTCACTTAAGCATCCCTGCTGCTGCAATTTCAATGTTGCCTTTTTTGTAGTTATTGGATGTATATAATGTTAACCCCTGTGTTCTTAATAAACAGATTCTTTATAGAATTTTGCTCTTATTATTGAATTTCCACAACAGTATGAATAGAGTAAATTTGAGTTAGCTCAACTTATGGGCAGCAAAGTTGAGTTAACTTAGCATTTCAAGTTTAAGCTTAAGTTCTCTCGACTGAAACTATCCAGTTCTGTTTTTGTATGTTTTCAAATCATTTGCATGCATATAATCTAGTATTCCTAACTTGTAGATTTGAGTAGCTCTGAATGGAGGTGTTAAGTTAGTCTAACAGAACATCACCATTCAGAGCTACTCTATATAACATTTTGAGTGAACTTAATTATTTAAGTTGACACAACTCTCAAGCCCTTAAGTTAGGCCAACTCAAAAAAGTGTTGCAGCTGGTTGCTTTCTCTTTTTTAAGTTGAATCAACTTTTCTTTTTTTACAGTGTAGTTTTCCTCCAGGTGACTCAGACAGCCTGCACCAGTGGATGTCCAACATGAGGAGACAGAACAGGACTCCAACAAGACTGAAGTGTCATCACTTATGCACTGACTCCAGGAACAGACTTGTTTTCATACCTTACAAACTATCAAAGCAAAGATAATGTTGAAGAACTCCATAATGCATTGTCTTGGTAGTGCACTGTTTAATTCAAATACAGAGTTGAATATCCACAGAATTTTTAGGACAGAAACTTTGTTCATAAGTAACTCTTCCTTTACAATAATGCCATACTTTTATGTTTCCTGTCATTTACTTAGGGACGGGCGAGCCTGAAGGACTCAGCTGTGCTGACGGTGTTCTGTCTCTTATGGGGAATTAGGAAAAATAAAACACTGGGGTTTTATCTAAAGTGTATCAAATCAGATTGTAAAAGATAATCATTTTTCTAACCAACCACAATGAATATAGACAGGGTTCGTACGGTCATGGAAAACCTGGAAAAGTCATGGAATTTTAAAATTATCTCCCAAAAGTTTTGGAAAAGTCATGGAAATTTGTGATATTCATATTTTCATGTCGTTCATTTTAGGGATGGACATAATTCATGGACGATCGATTAATTGGTTATTATGAATTTCGTAGATGACATAATTTTTCATTGATGAATACTATTGCATGTTCGCTATGTGGCAGAAGGTCGGAATATCCGAGTTGCCCTGAACGCAGCACAGCGAGACACGGAGCAAGTCTCCGCTCCGCTGCTCGGCTTCATGTCCGCGCACAGACCAGGGTCTGGGTGAGGGGTTCCGGGAGTGAGGACGTGACAACAACCAGACTGAATCGTCAAATCGAGCTAGCTGTCAGCGGCTAGATGCTCCTCTCTCAGCGGGGTACAGCAGCGCAGTGTAACCATTGAACTGATCCCGTTTAACTGCCACAAGAGTTGTTCATCTTGTAATGAAAACCTCTAAAGTCATGATGGAATTTTAAAATGTGTATTTCACGGCCTGGAAAAGTAATGTAAAAAAATATAATCCCAAAAGTTTTGGAAAAGTCATGGAAATTGGTTCTATTCATATTTCCATGTCGTTCATTTACGCTGCGTTTTAAATAATTATTATGCTTTTAAAGAAATACAATCAAAATATTAGCAGGACAGCGTATGCCTACCTGCTTTTTCACCGAACTTTTAATCTGAAAAGTTTGGTGAGGAAGCAGGCAGGATAAATTCAAGATGCCAGGGAAGTGTCGATTTAACTATGCGTGGCTTCAAATGGCAAAATACATGTCATGGGTAACACCAGACAACGACCCGGGATGAGCAAAATGCCGGTTGTGTGGTGGCAAAACCTTAGATATCTCAAACATGGGAGAGGCGGCTTTGGCGAGCCATGCCAAAGGAAGCAAGCATCGGAGCGCTTTAGCTAGCGAAGCTAAAGCTACCCCAATCACCGGCTTTCTCGCCACAGCGACGCCAACTGCTCCACGGACCAGCACATCTCTCGCTTCGGCTACCAAGCAGGCGTCGATGACCGATGCTATAACGAGAAATGAAGTCCTAACTGCGGAGGTAATGTGGGCACTTAAGGTGGCCGATTCGCATTATTCTTTTAAATCATCCGAAGATGCCAGCCTGCTCTTTCAACGAATGTTCCCCGATAGCCAGATTGCAACACAATTTGCTTGTGGCGAAAGAAAATGCGCATATCTCTGCTCGTTCGGGCTCGCTCCCCACTTCAAGAGTCTCACGTTGTCCAAAGTGTCAAAGCAACGGGCCTATGTCATATTATTTGACGACAGCCTGAACCACTATCTACAGTCCAAACAGATGGATTTACATGTGAGGCTATGGGATGGCGCCAATGTGACGACCAAATACATCGGCTCCGAGTTCATGGGCCATTCATCAGCGCTTGATGTCGTTGGGAAAATGACCAACCTGCTGTCAGAGATCGGACTAAACAACCTTATCCAAATATCTATGGACGGCCCAAATGTGAACTGGAAGGTGTTTGAAATACTCCAGGATAGTGTGCAAAAGGACATGAGAAAGTCGCTCGTCAACATTGGTTTGTGTGGGTTGCATATACTCCACAACGCCTTCAGAGCTGGATACAAATCTACAGGTTGGGAAGTAGAACATGCACTCTCCAGCATTTACTGGCTGTTCCACGACTGCCCGGCTCGTCACGAGGATTTTGTGACGGCAACTGGTTGCAGCACCATCATGCTACGATTTTGTAACCACCGATGGATTGAAAATGTTAAAGTGTCGGAACGACGAATGCTGCTCTGGCCACACGTGAAAGCCTACGTTGAGATGGTCATTTGAGGCTCTGAAGGACCGCTGTGCAGATCCACTCTTCACCGTGAAAGTGGCAATCTTCATTAGCGTCGCAAGAGAGGTCACTCCTTTCCTGACCGCCTACCAAACGGACAAACCTATGCTTCCCTTCCTCAGTGAGGACATGTTCAAACTGATGAAAGGTAAGCGTAAACATTTTTTTAAGGAATACATGTTCATATTTGTTTGAAGCATTGCAATAAAACAGAATTATATTTTGGCTTTTAAATATGTCTTGTAACTAGGGCTGTGAAATGATTAAACATTTTAATCAAATTAATTACAGGTTTCTATGGATTAATCAGGATTAATCACATTACCAATTTTCTTGGTATATTTTGTGAGAACAAAAAAGATTTATGACAACAGACAGATATATACATTTAACATGTTTTCTTTTTTTATTCATAAATAAACAAAACAATGGTGCTGTAACTCAGCAGTTATTTTGCAGTTCTCTTTGCTATTCCATATGGAACATTCATCCTAAACAGAATTTGGGCTTCTTAGCCATTGTATGGGTTAATACAACTTTTTTCTTTTCTTTTTAAATCAAACAGAAATTATTTGGGCCTCTTAGCCATTGTTTTTATAGTATGATTGAGCATTTTTCAATTTTTTGTCAAACAACCAATCACCACACCATGGCACAATCTAATGCCTCTAAAGACCCTCTTAGCTAGTCTTTCTTCAGCCAGTTGGTGAGGCAAACTAACTTCTTCACATTCTCTGACAGTAAAGCTGACCGCTTCTTTTGCACAATGTGTCCTGTGATTGAAGCTGGTTTGGCGGATTCCCCTTGAACGCCCCTCGCCAACCAACTCATGCTCCGCGCTGAGGTGGAACTTTAAGCGGCTTTGTTACGGTGAAACAATAACGTCTTCCCGCAGAGTGTGAATATCACCTTGGTTTTATTGAATGTTCCATCTTTGTTTTTTTGGAGCATGATCTTCCCAGAAGGTGATGTTTGTTTGTTTCATAGCAGCTGCCGTCTGACTGCATTACAGCGGTGACTAGTGCAGAGTGGGCGGAAATGTGGGTAAATTGGAAGATCCTTCTGCGCATGCGTTAAATACGTTAAAAAAATTAACGAATTAATCCTGTAATTTAATCATAACACGTTAACGCGTTATTTTTCACAGCTCTACTTGTATCGTTTTGAAAATTTTATTTAGTCTTTGATTAATATGTTGGATAAATGCAACAGGTTAATAGAACATCGCCACAAAACTGGATGATAACAAATTATGAATAAAAAATTCTGCTTTGTAGAGCATTTGAACATCTTTAAAACTGTCGCTGTACTGTACCATTTAAATGTAGAAGGTGGGTTGGGAGGGACCCTCCCTCTTCTAGTGTAATGAGGGTTAATTTTAGTCAATCTGCATCTGGAAAATGTATTTATGAATTGGGTGGTATTAACTTGTTTGGCGTGTCTGATCAGATAGTGTTACATTCTCAGACATGACCTTATATTTTGTGAATTCGCTTATTAAGTGTAATGAACATTTGAAATATTTGAAATTAATTATTATGAATTAATTAATTTTTTTTCATGTCAATATTTGTAGGGATCATGGGACGTTTTCTGAAGGTAAACTCCCTGAGGGAGGCCACCTCCACACTGAAGCTCCTCCATGTTGCTTTTCAGGACAGCAGTCTGCACAAAGACGCTTCCAAAATTGATATTGGATTTGCAGCAGAAACGACTCTTAACCAACTCAAGTGTTCCAAGGAGATTTCAGAGAGGCAGGTGCTAGAGATCAAGATGGACTGTAAGAAACTCCTGATCACCATGACAGAGAAGCTGCTGAAAAAGGGTCCAGTGCACCACCTGCTGGTGAGAAGCATGCAGTGCCTTGACCCAAGACGCATGGCCGTGTCCAAGGAGCTGTGCTTGCCTCAAATGAGAAGAATTTTGCACACACTTGTTGAGGCCAAACATGTTGACGAGTCAGTGTGTGATGACATCCTCCGAGAGTTCGGTGAGTTTTGTGACTCAGCTGCTCTTCAGGCCAACTTCAGGGAGTTTGACCCTAAGACTGACCGGGTGAACACCCTCCTGTACGAGACAATGGGGTCGAAACCATCATTTTCCAGAGTGTGGGATGTGGTGAAGGTACTGCTTGTCCTGTCTCATGGACAGGCCAGTGTTGAGCGTGGATTCTCCATCAACAAGGAAATGATCATAGAGAATCAGAAGGAGAAGTCCCTGGTGGCTCTGAGACTCATCGTCGACCATGCCAGGTCTGTTGGGGGCATAAACAAGTTAGAGATAACCAAAGAGCTGTTGCTTTCAGCTGCAAGTGCCAGGCAGAAGTACCATGGGTATCTGGATGAAGAGAAGAGAAAGAAGGAGAGGCAAGGCATTGACCTGAAAAGAAAGGCCCTCACAGATGAGCTGGATGACCTTAAAAGGAAGAGGGCAAGAATGGAGGCTGATATTAGCGCGCTTGAGAAATCAGCAGATGAATATGCTGAGAAAGCAGAAGCTACAAGCCAACTGACCTTCATCACAAAATCCAACAGCTTACGCCGAACTGCAAAGGAGAAGAAGGTATCTCGGCTGGAGATTGAAAAGCAGATAGATGCGAGGCTAGCAGAAATGAAACACTAAGTTGGCAAGTGACTGTTCAGTTAAGGTCCCCTCGCACTCCTCCTCCTTGCCCATTGATTCGTTAGCCAGGAACGAGGAGGAGTAAGCACCGGCAAGATGGCGCCGGGGGAACGCCTCCTACTAGCCTCATTCTCACTCTGCAGAAACCAATGGGTGACGTCACGGACCCTCCGTCCATTTATATATACAGTCTATGATCCTTCCCCAAAATAAATCTATTAAAACCCGTTGTACCTCTGCCAGGAGAGAAAGTGGAGGATCGACACAGGCCAGCCGGTGCCTCAGGGCAGATGAGACCAGGTTGTTTACAATTAATGTCCGGCCTCTGTATGACATTTTGGGCAACAGCCAATTCCATTTTTTTAAGTCTACCTTTGACCTTTTGTAGGAGCCCCCAGCTTCTCTCCAATCATCAGAGCCTTGCTCTTCCCCCAGTTCACCTTTGCAGAAGGGCTGATCAATAATGCAAAAAATCATAATCACAATTATTCAAACGATTATTAATGTGCCCTTATTCTGAAGTCTATGCTTTATTCTTGAAATGACTGGAGCGTGCGCAATAAAGTGAATCACTTCCGGTTCAGGTAAACACTGATGACAGCTGCGTGTCTTATTCCTCTGTGAAACCAGGTTATCGGTGCCTGGTTATTTAAACCCTTAATGCTGGCAACCCTAACACTCTCTGACCAACTGACCGGTGCGGAGAAATGCAGGTCCGGTCTGATCAGGTACGCTACATGCTGTGCTGCTGCTCGAACCCCTCCCTGCTTTTCCACTTGCGCTGTTTTTTCACCTCCGGTCACCACACACAACTCGCCTCCTTCACTTTACAGCTGCTTGAGAGTGATTGCCAGTTAGCTAGGCCGCTGAATGCTTTGGGAAAAGGACTGAATGCCAAATAATCGTTTCAACTCGATTACAGTAGTTTGGAGATCGTTTGACCCCATAATCGCAATCACGATTCAATTTTGATTAATCAAGCAACCCTAGTTCACAAGTATAATAAGATAATCTGCATACACAGATCATTTAAAAGATACACTGCACTGGGGGAAACACACACCTTTTAAAACCGTCCTTAGCTTATGGAGCAGAGGCTCGATGTCCAGAGAGTACAAAATACCAGAGAGTGAGCAGCCCTGCGCCACCCCTCTCTTAATGTTAAAAGGATAACTCAGCCCACCATTTATTTTAAGAGCCATTACCTCTCTCAGTCTGAGGGTCCGAGTTTTGGACAGGATTTTGTAATCCGTGCACAACAGAGAGACCGGCGTTCAGTTCTTTAACTCTTGTAGGTCTCCCTTCTTTGGCAGCAGGCTGATGACGGCCCTCCTGCAGCTCAGAGGTAGCCTTCAATTGTGTAAGCTGCCGTTGACTACCTCGAGCAGATCCTGTCATAAGACGCCCCAGAAGGACTTAAAGAAATCAGCAGGAAGGCCATTTATCCCTGGAGCTTTGCTGCTCTGCAGGCTCATGGTGGCTCTGTGCAGCTCTTCCTTGTAATGTGTGCGGCTAGCTCTGTGTTGTTACCTGAGAGAGACCATTCAGAAAGCTGCTGTGCACATCTGGATTACTTGACTACTCACTCTTAAAGAGGTCTCTACAGAAGTTAGTTAAGATGAGAACCAGTGAATTTAAAGTTGATCCGATGAAAGCTCTAGGACGAGTCTGTTCAAATATAACATTTGTAAATGGTCAAAATAATTCAAAATGGCCAACTTCCTGTTTGGTCTAGCATATTTGTCGAAGAGAGTTTTTTTAGTTGTAATGAAATGAAATGTCCCTATAGATTGTCGAAACATGTCAGTCAATAGTAGTGCTAGGGATGCACTTTCGGGAGTGCTATTCCACTATTTGGCCACGCCCATTCCTTCAAACCATATGAATGTTTTAAGGGGAGTCTGTTGTCACACAAATGTAGTTTGAGGGAGATTGAACAAAGTACACTGAAGTTACAGCAATTTCGTGTGTCATGGCGGGTCATTGAAATTTTACGCCAGATCACAAACTTGCCGTTCAACCAAAACTCACAGTTTCCATATGACTTCATCATCAATGTCTTGAGGGCCTTCAAGACAAAGTTTGACATGGTTGCGGTCAATGGACAAGTACATCAAAGTCTAAGACGTCCACCAGGGGTTGCTTTGATTTTAAGTCATGATTTCTAAATAGATGTCCTCAGGCCAAGACGCTTGTCATATATATATATGTAGCCCTGTATAAAAATCATTAGGATACAGTGCATAAAATTAATCTCAAAATAGCATAACAAATGTTGTATTAAAAGAGAAAGTTCATTATAATTAGATAAGTTCATATTATTAAAAATAGTAGTTAAAATAAGGTTAAATACGGGATAAAATGTGATACATATAATATACACAGTTAAAAAGTTTAGATATTTACAGTTAATAAATAGATGTGTGGTTAAAAGGTTATGTGATGAGAAGACGAGAGACTTACTGATTTGAGTGCTTTTAATGTGAAAACTAACTTTTTCTCAGTTGTGTGTCAGTCATTCAGTTTCTGCATTTCTCATTGGGTAGTAGCAAAGTCACAGCCAATCCATCTAGAATGGGCAGGGACATGAGGTGCAGCGGTGGGTTCAGCATGCCTTGAGCAGGTGAGAGGGAGAGAGATATTGTCCGGAGTCCTGGAGGGAAAGTGTCGTGTTTTTGGGAAACATTGAAGAGGTGTCTCGAGGTTGACTACTCGTGGTCCTGATATGTCCACTTCTATGTTACCTGACAAAGGTAAATATAATATGTATGCCTTAAATTGTGAGCTGTAACTTCATGTTGTAGTGAAACAGACCGACTTTGTAATGCAATTAGCTACCCGCTAGCATAGCATAACGAGCTACCCGCTAGCATAGCAGCACGTGTTTGAATAGCATAGTGTTAGCACTGTTGTTGTTTCAATGCTAAAACGGGCTAACGTTAAGTCTGTACGATGTAGCATGAAGATTTTATGGCTCAACAGAGTATGTGTAATTAAAGGAGACGGACGTCTGTGAAGAGAGAGAAACCGAGATGGTTGCTGCTGGATGGACCCTGCTGTTTTCTTCTTCCCTGGATTTGTGCCTGTGTTTGGACTGACTGTCATCATCATCACCCCTATCAGAGACTATCATTGCCCTGTTGCTCCTCGTTTTGGACTTGTGAGTATTTAATTGACAAGAAAATGCACGTGCTTTTATTTTATGCTCTGGACTGAGTGAAGTGGCCACAACAGTTTTCAGGTCTCACCGCACCCGAGCATCATCACAGGCCTGCAACTGAGTCTCAAGGGTTATATTTTCTAGAGTGGGCCCACATATGATTTTTTGTTTTTAAATTTAAACTTGAATTGTTTTGTTTGATTCAGAGACCTGGGTAAGGTAAATTTTTTATTTAACATTTTTGAAATTCAGGAACTGTTTAAAGCATTTAAAGAAACCCTGTATTTTTTATTTTTTATTTTGTGCATTTATTTTATTTATGGAAAATAAACACCTGTTGACGGTTTAGATTTTTTTAAATACAGTTGTGGTGGTCGTTAATAGTAATTAGGGGGATTTAAACAAAAGATACGATTTTTATTAATGTTAACAAACTCAGGCCCAGGAGATCTGGGTTACATAAATGGAGGCACCACTGGGAAATATTTTGTTTTATTAATGTAAAATAAATATTAGACAATCAAAAGTAACTGGACCCCACAACTTTAGAGTATTAATTTAAAAGTAACGTGCTAACAATAATTAAAAGTAATTTAAAACTGAGAACAATAATGGCAGTCACAACAAGCAGTCCATCGCAACTTGAGTTAATTAACTGGTGCAAAGGAGAATCAGTAGATGTAAAACATGCTCTCCTTCTTTATGGAGTGCCTGAAGGTATTTCAAGGGAAGATATTGAAGAAACAGCAGGGACTATCAAAGCCTTGGGAAAAGTTAAAGTCAGAGGCAAAATGTTTAACCCTCAACAACTATCGCTGATGGTGTTATGCGAGTGTCGTGAAGAGATAGACCCCTCTAAAATTCCCCCCGAGATAATGCCTATAAGTGGCGGAAGTGGTTGGAAAGCTGTCTACTACACAGAGCCTCAGCTTGATAACTTTGAAGAGAAGTTACTTACCTTTTTGCAGAGTGAAGGGAGAACCTTAGAGAACATCCAAGGTATATGTTCCCCCACCAAAGAGGGTAACAGCAACCCTGAAGACATCATCCATGCAGTCGGTGATGTTATGAGCAGAACGACCAAACAACCTGACAGCCACCCATACAGACGTCTGCGGACATTTTCTGGGGTCAGTCCCACCCCCACTGGAGAAGAGTCTTTAGACAACTGGCTGGAGCAAGCAAAACTCTTAGTAGAGGAAGGTGAGTTCTCAGACAAAGAAAAACGACGTCGGATATTGGAAAGTCTCAAAGGGTCCCGCCTTTGAGATCATTCAAGCTGTGCGTCTGACTCAACCTGATTCTAGCCCCCATGAGTACATAGAGGCTATAGAGAGCATTTTTGGTATAGTAGAGTCCTCAGAAGAACTATATCTGTCGTTTAGAGCCCTCCACCAACAGCCTGGTGAGCGTCTGTCTGAGTTCCTACGAAGAGTAGAGAGATCCCTTGTCAAAGTAGTAAAGGGAGGTGGTTTACCTGTTAGCGCTGCCAACAGCGCTCGATTAGAGCAGCTTATTAGAGGGTCCACATCTGAGATCATGTTGCTTCAGTTGAAAATTAGGGAGCGGAGCAGTAATCCCCCTACATTCCTGAACCTGTTAAGAGAAGTGATGGAAGAGGAAGGTCGCCAGTCAGCCAGACAAAGCCAAATGGCACCCATGCGTCCTCAGCGAGCTCAGATTCAAGAGTTGAGAACACAGTTAGAGGAAAGAAACAACCCATGGCCTCAGCCGCCATCTGATGATTCCTTTAAAGATCCTAAAGAGAAACCAAAACAGAAAAATGAGTCACAGAGTGAACTGCAATCACTGAGGAAACAAGTGAAAGCACTAGAAAACAAAATGAGTGTAATGACAGTAAAGTACACATCAGACCCCCCACGAGAACACACACCACAGACTCATCGATACAAAGCAGCTCTAGGCCACAAACCTGCTTCTTTTAAAGTATCCTCTCCCAAAGACAATGATGAGTTTTTCTGTTATAGGTGTGGAGAAAATGGCCACATAGCCACCAGATGTAATGCCCCTGAGAACCTCCAGAAAGTCATCAGAAAGCTCATACGCTTGGTGCGAGTTTCCCCTCTTCCCAACAAAGAGAACCCAAAACCCGTAGCTGAAGAGCATTGTGTAGCTAGAACCAATAAGGTTGAAGTCCCAGAGAACAATACTGACTTACCTGAAGGTCTTGTAGGTCCATCGTTTATACACACCATCAAAGTTAATGATGTGGTCTGCGATGCTCTCATCGACAGTGGGTCTAATGTGACTATTATCTTTGAAAGCTGGTATAACAAACACTTGCCAGGTATCCCGATAAAACCCCTCTCCTGCCTTGGACTTTGGGGCCTCGCTGACACAGAGTATCCTTACAAAGGGTACGTTGTTGTTGAGATGGAGTTTACTGAGGAGATCACTGGTGTGTCGGGATGTGTAGAAGTGCTCGCCTTGATTTGTCCTGAGCCAAGAAACCAACAACAAACCCCTGTGCTGGTTGGAACCAATACATCTCTGTTCCGCCGCTTATGGGAGCTGGTGAAGACAAAAGGTGACAAGAACACTGTGCACTCCATGAGAATTCAGTCTGTGTACGCCCCTGTTAAAGCACATGAACAGTTAGCCAAGAATGAAGTCTTGGGACAGATAAAGTGGAAAGGACCCGGCTCACTTTCTATTGCTCCAGGTGCAAAGTACTATGCAACCTGCAAAGTAGAAAGACAGAGTGCCCCGTCCAAAGACCTTGTGCTGATTGATGCACCCACTGACCAGTTACTCCCTGCTGGTGTGCTGGTGCAGCCTGGTGTGCTCTCAGACACCGATGTAGACAGCAACAGTTTCACTGTGCTCATTCAGAACGAATCCAAAAAGACAACTTCAATCCCAGTGGGGACCGTCATTGCTGAGATGTATGCTGTGGATACAGTTACCCCAATCCAGCCTTCCGACCTCACAGCTGAAACCGTAGACCCAAGTCTCTTTAACTTCGGGGACTCCTCCATCCCTGAAGAGTGGAAGAGTCGGCTTCAGCAGAAGTTGGCTAAAAGGCGGAATGTTTTCTCGCTGCATGAGTGGGATGTTGGCTTGGCCAAGGGGGTTGAACACCACATACGCCTGCATGATCCCAGACCCTTCAGGGAAAGGTCAAGGAGACTAGCCCCTGCAGACATTGACGATGTGCGGTGGCACATACAACAACTGTTGGCCGCTGGCATTATTACCGAGTCCCGTAGCCCCTACGCCTCACCGATAGTCGTAGTACGCAAAAAGAATGGGAGTATAAGAATATGTATTGACTACAGGACACTTAACAACCGCACCACACCAGACCAATACACAATGCCACGCATTGACGATGCTTTGGATTCCTTATCAGGCAGCCAGTGGTTCTCAGTCCTAGATCTGCGTAGTGGCTACTACCAGATAGAGATGGCTCCGGAGGACAAAGAGAAGACGGCGTTCATTTGCCCTCTCGGATTCTATCAGTTTGAGCGCATGCCACAAGGAATCACAGGAGCGCCGGCGACGTTTCAGCGTTTAATGGAGAAAGCTGTTGGCGATATGCATTTTCTGGAAGCCCTTGTGTATTTAGATGACATTATCATCTTTGGAAAAACACTTGAAGAGCATGAGCAACGTCTTCTCAAGGTACTTGATAGACTAGAGGAGGTCGGATTGAAAGTTTCTATTGACAAATGTCAATTTTTTCAGCCTCGAGTTAAGTATGTGGGTCACATTGTTTCTGCTAACGGAATAGCTACTGATCCAGACAAATTGGAAGTAGTAAAACACTGGAAAGTGCCCACTCACCTGAAGCCTCTCAAGTCCTTCCTCGCATTTTGCAGTTATTATCGGAGGTTTATTGCAAATTATTCTGCCATTGTCCGTCCACTCTCCGAGCTCACCAAGGGTTATGCCCCCACTTGGAAAGACCCCAATTCCAAAAAGAGTGTTGACCCAAGCAAAGTCTATTTCAAGCCATCAGAGCCATTTGGAGAACGGTGGACTCAAGCCTGCCAGGAGGCTTTAGAGCAGATCCGTGACTGTTTGATCAATGCCCCAGTGTTGGCATTCGCTGACCCCACTAAGACTTACATCTTGCATGTGGACGCCAGTATGAATGGGCTAGGCGGTGTCCTGAACCAGGAATATCCTGAGGGCCTCAGGCCAGTAGCTTTTGCCAGTCGCAAGCTTAAAGATTCAGAGCACAACTATCCAGTCCATCAATTGGAATTTCTGGCATTAAAATGGGCTGTCGTGGACAAGTTTCACGATTACTTGTATGGAGCTAAATTTACTGTAAGAACTGACAACAACCCGTTAACATATGTGTTGACCTCCGCCAAACTTAGTGCAGTTGGACATCGTTGGCTCGCTGCCCTTGCCACCTACGATTTCACCATCCAGTATCGTCCTGGGAGGCACAATATCGATGCTGACTTGTTGTCCCGACAATACACTCCAGAAGAGGTCAAAGAGTGGACTAGTGTCCCAACTGCTGGCATCAAAGCCCTCTGCAAGCGAGCCTGCATCAGTGAAGAGGCAGATGTGCCTGACAGATTGGTGGATCAGCTGGGAGCTCCTGCCACTGCAGTACCAGAAGCTTATGTGTTCCCAGTGAACCTTAGCATAAACACCCTTGATCAGCTGAGCCCGAACGATATTCAGGCATCACGAGATATGGACTCAACGCTTGGGCCGATAAAGAAAGCACTTGAGAGCAATAAAGGGCTGATTCGTTCAAAAAATGATTCACCTGAGACTGTGTAGTTGCTACGTGAAAGTCGCAAGTTGGAATTAAAGGATGGATTACTCTACAGAGTAAAAGAAAAAATTTGTGGAAAACAGATCAAACAACTTGTCTTACCAGCAAGATACCGCCCAATGGTGTTAAGGTCTCTACATGATGAGTGCGGACACATGGGAGTGGAGCGCACTACCGAACTGATCAAAGACAGATTTTATTGGCCGCGGATGACAGCTGAGGTCGAGCAGTACATTCGAACCTGTGGAAGATGTATCTCTAGGAAGACACTCCCTCAGCATGCCTCGCCCTTGAACCAAATAACAAGTAATGGCCCCTTAGACTTAGTATGTATTGACTTTTTGCAGATAGAGCCGGACTCTAAAGGTGTTGCTAATGTGTTAGTAGTGACAGACAGTTATACACGTTTTGCACAAGCATTCACTACGAAAGATCAAAAAGCTATCACTGTTGCAAGAGTATTGTGGGAGAAGTATTTTGTGCACTACGGCCTACCTGCACGGATACACTCGGATCAGGGCCGAGATTTTGAAAGTCGCCTGATCAAAGAGATCTTGTCCATGCTTGGGGTTCGGAAGTCAAGAACATCCCCCTACCACCCTCAAGGGGATGCACAACCAGAGAGGTTCAATCGAACGCTTTTAGCAATGCTCGGTACCCTGGACACTGTAAAGAAACAGTGTTGGAGTCAACATATCACCTATCTGGTACATGCGTACAACTGCACAAAGAACGATTCCACGGGATACTCACCGTATTATCTCATGTTTGGAAGGGAGGCAAGGTTACCCATTGACATCTGTTTTGGAATCTCACCAAATGGTGAAAGTGAAACCTCCTACCAACAGTATGTTGCCAGGATGAAGAAAGAGCTGCAAAACGCTTACCAGTTGGCATCTGATGCTGCTACAAAAAATCACCTGAAAAACAAAGCACGATATGACCAGCGTGTGAGAGACTTACCTTTAGAGAAAGGTGACAGAATCCTCATTCAGAATATGGGTCTAAAAGGAAAGCATAAACTCCAAGATCGATGGAAATCAACACCGTATGTTGTCCTGGAGAAGTTGCCTAACCTGCCAGTTTACAAGGTCAAACCAGAGCATGGTACAGGTGTAGTCAAAACTCTCCATCGAGACCACCTGTTGCCCATCGGTTACATGGTCAGGATGTTTAACCCCTCAGATGATACAAACTCTGTTCGGAGACCTGTAACAAGAGCTCAACTTACCCGGAAACGTCAAACTACCAAGTCTACTGACAAAGTAGAAGAAAGTGACACAGAGTCATCAAGCTCAGAGTTTGAAACTGTCCACTATCCTCCAGATTTCGATGTGGTTGAGGTCAGGAGACAAATGGACATTGTGAATCACCTTGTGGAAAATGAAGAGAGTCAGAGTTTTGAAGAGAGTGAAAGCTCAGAAGAGGATGAAAATCCTGTGGTGGAAACAGAAAATCAACAACTCACAGAAACAGAGTATGAGGAACCCCCTGAAGGTGCTGCAACTCCTCTATCAGACTCTGATGTCCAAGACACAAATGATGAATCTGTGGAAGAACGACATTTAGAAGAGGGAGCAAGCTCGCCTCAGTTAAACAGAGCCAGAAGGGATAAAGCCGCTAAAACAGCAAGAAGTGAAAGTGAAAGGTCTTCTACAGTCCGGAAATCTCTGAGAAAACCAAAACCACCTATGAGATTGACCTATGAAAAACCTGGTTACCAATCCTGTGAACCAGTTACCATCATGCACCATGGTATGGTTATTCAACTCAAGTTAAACCCTCCAGACCAAGACAACGAACCAAGGCAAAAGTGCAAAACATCAAAAAGGTTCATGGAGGAGGAAGAGAAAAGGAAATCACCCTTCCAAGTTAAAGAGGGACAAAAGGTGTGATGAGGACATCTACACATTCAGAAGAGGGAGGGTGTAGCCCTGTATAAAAATCATTAGGATACAGTGCATAAAATTAATCTCAAAATAGCATAACAAATGTTGTATTAAAAGAGAAAGTTCATTATAATTAGATAAGTTCATATTATTAAAAATAGTAGTTAAAATAAGGTTAAATACGGGATAAAATGTGATACATATAATTTACACAGTTAAAAAGTTTAGATATTTACAGTAAATAAATAGATGTGTGGTTAAAAGGTTATGTGATGAGAAGACGAGAGACTTATTGATTTGAGTGCTTTTAATGTGAAAACTAACTTTTTCTCAGTTGTGTGTCAGTCATTCAGTTTCTGCATTTCTCATTGGGTAGTAGCAAAGTCACAGCCAATCCATCTAGAATGGGGAGGGACATGAGGTGCAGCGTGTGGGTTCAGCATGCCTTTAGCAGGTGAGAGGGAGAGAGATATTGTCTGGAGTCCTGGAGGGAAAGTGTGGTGTTTTGGGAAACATTGAAGAGGTGTCTCGAGGTCGACTACTCGTGGTCCTGATATGTCCACTTCTATGTTACCTGACAAAGGTAAATATAATATGTATGCCTTAAATTGTGAGCTGTAACTTCATGTTGTAGTGAAACAGACCGATTTGTAATGCAATTAGCTACCCGCTAGCATAGCATAACGAGCTACCCGCTAGCATAGCAGCACGTGTTTGAATAGCATAGTGTTAGCACTGTTGTTGTTTCAATGCTAAAACGGGCTAACGTTAAGTCTGTACGATGTAGCGTGAAGATTTTATGGCTCAACAGAGTATGTGTAATTAAAGGAGACGGACGTCTGTGAAGAGAGAGAAACCGAGATGGTTGCTGCTGGATGGACCCTGCTGTTGTCTTCTTCCCTGGATTTGTGCCTGTGTTTGGATTGACTGTCATCATCATCACCCCTATCAGAGACTATCATTGCCCTGTTGCTCCTCGTTTTGGACTTGTGAGTATTTAATTTACAAGAAAATGCACGTGCTTTTATTTTATGCTCTGGACTGAGTGAAGTGGCCACAACAGTTTTCAGGTCTCACCGCACCCGAGCATCATCACAGGCCTGCAACTGAGTCTCAAGGGTTATATTTTCTAGAGTGGGCCCACATATGATTTTTTGTTTGTAAATTTAAACTTGAATTGTTTTGTTTGATTCAGAGACCTGGGTAAGGTACATTTTTTATTTAACATTTTAGAAATTCAGGAACTGTTTAAAGCATTTAAAGAAACCCTGTATTTTTTATTTTGTGCATTTATTTTATTTATGGAAAATAAACACCTGTTGACGGTTTAGATTTTTTAAAATACAGTTGTGGTGGTCGTTAATAGTAATTAGGGGGATTTAAACAAAAGATATGATTTTTATTAATGTTAACGAACTCAGGCCCAGGAGATCTGGGTTACATATATATATATATATATATATATATATATATATATATATATATATATATATATATATATATATATCAAAATGAATAAATCTCTTTGACAGGCCATGATGTCTGCTAAGACGAAAAATGGTTGGATTTCAGGGATTTTTTGTAGTTCCTAAAATCAAAGATCCTATTTTCAAAGCTTACCTCAGCAGAGTTTGGCGTCACCTCGTGTCTTCAAACCAAGTTTGGAAAAACATTTACGTTGCTATAATTTCTGAACTCGCCACTTTATAATTCAATCAACTACACAAATAAAAAGCTGCCATGTAAGGGCAATAAAACATTACCAACAATCCCCACAGTATATATTATTAAATAGTAAAGCTGCAATATATATATACACTGCTCAAAAAAATTAAAGGAACACTTTGAAAACACATCAGATCTCATTGTGAAAAAAGTATGTTGGATATTTATACTGATATGGACAGTCTAATGTCTTAGGAACAAAAGGATGCCACATCTTTGATGGAAATAAAAGTTTTCAGCCTACAGAGGGCTAAATATTATAGACACCTCGAAAATCATGGTGAAAAAGTGATGTGGCAGGCTTGTCCATTTTGCCAAAATTCAATTTCTGCAACTCAAAATGCTTCTCAATATCTTGTGTGGCCCCCACGTGCTTGTATGCATGCTTGACAACATCGCGGCATGCTCCTAATGAGACAACGGATGGGGGATGTCCTCCCAGATCTGTGGGATGTCCTCCCAGATCTGTCTAAGGGCATCAGTGAGCTCCTGTAAAGTCTGAGGAGCAACCAGGCGGCGTCTGATGGACCGAAACATATTGTCCCAGAGGTGCTCTACCGGTTTAGGTCGGGTGATTGCATAAATTTCTTCATCCTCCAGGTACTGCCTGCATACCCTTGCCACATGAGGCCGGTCATTATCGTGCATCAGGAGTAACCCAGGACCTACTGCACCAGTGTAGGGTCTGACCATGGGTTCAAGGAGAGGGGGTGGTCTAGTGGCAGAAACTTGGACTATGGGCAGAAAAGGTCTCTGGTTCTTCTCTGGCTCGACTCCACGGAGAGGCATAGCGTTCTCCTTGGCTTCTCCAGACCCTTTCACGTCTATCACAGGTGCTCAGGGTGAACCTGCTCTCATCTGTGAAAAGCACAGGGCGCCAGTGGTGGACATGCCAATTCTGGTGTTCTATAGCAAATGCCAATCGAGCTCCACGGTGCTGGGCAGTGAGCACAGGGCACACTACAGGACGTCGCGCCCTGAGGCCACCCTCATGAAGTCTGTTTCTGACTGTTTGGGCAGAGACATTCACACCAGTGGCCTGCTGGAGGTCATTCTGTAGGGCTCGGGCAGTGCTCAACCTGTTACTCCTTGCACAAAGCAGCAGATATCGGCTCTGCTGATGGGTTGAGGACCTTCTACGGCCCTGTCCAGCTCGCCTGTCTCCTGGAATCTCCTCCATGTTCTGGAGATTATGCTGGGAGACACATCAAATCTCCTTGCAACGGCACGCATGGATGTGCCATACTGGAGGAGTTAGCCTATCTGTGCAACTTCTGTAGGGTTAAGAAATCGCCTGATGCTCCCAGTAGAGATAATGAGTCTAGCTAAAGCCAACACTAATGGAAAACCAGTCGAAGTGATCAAGAGGGAGAAACTTGAAATGGCCTCCACATGCAAAACCACTCCTATTTTGGGGGTCGTCTCATTGTTGCCCCTCTAGTGCACCTGTTGTTAATTCCATCAACACCAATGCAGCTGAAACTGATTAACAACCCCCTCTGCTACTTTACTGACCAGATAATTATCAAAAAAGTGCAATTGAATTCATGCCATACCCTGATAAAAAAGTGTTCCTTTAATTTTTTTGAGCAGTGTATATAAATACGCGTTGTTTGGCAAACGTTTGCTGTCAATCAAGAGTCATTCTCTGTGCACAGAATTAAGGACATTTTGGGAAGGAGTCACAATCTGCAGTACCACAGTTTGACAGCCCGATGAGACAAATTGTGATTTGTGAATATGGGCTATACAAATAAAGTTTGATTGATTGATTGCTTGCTTGAAACTGTTGGCATTCCTATCTGCAAAAATAACCATACTCATGGGCGTGAAAGTTAAAAAATGTTTTTGTCTTATAAACTCTAAAGGTGGAAGAAGCAAAATACACACTTTTCTGGAGCATGTCCTCCGGAGTTACGATGTTTTAGAAATGCTAAACCTGGTCTGCAATAACTGAGGTGCTGAATGCTGTGTCCTGCACAGAGCTGAGCTCTAGATTTGTTGACATTTCTCTAAGATGCATCGCCACGCAGACGTTGACTCCGCTGAATAATTTTATCACTACTGCTCCAGGACAGATAGCACATTAAAGCTCTGTTCGTCCTGTGTCTCTGTCGGAGTCTGTTTCCTCCTCCCTCCCTCTGACCTGTGCTAACTTTACACTTTACACTTTAACAATAAACACCAGCACTGATCACAAGTTATACGTACAGAACTGATGTTTACTTTCTGTTGGTTTGATTCTCTAGAGTTTATGAGACATAATCAAACCTACTAAACAACACAAAATGTAACGTGATGCGCATAGTCAGGACATCAGGGTTAAAGTGAGCGGAAGGATCCAGAGTCATGATCCAAAATCATGTATTAATAATTGAATACATGTGATTACCAGTTCTTCTGTAGAGGGACAGAGATGGCACCCCTCCTGCAGACAGAAGTTCTTCCCGAAGATTATGACGCAATGAAACAATGTTTTACGTAACTTCATTGTTGAAGAAGAAGTGACGCCCCGTTTATCCAGAAAGCTGTTTTTATGTAAATAAATGGAATTTTATTATACTATGCTTTTAGTTAAAAGGGTGTGTTTATATTTGCATCATCATTTGTGCTTACACATGGTCTGAGGAAGTTCTGAATTTGTTTGAGTGCAAACAAATTTAAGGAAAAACATATTGAGTAATCCCAGATTATGCGTCAAACATCTGTACGCACGGTTCAAGCACAGATCTGTGCATACGCACTGTTAGTAAACAAGGCCTAATGTTGCCAATTAAATCTCACCAGAAGTAGATATTGGCTCTCTAAAATGTAACTAAAAGTTGCTAGATTGGGTCTGAATGTGGATTGTCAAGATGAATCAAGCACCATGATATTACAAAAGTTTTTTGGAAGAATTGAGAATAAGATTTAATATAATGGATTGAAAGCCACTGAAGGAGTCGGTCTGAAATAAAAAAAAACATCCCTTTATGATGTTGGCTAAATAGAAATAACACCTTAGAGTGTAACGCGCTGGTGTATTTAAAAGGGATTAGATAAAAAGATTAAGAGAGAAAGAGAGACATTTTGAACAGAAAAGATGTTCACCATGCACATACACACAAACACACATACACAAATGCACACCAGGAGCAGTCGTGACTCAGGCTTCGATGAGTCACAGGAGAAGTCAGAAATGTCAGACAGAACACACACACAGAGCAGTGTATGTCAGTTTGACGCACACATGCACAAGCACACACACACACACGCACACACACACAGACAGATAACTCCCATTGTCTATGTGTCTTAAAACGAATCCGTTTCCCAAACATGCTTCTTCCTTGTAGATAATGAATAAAAAGGGTTTTCAGCAATTTACTAACAGTTTTACCTGCTTAGATTTGATTTGCATTTGTGAATGTGGAGGGAGGCTCCTCCATCATCCTGTGTCTCACATGTTGGCCTTTACTATCTAGTCCTCCATTAGATCCCCAGACCCTGGAGTGAACACCATGAAGGCCTGCTGCTTTACTATATGCTGCACATTAGTATGATCCATTAACGGAAATTTCTGCAGTGTCGACAAGATGAGAGGACGCGTGTTGCAAGAATGTTCATCTGCACTCCCCTTATTTTAGAGATAAAATACTTTGTTTCTTTTTTTAGGTACTTGTTATCCTACATATGATACTTTCAGACATGCACTGAACACCCGAGAATCTTAATTTATCTCCAGGGGAGTTGTATGAGAGAACTTCTCTGGAGTTTCTCCGGCCAGCCCCCTTGTAAAAACTGGAGAATGTTGTGTCTCGATGTGAGAAAAAAGGCAGATGATCCTCTGCAGGATTCACCACAAGTGGGCTTGTGTCATTGGTGACCGTCACGACCCGGCTCAGAAGCCTTGAATAACATTGAGGGATATTCTTGGTGAAAGCCAAAAATGAGTAATTTATTTAAATGAAATGATTTGACAACGAACATAACAAAAAACTAAAGAGGTAATGAGTTTTGTTCATTAGTGGAATCAGCAGTGAGGGTGCATGGATGCATGAGTGAAGCGTGGGTGGGATGCGGGGAGGATTTTGGATGGAGGAGAACATAGCAACAACTATGCATGAAAGTCAGGTGAGTGAGAGACAGATCGTCTCAGCCAGGAGGATGGCTTTTATGGCAGGGAGAACACCGGGCCCAAGTACTAGAGAGTCCACCCACCAGTTACCTGCTGCATCACATCAAAGATAAGTAGTAGTATCTTATCATCGTACTATTCCTGTCCCCCTGCTCAGGCAATGCATGAATCATCAGTCATTCTATGAAGCCACCTCAGAGAGTTCCGATGTCACCACAATCCAGTAGAAAATGTTTGGAAGTGCAATCCAGTCCTCCACAAGGCAACTGGGAGCTGCTCCTCATTACTTCCTGATCCCAGGTCCAAGAGCCTGGTACTACGCCTGTGGACCATAGAGGAAGAACCAAGTCTCGACTCCCCTTCATTATTTTTCAATCAAATTATACCTACTGTTATAAAATATTATATGCGGTGCAACTCTTGACTGTCCGGTGCTGCTAGAGGGCCGGGGCAGTGTGTTGGATGCCCATTGCTTTGATGCAAGTTTTCATACCTATTCATTGCTTCTTAATAAATGCTTGTTGAACCAAACCCAGACCGGCTCTTCTCACATTTGGGATAAAAGAACAAACAACACTACAAATCTCACCTCACAGTGTACACATTTCTCAAATAGCTTGTAACCAAGATTTGGTATATCTAATGAATGTACCACTACACATCAAGTAAAAATAACACTTGAGGCTGCGGATGTGATCAGGGACAGCCCAGCCCTTCTTCGGGTCCAAAGCAGAATTAGATTTAGGGGCCACCATTGCCTTGGGACCTGACAATATCATGGACTATCGTCAGTGCTTGATTATCAGCACACCTGGATGCTTATGTAACCCTCATGAAATTAAGGCTACTAACCTCAGGAGTAGTCAAAGTTATTGCCATAAGGGGGGCGCACTATGAATAAGAAATCCTTTTTTTCCTCCCAAGATTTTCCCATGAAACGTGTAGAGAAAGAAGCTCCCGGATTTCGGTATGAAGTTACATAAAACACTCAAAATATCACCATAGTCTACATGTAATTATACTAATAAGGTTATTTTCCAAATAGACGACGTCCAACTTGAGGGTGTCAACTGAAGTGATTCCATAGAATGTTTTGATTCTGGAAACTCCGCTCAGTGAACACGTTTAGCTAGTCACCGCTAGTCACTACTAGAATCATGCTAGATCACATTGGAGAGAACTAATTCTGCTTTTAAGTTTCTATTTGAAAGATTACCTCTTTAAAACCAATCGGAGTAATAATATAGTGATTATCAATATTTCCAACGAACTTTAGCAGCCTGTTAACATAGTTAACACCATGTTTAATGTTATAGATGGAAAGAGCAAATGTTAACCCCCCATACTGGTGCAAACTGTATCGTGGAGGTAACGTTGAGACTAACAGCTAATGTCTTGACTGCCGCGGCTAGTGAGCGTTAGTATTTTGAATGTTATAGGATGCGTGGTACAAGTTGTTTAGGGTTCAGCCACACTTCTTATGTCAGTAGCGGATAGCAATGGTTTACTATTCCAGTGCATTACAGGGGCATAGAATTTGAATAGCCAATGCATATCTTAAATGAAGTTCAAGTTACATTGTAGATTATTCTCATGTTTAAGTCAAGTATAGTGACATGATATAGTAATGAGTTATCTCATAACATATTACTGAAAAAGGATGTTTAAAACAGATAAGACCTTTGCTTAGTGATGTGAAATACTTTATTGTTTTGATTTTTACATTATTATTTAGTGAATCACATTGAAAATGCAAGCTTCCAAGCAAGTCCAGTTCAAATGTTATACTAGTGGTTACTGTGTTGCTGCCTTATCATCTCAATGTAATCTGAGTGCACCCATGTAATTGTTACCCATATAGAAAATAAGTTAATGAGATTTCGTGTAAGAAATAGAATTAGTAAACCGACACTGATTATTCTGCACTTTGTGTAGATAATTTTTTTATGCATACTAGAAGAATCAGAATCCTGTGAATCTGAATGCTGAGATGGCGGGCTAAACCCAGATCGTGGATGCCGTGTGCCCTACAGTATGATCCAGACCGAACCTGATTCGCTTATCAAGAAGACATCAGACCCCAGTCCTGCCCGTCAGGTAGAGAGGTAGTAAAGTAGTTTAGAGATACAGTACACATAAAGACCCGGAGTCAGAACAGAACTGGTGGAACCTTCAAGCACACACTATTCATGGACTGAACGGGCTATATCATGGGAACTGTACATATACACACTGAAAGGACTGAGTTATTTTACAAGAATCATACAATTTCCAAACAATCTACTCTTCTTTTTTATTTACACTGTTTTGTATTGTGGTTATTGCATGACCGATTGTGAAGCAATAAACCGCTCATTTGTTCAACTTGTTCTATGTCTTAGGCCAACCTCTCCTTCGAATCTAGGTAGATGTTTAGTGCTTTTTCTAATACTGGCTCCAGACAAGTGCTACACTTACATTTTACATAATATACTTGAATATAATATAAAAGGACACATGTCAAACACACTTTGGGGCCCTGTAGTGGACACAAGGGCCCTTTACTTATTTTCCCTCATTCCCATGGCCAGCTCTGGATTTGGTCCACATGCTGTTCAAGAATCTCTGAAGGTTTTAACTGAAAATTCAAAAGAGCTGTGAGGGACAGCGTCAAATATGAGCTTAACTGAACTAAGCTGAACTGAACTGAGCTGAACTGAACTAGTCTGCACGCCTCATCTGCCAGGTCATGGAAAATTGTTGCTAGGGGTCAAATATATATATTTTGTAATGTAATCAGATTTCAATATAAAGGCAGATTTTACCTCCAGATTCCCTTATATACCACCTCTACATCCTTGGTAGTAACATTAGCAGAGGTGGCCCTGTCAGTGGTAGTGGGATATAAAGGTTAAGACCTGTCGTGTTCAGCTGAGGGTTCATTAATACAGTTGCTAACCTCTCTAAATGACCCTTCTACTCCTCTAATGAGAAGCCACGATTCATCGCCAGATACTCCAGTCCTCCTTCTCCTCCTCCTTTTCCTCTCCACATCTCCTCCTCCCCCATCCCTCTCCACTGTTGTCAAGGCAACAAACCTTTAAACTGAAGCTGTTAGTCATCAGAAACCCTCCCTATTTTCATGTTAGTGTGACTATTGCCAACATCACGACTCCATTTCAGTTCAAATAATATTATAACATTATACTATTTTGGTTTGGGAAAATATTTTAAATAAGATATAATATGTATTTGTTTCATTTGTTATAATATAATATAACAACACAACAATTATAACGATGACGGTGGTGGTGGAGGTGTCGGTCATTGTTGATTTAGTTTTTCCCTTGCCGGCACATGGGTTGGGCTTGTTCGGAAGGGCATTCAATACACACACAGACACACGACACACCCACACCCACACACAGTCAGAGGGAGGAGGCGGATCAAGACTCCAGGACTTCCTCAGTGGAGCGTACTCGTAGCACTCAGCGCAGTGAGTATTTAACACCATCCGCTCTTTGTTATTCCTGCAGATTTTTCCACATGCGCATTGTGTTTTTAATGTAAATGTCCCTGTCTTTTGAGCACACTTGAAGTGCGCTTGTTGGCGTGAGAGTGCAATAGCGACGGGTCATGGCGGGTCCTTACAGCGGGATGTAACAGGTGTGGGCGCTGAGCCAACATCACATCAACCTGTCATTGCAACGTCAGGCTGTGTAAAACCCTGTAGTTATGGCGGTGCGTCACTGACGTGTGTTCGGCTGATTATTCTCTTCAGTACGGTTATGTTGTGGCTCTTCTGCGACAATGTGGCCGCACTTCCTGCCATATCTTCGTATGTTTATACTGTTAATACTCCTCGAGACAAGAAATGTATCGATAAAGTAAAGTCAAAATACGCTTAATATGTTGACATTTATGGTCTGTGATTCTTCATACATCTATAAACTGTCAACAGTGTGTAAATAAGCAAAAATAAGCTCCAGCGTTAACCAACAACATCACAATGCGACATGGATTTGTATTATGGGCTATATTCTATAAACAAGATTAACCCATTAAAATAGATGCATACTAATACAAAGAGGGGAAAAGTTAAACGTTAAAGAAGTGCATGGATTATTACTGTCTCTGCATGTTTGCAGTTATCTACGTTACAGGGGCAAATTCTCTTTCTTAATTCAGTAAATATCATGGAATGAAAGAAATTTAAATATATAATTTTGCCCACTCAAAGACTGAAGGGAATCAAACTGCTGCAACAGTATTGAAGAGAAAATATACCCATTTACCATATTTAGAGCGCTCTACCTCTGCTCTCTAATTGAATCAATTTAGATTCATTTCAGAAATGATACAGCCCAAGGCATCAGTTGCACTGCTCTTTCTGTTTCTCTCCCTCACTCAGATCATGGATGATTCTGCTCCATGTCCTGCTCATTCTACGTTTGGGTGGTTGGTGGGAGCATCACAGGTTCTGGGTCTGGCATCTGTGGTGCTGACCGGTGTTTGGATGGGTCATTACCATGGTGGCTTTGCTTGGGATGGCTCAGCGCAGGAGTTCAACCTGCACCCTCTTTGCATGGTGCTGGGTATGGTCTTCCTGCAAGGCGACGGTGAGTCCACATGCGTCCCTCGTCAGATTGAGATTTCCACCCTGGAAATTCAGATTTGATTTATTGACAAAAAAGTTTCAGTAAGTTGTAGGTTGCTTTTTTAATAAAATGTTTTTTGTTTTCATTATTCTGGACAAGTTGAACTCTCGACTTGTTTATGGCAGTGCTTGACTAAAACTGGTCGGAAGGCCCTTCAGCAGCAGCACTTGCCATGTTAAGTTAGTTTTTATGCTGGCAACACCAGCGTGCATATGTTCAGCTGCTTGTGAGGGGAGGCGCTATGAGCCTACCTGTCTGCAGTGGTGCTGTGTGTGGCATCAAATGGACGAGGCAAAGTCGAATCTGTTGGTATCCATCCTAATATAGTCTATGAACCGAACTAATAATTCAAATTACACACTAAATAACAAAATTCCATTTGAGGTAGTTCTTATCACATTGATCAAATTCTATTTCCTCTGACAAGTCTGGTTTTAATGAGTTTTTTTACTCTATAAAAGAGGGGTGAATCCAAATAGGCTTATCTCTTTTGCTTGGTTGTGACGTTTAACCTGTAATAATTACTAAAGTCAATAGAAATAGTCCTCTACAGACATTGAATGTAAGTAGTATATCTCATGGTAATCCATCCATGTGAAGATTATTAAATAGTTAAATTATTGACCAATGCTGAACTATACTTTCACTCCCAGAGCTATACCACTGGCATAGCAAAATACATTAAAATAAATCCTTGCAGGTGGGGAGCCTTTCCGTCTACCTTGCACAAGGCTGACACCATTAATACCTTCAGACAAAACCCATGGTCTTGAATAAAGTTCGTAATCGTGAAAAGTAATTTTTAGATAATATTCTTGGTGAAACAGGAAGTACCAGCAAAATGTGGATGCTGAAAGTAAGTGTGTGTGTGTGTGTGTGTGTGTGTGTGTGTGTGTGTGTGTGTGTGTGTGTGTGTGTGTGTGTGTGTGTGTGTGTGTGTGTGTGTGTGTGTGTGTGTGTGTGTGTGTGTGTGTGTGTGTGTGTGTGTGTGTGTGTGTGTGTGTGTGTGTGTGTGTGTGTGTGTGTGTGTGTGTGTGTGTGTGTGTGTGTGTGTGTGTGTGTGTGTGTGTGTGTGTGTGTGTGTGTGTGTGTGTGTGTGTGTGTGTGTGTGTGTGTGTGTGTGTGTGTGTGTGTGTGTGTGTGTGTGTTCTGTGTGTGTTCTGTGTGTGTTCTGTGTGTGTTCTGTGTGCCTCACGGCATTGTGTTACTGACCTGATGTATTAGGCTAACACTGTCCAGACAGCCATCAACCCCACCCAGATAAAGTCAGATTTACACAGAAAGAAGAATGTTCTGTGTTAGCTGACATTTCCAGTCATGCTTTGACAGTAAAACCATGTTCAGGGAATTGATTCACAAGCACAGAAAACTACAGTCAGAAAACTGAGCAGCAGCAACAATTAAAATACAAAGTATAAAGAGTAGTTATATTTAATTTAGATAAGCCATTAGACATACCAAACCCAGTTCTTATGAAAGATTTAGCTCTGGAGGGTGGAAATCCAATCTCAATGAACATAACGAAAAAATACCAGGTGTAAATGCATTTACAGTTCAGTATTTCAACAGCAACAAAAAAATCCAGATGGTAAATGTGTTTGGTTTTGGGGCTTCTGACTTTGATAAGATAAGATCATCCTATATTAGTCCCACTACAGGGAAATTTGCCATGTTACAGCAGTAAGAGTGCAGGCAAAAATAGATAAGTTATTGTAAATAAGCATGCAATACTTATAGGGATCTATAAAAAAAATATATATTTTTATATATATATATAAATGGAGTAAAGACTAATATACAGTGTAAAAATATGTTTTATATACTTTGAGAACATATAGTTGAATAGATTGCAGAAACGGAAACCAAACCCTGATGATGTTGTAAGTCTCTGAAATACAGACAGAGTGAGATAATAGTTCCCCCCCTCTCTGGTTTTGTGCCTGCGGCCCTCTTTACTTTTGCTAATGAGAGTAACCACATTAGTTCAACTGGTTCAATGGAGCAGCTGTCTGTTACAGCACGAGATTACATTAGAGCAATAAAAGCAAAGGTCAGCTGGACATTAGAAGGAGAATGGGGAAAACGGTAAATAAGAGAGGGAAACACCCCGGGGACAGAGTCTTCAGTCAGAGACACATCCCTCTCTGTTAATCCACTGTGATATCTTCTTTTATTGTCTCAGGTCATGTGCACAGAAATTGCTGACACATTCACCAGTGCTTCCGGTTTGTCTTTGCTCAACCTTCACACTTTAGAACAGAACTTTTAAAGGCTCAAATGTATGAGTCATGCTTCTACTCACTGTGTAAACAGCAAATGGGAACTGTGCAAAGCAGCTTAGTGATAATGTTATTTGCTCTGGTAGCCAAAATAAAATGCTCAAACGTGCACAGTTAGCAATTATGTAGAGTTCAATGTTTTGATCCAGTAGAAGAAAAATACATTGGGAGACTTTTGGTAAATTATGCATGTGCAGATGCTCACAGTAAAGCAGTGTTAGCTTTACAACCCCTATGCAACTATCATGAAAAATGTTTATCTCACCCATTTTGATGTGTCTCACACTTTAACTAACAAGTTCATGGACATTTGTTTTAAAATGTTTACAATTTGAAATATGAACTAAATAATGTGTTGCTACAATGTTTCAAGTTGTTACAAGATTTCAAATTTTTGTCCTCATACTCTCATATTTTATATTACAGTAAAAAGTATATAATCATACCAGCGTTATCATATTTCTTTAAACAACTGCTTACTCTTGAGGAGTTTTGACCATACACATTAATAAATGTGACTAAGTATATTATGTATATAACGTATATTACACTATATCTGTACAGGATGTATGGGGATGCTGTGGGAGACATCTTCAGACAGATATTTTGTGTATATTCAGTAGTATATAATCAATTTTTTAATTTTCATTAGTATATTTATTGTATATTGTAAAGATGTTCTCTCTATATCTCCCTCTAGCCATTCTGGTCTACAGAGTATTTCGCAATGAGTCGAAGAGAAATGTAAAGGTTCTTCATGGCGTCATTCACCTGCTTGCTCTTATCATCAGCATCATAGGTGAGATATATAAACAAATTATAAGCCTTTTTCTAACACCAGAAAATATGTCCCTATTCCATTGTGTAACTTCTTGTGTATTTGTGTGTGTATGTAGGTTTTGCAGCTGTGTTTGATTTCCACAGAGCAGCAAAGATTCCAGACATGTACTCTCTTCACAGCTGGTGTGGCATGGCCACCTTAGTGCTGTTCTGCTTGCAGGTATACACACACAGATGAACTGAATTCTTAGCCTTACCCTAAGCATCATAGCTGAATATCTAACTCTACGATGACTTGACCCTCAAACAGCCATTTGCTTACCATAGCCTTTGTGTCTGCTCCAATCCGTCTGGATCCATTGGCAGAACTCATCGGATGGTTTTTAATTAAGGCAACATTCTGAATAAATAAGATCAACAACCAGAAACATAACAACAATCATGCCACAATCAAAGTCATTAAGATCACAGTTGTTCCCCATTCTAATGTTTGATGTGAAAATTAAAGATGCCGACCTTTTGGATTTTCTACATTGCACAGCTGCTGTATGATTCCTATAAAGTGCTCTCTGAATTTGTAATGAGGATTATAACTTTAAAACTCACGTTTTTTCCTAGTGGGTGATGGGTTTGCTGTTCTTCCTGTTTCCGGTTGCGTCGTTATGGTTACGGGCCGCGTACCTCCCCATCCACATGTTCTGTGGTCTGGTTCTGGTAGTTATGGCCATAGGGAGCAGTCTGCTTGGCATCACAGAGAAACTCCTCTTCAGCATCATGTACGTGTGCTTTTGAGTGTACTACATTAAAATAATTTATCTATGTTTATATTTTGTATCTATTTTGTAAATCTGTCTCTGAATCTATCTTTTGAATCCCTTTTCTCTCTTTCTCTGCCCAGGCCAACTTACCCTCTGTTTTCTCCAGAGGGGATGCTGGCCAACAGTTTGGGGATCCTGCTGGTGTGTTTTGGGGTGCTGCTCTGCTACCTAGTCTCCAAGGAAGAGTTCAGACGCCCACCTAACCCAGAGGAAGAGTCCCTATCTGTGCACTTCAAGACCCTGACAGAGGGGGGGTCACCCACCACACCCTGATCTATGGGTTTGACATCCGACGCCTCCAACGTATAGTTTTGATGAGGTCAATAAAAATATGGACAGGAAGTTTTAATAATGGTCTCTCCTGATCTTGCGTAAAACTTAACGAAACCATAAACTTTCATCCAAAAGTATTTGTTTCTTTTATTAGGATTAGTATAGTAGAGACCTATAGTACATGTAGCAGGCAGTCTAATCACGGTTCCTGTTGTCTTCACTTGGCATCTCCATAGCTGCTGTCATCTCAAGCTGTGGATGCAAGGGGCAACGTCCCTTTGTACCGGCAGTGGTTAACTGCCTAAGGCAAAAGTAATCAAACTCCTACAATATCAATGGCTTCACACACAGTTCTATGCTGTTGCAAAGCTGAGGCCCAAACCCGGCCCACACTATTTTTTTTAACAATTGTTCTGCGCCTACTGCCAAATGACTGTTTGTCAGGTGAAAGCAAGCAGTGTCTACACTCTGTCTATTTATGTCCCCCTACAGCCACTAAGAGAGAACATTTCTCAGTAAATTATGCTTGAAAACATTATCACTCTAACCTGAATAGAGACCAAAGAAAGGGTTAGAACATAAACCGAAGCTGATATACTGTCTAGAGCTAGCAGAACTCTCTGCTTCCTGAGTCTATGACTACTCTAATAGACCTGCATCCTGACCAAAATCAAAAGAGTCCAGGTCCTTAGTTTACTGAACTCTGCTTTGGCTTGTCCCTTTCAGTTTAGTGTTGATGCAAATTCTAAAAAGTGTAGCTGTTTATGGCTTTTTGACTTGACTTCAGGAATCAGCCCTTGTGCCTAGAGCAAAGCTATTATAGAGCGTTGGCCAGTCTCCAATAGTGGATGTTGTCTGCATGTAAGTCTTAATATTGTAATTTTTTAATAGGAAATTACATTAGGAATGTCTATTTATTTTACATCAATATTGTATTAAACAGTAAATTGAATATGTGCCTTCAGAAGTGTTCAATTGTTGAGAATCACTGTCTTTGGCAGAAGACAATAACACTACTCAAAATACGACTAGAATCTGTTCTACACAACCTTAATTTTTACTTAATTGAACAAAGTATTTCCATTTTCGCATTTCATTCTATACAGCTACATCCCAATGGGAAATACTTTACTCTTACTTTATGTATATGAAAGCTTTACTGGTGGCTTCACAGCATTTTTAGCATTTTCTGCCAGCCTCCTACAGTAAAGCGTCCAGGGCAACTGACTCTGGCCTTCAGAGCATGTCTCCTGGGATATACTCTCGTATACACACAATGATAACCTGTAGACTTGTCATATCGTCATTGTAAAATCTCTAAATAAAGTGAATGTGTTCGTGAAACACTGTATAAATGAAGTCTAGTCTTGTTCCTAAACATTCTCTGATACTGCGTGGCTCTCCTGCTGGGTGACCCCACAGCTGCTGCAGCCGAGCAGGGGAACATGGGTCATATGATCAACTTCGATGTGTAGCACCATCCAGTGGTCACTGCCTAGACTACCTACAGGGGATAATGGAAAGTCAAGAACAGCATCCTAACATTGTTACATGTGCCACATCTTTATGTGCAAACTTCTTTGTAATCTTCTAAAGAACTAGGAGTTCAACTTTTTTAATAGTGACAATAACACTGTCAGGAGATTCTGCACTGTTTAAACCAAATACGAACTCTCCCCTATAACAATAACAATAATATAAAATAAAAACGACTTGCAAAAACAAACAGAAGGCACCCTGCCCACCCAGTATAATAATATATAGCTCTCCTGGCAGTCCTGATGGTGTGGTCAGTTATATGTGGATATTGCACCGCTGGTTTGAAGAAACGCTCCATTAATTCCTTTAAGTTCAAAATACAAGTTTCTTTCCAGTGGGTCATTACAAGCAATGTTTTAATGTCCCTGGTGGCGGCTGTGGCTGAGGGGTAGAGTGGTCGTCCTCCAACCTGAAGGTCGGCGGTTCGATTCCCAGTCTTAACCATCTGCATGCCGAAGTGTCCTTCGGCAAGATGCTGAACCCCCCTTAGAATAACAAAGTGCTGGGATAGATGCACTGTATGAATGTGTGTGTGAATGGGTGAATGTGAAACTGTAATGTAAAGCGCTTTGAGTGGTCATCAAGACTAGAAAAGCGCTATATAAATGCAAATCCATTTACCATTTGGTGCACCAGTATACCAAGGTGTTACAGACAAACTATTTACAAAGTCAAACTAACCACTAAAAGGAAACTTACCCTGACAGAACTTTACATGAAACATAACTGGGGTTGCAAAATTCCGGGAATATTCAAAGCTGGAAACTTTCCACGGGAATATACGGGAATTAACGGGAATAAACTGGAAATTTTGTGGGTAATTTATACTAACTGTATTTACCTTGTCATATACAGACCCTGAGGAAGCTTTGGGCACTTGACTATATGCTTCTGGATATTTGTGTCACACGTGGCATCTATTGCACTTCTGTCCGTCCTTCGGAGAGGGATCCCTCACATGTGGCTCTCTCTGAGGTTTCTACTTATTTTTACCCTGTTAAAAGGGTTTTTAGTAGTTTGTCCTCACTCTTGCTGAGGGTTAAGGACAGAGGATGCCACACCCTGTTAAAGCCCTATGAGATGAATGTAATTTGTGAATATGGGCTATACAAATACAATTTGATTGATTGATTGATTGATCTTAACATAGGTCTTTGCACAGTATTTGCAAATGTACAAATCCTTTCCTTCTACATTGGCTGGGGTGAAATGTCTCCACACATGAGATAGTGCACGTAGCATTGCTCTGTAGAATAAGATGAGAACAAATCTTGTAAAAAAACACTAAAGCAATGCCAGAGATATAAATAGTTGGCCAATTGGAATCATCCTTAAAAATATTTTACAATTGATGGATAAATGAATAGAAATAGGCTAGATGGACAGATGAACAATCCTCACAGCATGCTAACATATTTTCCCCAGTAATATCATCGAAACTTACCTGACTAGTCCTGCACACTACAGCAGGCCTCAATAGCCCTGCTGTAGTGTGCAGGATGCTGGCAATTATCTGTGCATGTGATGGAGAAATGCACAGTGCAGGGTTGAAATTCAACGTGCAGCTTGTGCTGCATTCCATACGTCTTTAAAATAGAGTTTTGAATGATTTTTTTAGTGCTCAGCGTTTAATTTGTGTATATATTTTTTTCAAAATTCCCCAAAATTCCCGAGCTGAATATTCCCATGGAAATTTACCGGAAATTTTCCGCCCCTTTGCAACCCTAAACATAACTATTTACAAAGCCTTTTGAGGAACATAGAAATTGGAACACAAGGTTAACTATTTACAAACCTCAACAATAAAACACACTAAATTGGTCAGACAGACATGTCACTCATGCTGAATAGAAAGTCTTCATTATTAATCAGTGTCCTCTTGTCTGACCCTCATTCTAATTCTGTTCCATGTCTTGAGTTTGCTAGTGATAATATAACCTTAATGTTGCACAATGGTTGACACTGATAAATATATTCAGTTCAAATTCAAAACCTTAAAATAAATCTACAAAATTAACCCAAGTTGAATTCAGTGGATTTCACTAGATATGGCACAAGGCAAAACGAGCTACGTTAGCAAATGTAGATGTATAAGTGAATGTAATTAAACAAAAAGAAAACCGTAAAGACTTATAATGACAACTACAAACTAACCAGTAGGCCACTGCATGATGGTGACAAAACCTACATATTTGAATGAAAATGCATAAAACAGAGAAGGCATCAATGAGCAGGTTCAAGGGTTGACATTAACAAATGCGGTGTGCTTTTTAATATTCATATTAAATATTCATTTATGTAATGTAGAGCATACATATAAAGACATTTATATGCTGAGCATAGTGAAAGGTGAATCTATCTGGGGTAACCACAAGTAACATTCAAGTCAAGCTCAATTATTCCCCCTTTCAATCCCCAGTGAGATACATTACAAATCTGCCTTTCATTCAGCATTATTCCTCTATAATTCCAGGAGTCTTTTTCAAATGAAACGATTAAACACATTTTGAATGCTTAATATTTATGTACATTTGATGTAACAGTCCTGGGTTTAAAATATGACCTTACACACAGTGACAAAGCACACATGTAACACGACTAACAGGGACCACTGACCCTGCTCTGTTCCAACGTGGTGTTTGAAACTTGAGACCCCTTAAGTCGGAGTAAAATCCTACATATAAAGCACAACACACTGTTTTAATGACAGAGTACACATCTGCCAGGTGGCTTGTCAAGGATTTCAAGCAACGCTGATGAAAGTCTTGGACTTCCAATCAACTTGCTAATAATCCTTCATTAATCCAACTGTCCAGAATTACAATTATACATTGTCCAGCAGCCAGACTGTAAAAATGCCTTGTGAACCAGCATAGCTGGAGACTCCTGAGCAGAGAAAGAGAAAAGGGGAGTGGTCATAGAGTCTGACAGAGAGGTTAGAGGTCATAGGTTACATCGTCACTAGCAACACTGACAGAGAATTGCTGATTCATTAGAAACGTAAAGTTCAATTTACAAAAAAAACAGGCATTCGTGTGCACAAAATACATAAAAACTTAGTTTAGTCCCATTTTCTGAATATAATTTATCGGTCATACCCTCTTGAAAACTAGCGCTGATTGACTGTTCACTTCTTCCTCTTGTTACTGTTTCTACACATGCCAAGCTTTCCATTCTCTTACAGCAGATAATCAAACAATGGTTTCTTGATTTTAGACAAGGGTAACCTAATGCAGGCTTCCTAGTTTTTGTCATCAACTGTTAATTATGCGATGTGAAATGTGAAAAATGCTGTGTGTGTTAGTTTTTTTGGAATTCTTTTGGGATTTGAATGACGTATATGGGACTTAAAATGCAACTGATGGCTACATACATGATAAAGTGACCATTGACTTCTGACATCTAATTAGTTCATCTTTCAATAAATTCAAGAGGCCAAAAACATGTTTTTTCGAAGCAAGAGTGACCTTTGACCATAATGTAATCAGTTTATCCATGAGTCCAAGTGAAATGAGAAAAAAATGATGTCCTTGGATTACAGCTAACACTACAGCAGATAAATGCATTGCACAACAAGCCCTTCCTTGCTTTTTTCGTTTTTGAAAAGGCTAAAACAAAGAGACATCACAAGACTTCAAATGTAGAGGGTTGATTTTACTACAGCTCCATTCACACCTGTTTCAATGTGTTAAGAAAAATCCAGACATGGATAAGACATGTTTTGACAAGTTAGATGAGCCATGACTGGATAATCACTGTTCAAGGAATTACTGAGGGTAGGAGGAGCCATTTGGCACCTCATGGGACTTGTAAGCTTGTACTGTTTCCATGGCAATGCGCATCAAGGCCCTGTTAAATCAGTTTGTGAATGATGTCACCACAGAATAAAAAAAATCCTACATGAAGTTATAGCATACGGAAAATCTTAAGCATTGTTTCAGACTCATCTTTGTAAAAGAATTATATCGTATTCAAGCAAGAAGAGTTCTTAACCCAGAACTGAACAAAACTGTACTTAAATGTTGCTATTGTTTTTTTTGTCTCCTGGAAAAAATTCCTTTGTTCTGAGTGAAAATGAATCCAAAAGATAAAACAACAAATCCAAATTGAAACACTATTCATATAGGTTAACGCAGACATAACTTAAAAAAGATAAATATCACTTACTTTTTTTTAAAAACAGTAAGTCAGTGCTCATACAATGACAGCATGATCCTAGTTTCTCAAACTATGGCTTAGGTCGGGATAATTGACCAGCATCTGCCTGGCACTAGTCCTAGAGCATTGATGTGTCCAGGTTTCCAGTCATTGTGTCATTTAAGCGCTTCAAACTTGAAATGCAAATCTTCACTAATGGCGTCAATAGCAAAGTGTTAGTGTGTCTCCTGTCTGACCTTAACCACCTGGGGTTTCATTCATGAACATGGCAGAGAAACTCTAGAGCAGTGGCATATGGACTTCCAGAGACATAAGTTTAGCCAGAGATAACCAGAGAAAGAATGAGGAATTTTTTCAGCTTCTTTTTTGGGTTTACAATTTCC
Source organism: Pseudopleuronectes americanus (assembly GCA_038501795.1). Classification (NCBI taxonomy): domain Eukaryota; kingdom Metazoa; phylum Chordata; class Actinopteri; order Pleuronectiformes; family Pleuronectidae; genus Pseudopleuronectes; species Pseudopleuronectes americanus. The sequence continues at coordinate 17,386,550 of CM076732.1, read as the reverse complement.
ATAATCTTGCTTTTGCTCATTGTGCTTTGTTATGTCCGTTCAGAACAAAGGTTAATTTTCTTCGAACTTGGATGTTTTCCTCCCTCCCTCTGTACTTGTTCTTGTCTTTGACTGGTTAACATTGCAACAGATCAGGTTTGTATGTTAATCACCTGCAAATAAGCCGAACAGAAGAAGAAATGCTTTACATGTTGTACTCCTATATTTAACTTATCATGCTTCACATGAAGTGCTCATCTTTTGAAACAATCTGACAAGTATACATACTTCCTGCAGCAGCGGACCTGGGTGTGTATGGCCCACATCTATTACTGTATTCCCTCTTAATTTAGTACCAACAGCACACATGAAAAAACACCAAACTTCTAAATTAGTGCCAAGCATAGCACAACCTTACATATTCCATCTTCTGTGAACCTTGGAATGTATTCTGTACAATCTTGATTGAACCTCTTCCCTTGTGTCTGACTTAACATTTAAACTTTTTTCTATACATTGGACTCAACAAAGGGTCTTTTTGGTTTGACAGGAGAGGTAGGTCCTGTCTTTCTCTCAGTTGGTCTGTCTGAGCAGCTATGAATCACAGGCAGTGTTCGGGCCAGCTTCACATCCAGGTAAGAGGGATTGTGACTAGCAACCTGCATCGAGCTCTCACCTTGGGAACCACTACTTGGCAGCACCTCATAGTAGTTGAGGAGGTTGTGACCATTGTGGGCATTGTTGTTGCTACGGTTGTGGTAGGCAATGGAGGAGGGCTGTGGTTGACTGAAGCCTCCTTGGTTGGGTGGGGTTTTACCGGGTGGGGTTACCACTGTGTCCACTGAAGACACAGCCCAGGAGCGCGAGGGGCTGAGACAGGATGATGAATTAGAAGGAGCTTGTTGCTGATACTGCTGCTGCACCCTCACAGTCTTGTCAATAATGCCCATAAAAGGAGTGCTCCTTGACGACCGACCTCCCTCCCCAGGATAAGTCCCACCTCCTGTCATACATATTTCTGACTGGGGAGAGATCAGAAAGAGATCATCATGATAACCAGTAACCCCTCCAACAGAGTCAAGATCTGAAGGTAAATCCATGTGCTGTGTGGAGGCCGAGGTCCTGAAGCCGGATCCATGAATAGTTGGCTGCCCACCAGCGAGGCTGCTGCTGGATGTGGGGAAACAGATACTGACACTCTGGTTGAGAGGCCTGGTGGAGGAGCCAGTGGATGAGGTTGGATGGGTGCTAAGTGGACGTTGCAGCCCACCCTGATCATGGTACTGATAATCATGCAATGATGGAAGGCTTTCAGGCGGTCCCATTGTTGCCTCTGTAACTTCCATGGGGTAGGAAGCTGCTTTGGATTGGTTGCGGCTGAACTGACGGGCCTGGGCGAAGCGGTTGTTCCCCACCATTTCACCTGCTGCTCCTCTCCCAAAGCCAGATGCAGGTCTCAACTGGCAAGTCAAGCCAACATCTAAATCATCAAGTGGATATGAAGCTACAGAATTAAGACCAGCCTGGACCTGCAGGCTAGGCCTGACATTTAGGAGACTGGAACAAATTCCGTCTCCCAGTTCATCCAATTCTCGGGGCAGATAGGCAAACTGTGAGTAAGCTGAACTTCCCAAAACCATGCTGGAGTGAGTTGAAGAACTAGGCTGACTGGTTCTAACAACCTGGGCTTTGGCTGGTTGAAGCCATTGGCCTTGTGCAGGGTTCTGCTTCTGAAGTGATCTCTGATCAGACAAAAAGTGATAATGCTGCACTCCCTGTTTCTGGTCTGACTGGTGGAGAGCTAAGTAGGACTGTTGATAGTGTTGCACCCCAATCCCTGATAGTGCAGTGATAGTTTCTGACATTGAGCTGGCTTGATGCTGTTTAGGGGAGGAAGGAGGACTGAAATTGTGAAAGGAGGATGAAGGAGGATGAGGAGCAGAATGACAGGCTGAAGAGGAAGGACAGTGGATGGGACTTGGGCGCTGATGATACAGGTGAGTAGGGGAGAGGGAGGAGGGTGATGACATCGCAGGCCGACAGTGAGTGTCAATACTTTGAACCACAGGTGGTGGGTGGAAGGAGGAGTGTGTAGGGGGATCTCCTTCCCTGTCAACCCTCTCATCTTCTTTCTCTTCTTCCTCCTCCTCTTCCTCTGGAAGCCCCTCCTTGCCATGCACCTGCAGACAACCTGAATCTCTGCACCTGGCCTCGTTGATGGACACATTATGTTCATAAGCATGATGTGATGAAGGACGGGGAGACTCTTGTTGAGAATCCTGCCGACACTCTTCCTTGACCCGGGACAGCAGACGCTTGATCTCCCGATTAGATGGACACAGATGACTGGCCTCAATTAGGTCCTCAAGTGCTGCATGAAATTGTCTGAATAATGACAGAGAAAAAAGGTGGAGTCAGAAAAGTTATTCAAGAAGATTTTCAAAAAGAGAGTTTTCTTTCTTTATTAATGCAGAGAATTTTGGGAGCCCAAACTTTTTGTTTTAGTAATTTGGTATCAAAAGGTAATGAAGGAATTCATCATATTTCTGAGTGAATATCTGATCCTGTTCCAACTCAATATTCAGTCCCACAGTCCTTCAACTAAATGGTTCATTCAATTTGTGTTGAATCAAAAAGAGTAAGAAAACTAAATCCTTCTTGATCTGTTAAGTTGTGCAGTGTTCAAAGTGTACTAAAATGATTCATAACACTTAGGCATGATCACAACAGACCACACTCACCTCAGATCATGGGTGTTCTTAGAAGTACAACAGGTTTCTAGGTTATTTTCTGGCCAGTAAGTAGCTTGTTAGGTATACGGCTTAGTTCTAATTGAAATGCCTAAGCATAACCTGCCACCTAGACTAAGAAAAGCTGAATATGTGAGCACATAGCCTCTCTGAAAATGTATCAGCTCTCTGTAATGCCTTACTATGGCAACACCTTGAAACTGGCTATGCTAAGCCAAGTATGTCGAGCTAACATACAGCTATTTAGAATTGGTTTGGTACTTGTATGTGAGATGCTTGGTCTTTGTGGCCAGTTAGTATGTAGACATGTACTTGTTCCAGTGGTCCAACCCAATGTTATTGGTAAAAAAAAACTCTGTATAAATATGTGCATGAATGGGTGGATGTGAGTTGTACTTTGAGGATTTGCTGGGTCTAGAAAACCGCTTCATAGATATAGTCCATTTATTATTCCATTTAACATTATGAGCCAGCAAGGACCAATTTTTCTTTCTCTGGATGCAAGGACAGGAGTTTTGAAACTAATGGATACACATCCACAGATGTCTGAAATTATATAAAGACTTTTTGACAATACATATTTCAATCTCCTTATTTAAAGGAATAGTTCAACCAAAAATGCGATTTCACTCATTATCAACTCAGCTCTATGCCGATCGAAGGATGGGTGAAGTGTTTGAATGTTTGAGAGTTTTAGAGGTAAACGGGAGTAGTGGCAGCCGAATCCAATACAACTGAAGATATTACTGAGATTTCTAAAAAACATAACCTGCCTCCATACCGCTCCTATGGTGTAATCCAAGTGTCGGCAAGCCCAGACATTCATATTCAACTCGAAACGATGTAATTTACACCATGTTTTACGCCTAAAAGTCCACCAGAAGTGGCCAAGCTAGCAGACGTTAGCATTTCCAACGGTCCCTGAATGCACCTCGTATGAAAATATCAACAGACATTTAGGTTTTAAAACATGGTGTAAATCATTTGATCGTTATGTGTTTTTTTGTCTTTGAACCAATTATATACATTTTGATGCAACTTGTTCTTTTGCTGCTATAATTACCTGCGGCTTCGTTTAGCCCGGGCTCTGGCATAAAAGGCCTCATAGGATTGAGCTTTTAGTTCTAGTGCTTTGGTAGCAAACTCCTCAGCAAGGTCAAAATCCTGAAATAAGAAAAGAGTACTCTATTCAAGATGGAGGGCAGAAGATTGAGAGCGATGCGTTTAATAAAAACAAAACAATCATTAAACTAAAACATGTCATTTGTTACAAGGAAATCATGAGTTATATTAAGTCAATGGAGTCAATGGAATGTGATGTGTTTCCTACAATGCTAGGAAACACATAAGTGTTGTAGAGAGATAGAAAGGGACCCACATTCATCTTACGGTGGCACCGTGACAGGTTGAGCAGCACACATACTCTCAGCTGTCTGAATGTCTTCAGCTCGTCTCCTGGAAACTTCTGAAGTGCTGACTGATAGGACTGAGCAGCTTCTCGCACTTTACTTTGCTACAAATGTACACAAACAAACAGACACACACACATACTAAGTGTTCTTCTGAATCATGGAATTATATATGCAATATGTTTTACACACAGTATCAAATAAATGTTTATGTGTTTGGTTTGTGTTTTAACTTTGCGTGTGCTTGTGTATTTTACCTTGTACAGTTTGTCTCCTTCCTGAATCAGTTTAGTGAGCAGAACCATTAGGATGTCCGGTTTAGATGTTGCCATGGCCCAAGTTGCTGGTCCTACACACACACACACACACACACACAAACACACAAACACACACACACAGAGAGATTAATGCTAGCAAGTACCTTTCATTTTATCTACATTTTCAAAAACCTTTTACTTAAAACACCATTAAGGTATTTGGGGTTTCTTCCCCTCTGTGAAAAAAGTGACAGGAAAAGGCTGCATGAGTTGTTTGTGTAAAGGAACTGGTGGTTTATAACTTGTCAAGCATTTACTTTGTGACAATGGAGAAGTGACAAGCCTGTCATTGCCCTGTTAATTTTTTTCTAAATTATATTTAATAGTTAGAATGCAGCTGAAAATGTTTTGACCAATCACAAATGTTTGACAGTTTAATGAAAATAAATAAATAGATATTAACCTACTTAGTCCCTTCCTGATTTCAACTGTAGCGACTGCAACGTGAACTATATATATCAAAAATATTCTTGAATGTGACACATTAAGAAAGTAAGAATCCCAAAAAGACTCTGAAATGTATATTTCAATAATCTGATGCACATCTATTATTTTCACTTCCTGGATTCAACAACCGTCGTTTTTGCATGCAACCACTAACGGTCACCAGTCAATGTAGTCACTAGGAGATTCGAAACTCACGAAAAATAACCACAAATTAAGACCTTTGTCTTCCAAAAGAGTAGGAATGCAGACTATCAACATTTTAGGGGTAACTTTCTCATTTATTATTTAAAACATTACAGTAGCACTTATTAATATCTAATTGTTCATATTTCTAAGTTTCATATGCCTCGTGAGTGTGGGGTTAAATTGATACAGACAAACAAAAAGAATCATAGGAATCATAAATACTGAGTCATGTTCCTACCTATCTTGGCTCCCTTTTTGAGCAGAGCGATGACAGCCGAAGTGTTTCTGCAACCGACCGCTCGGTCAAGAGGACGCATCCCACTGCAATCCACATGTTCCACCAACGCGCCATGATCCACCAGGTACTGCACCTAACACAGGAGAGGTAGCAAACAGGTTTCGCTCAGCTACACTGTCTCTTGCAGACTCTGCAGGACAGGTAAAGCAGGGACAGCCACACTTTAGTTTGGCAGGTATACTGTATATGTAATGGCAACTGCTTCTGGTTCACACACCACTTCTGGATCACCACGGAAGGCAGCGAGATCCAGAGGTGTTCGTCCACTGCGGTCAGCATGAGTTGTGGCTGCACCTCTCTCCACCAGCTCTCTGACCAAGGGGATCTGGCCTTTGAGACATGCCCAGCTCAGCGCTGTTAATCCCTCCCTGTCGCTCTGGTCCAGAGAGGCTCCTAGAAACAGAGAGAGATTCATCTCAGTGAACATCAAGCTTAGAGATAATGTTGAGGTCAGACGACTGCAGCAGGATTCAACCCTTAACTGATTAAACTGTGTGAATTAGTCCAGTTATTCAGCCACTATAGCACAGGCGTAGAGGCTTTTGATTTCTTTAGTGAAAATAAAAAAATATTGTCCATTTGCAGCCATCGTTGTTGTTATGGTATGGTGCGGTTGGTTACCATGTTCAAGCAGCAGCTGTGCGGAGGGCATATGTCCCTCGGAGGCTGCCGTCATTAGAGCTGTTCGACCCTGTTGGTCAATCATGTTCACATCCACCCCATGATTCAGTAGCAACTCCACCACCTGACAAGGAGACAGAGGGAGAAAGGCACTCAACATTCAAACAGCAGGAATCAAAATAAACCTTTTCTGTGTGTGCGTGAGGGGGCATACCTTCCAGTGGCCATATCTCACGGCACTGAAGAGCGGAGCCACACCTTGCCTGTTGCCTTGCTCAGCAGCAGCACCCTGATCCAACAACTGCCTGCACACAGCCAGCCTGCCACTTCCTGCTGCTGCTGTTAGAGCTGAAAACAGAGATGTGGGGAAATAAGAAAACGTGTGTTTCTAAATTGTTTCTTTTGGCTCTTCAGCAACAAGAGACAAGTATCAGGACTTTGAAAAGATTGTGGAAGAAACTGTCTCCTCTGGAGAAAGAACCAAACAGATTTGAAGGAAAGTTTTAAGCCTAAAAGTTCACTACCGGAACTGGCTATGCTAGTGGACGTAGCAATGCGAACGGGCACCCCGCACGTTCCCTTGTGTGAGGGTGTGTGTGGTCTGCCGGTGTGTCTGCAACAGCGTGAACGCACTTGAACTTGTCATTCAAGTGTGGACACTTGAATGTGGACACTTGAATGACACCACACGAGCAATACGGAGGCATGTTGAGTTTTTTTCTGCCGTTATTATACATCTGAAGAAGGGGTTCCATTTAGGTCAGTTGTATTGTATTTGGCTGCAACGCTGTTTACCCCTGAGACTCCAAAGGTGTTTTCTGGACTCAAACACTTTCCCCACCCCCCCATCCGCATAGTGGCGGGTATAGATTATGAACTTTCCCTTTAAAGGAGCTTTGTAGTTTTGATTAGTTTCTCACGAAACAATGAGATTGGTTTCAGATTGTGTAACCAGAGGAAGTGGAATTCTGACCAAAACTAGTTCTACCTGCTGTTTATTTCCTAAATTCCTAAAAAATGTTTTGCTTTATTCTCAAATATCTATTTTCAATATGGCCTTAATATGGTCCAACAATCAGTTCTGCCATGCAATGACAGTGCATATGTCTGCAATAAGAGAAAGACAAGAGAAAGCACTAGTCCCTCTATTCAAAATATTTTCTATAGAAATATTGAATAATAAAACAAAAACACAAATGTAGTGTGCAGTTTGAAGTCTATTTTGTAAAGTTGCATTAGGTTTTGTAGTACCTGTTTCTCCCCACAGAGTGTCAGATGTGTTAATCTCAGGTCTCTCCTCCTCTTCCTCATCTTCCTCTGGAAGATCTAGTAGATAAGACACCATCTACACACAGACACACACACACACACGCACAAACAAGCACACACCATACCCAGACACACATAGATAAATAATTAATAGGTTTATATGGATTCTATGTGGCACAGTTACTGACACACGTTTCTAGAGCTGTATAAGGGTGTGTGTTTGTAAATGTGTTTTGACCTCTGTGTGGCCCATGCTGGCTGCTGCAATCAGAGCTTGCTGCACTGCATGGGTCTTGCTTGCTCCCCGCTGGCCACAGCAGGAAGTGCAGCTCCAGTCCGCACGCTTCAACAGGAAGTCCAGCACCTTGAGGTGGCCATGCTGAGCAGCGTGCACCAACACACACTGACCTGAGCTGTCCACATGACCCACCTGAATACACAGAAAGACAAAGGCTTGAGCCGGCATGAAGACAGGCAAGGATGAAGTAGAGCTTTTCAGAGCATCAAGCATGTGACTGGAGCAAGCTCTCAATAATCAAAGTTTATAAGTTGAGGATGGTAAGACGCGACTACCAAGAATTTTGGCTGAAGCATTGCGCATTTGTAGAACTTGCAATTTGATCACAGTATCTTTCTTAGAAGTCTGACGGAATATCATTTTTTTTATAGAAAAATAATGCAATCCTGAAGTTTTTGGGTTTGTTCTATATTTTTGCCAAATATCAACACTGGGTGAAACAAAAGTACATTTGCACATTGTAGGTTTAATACAATGTTTTCAACATGTTAAAATCTCTCTCTTGTGGCTTTTTATATGATCAAATACATGAAATAAGTCTGAATGGCTGAATATTGCCACCTCAACACACCTGTAAGCAAATGCCAGTCTGATACAAATGTACTCAATCAGCCAGACTGTGATGTTACAAAGTAAATGTAGTCGTCCCAATGGTAGAGTATACCTTAGCACTGTGCTGACTCAGCATGATGACAATGTCCATATGTCCAGCAGCAGCAGCAAATCCCAGTGCAGTCAAACCATCATGTGACCGAGAATCCACCTAGAAATACATCACAGAGGCTACAAGTTTGCACTACAATATTGAAAAGTTATATCATGTTTCTTCAGGGTTAGGGTTATCTTTCTATTTAGTCTCATGAAACCACAAAACTTAACAAAATCTGATTTTTTTTAATTTTTTTATACCTGAGCTCCATGATCGAGCAGCAGTGCCACGGCATCCTTGTGGCCCAGATGGGAGTGCACACACAATAGAGGTGCGTTGTTAAGGACGCCACTATGGTAATCCACATCAGCTCCACCCATGATCAGCAACCGGCTCACCTGGACAGGTAGACAGGGCAGTGACAACCCGCTTTTGTGTATCTGTATGTGTTTGTGTGTTTCCTTACGTTTTGAGGACCTAAATACGTTAACACAGTCACATTATGGGAATTTGTCTTCTTTATGGGGACAAAAAGCAAGTCCCAATAAGATAAATAATGACATTTTAAGGTGAAGAATATTTGAATGATAGGTTAAGGTTTGCTTAAGATTAAAGTAAGGGTATGGGTTAGGCAAGTAGTGACTTTGGTTAAGGTGAGAGTAAGTCTATCCTAAGACAGTGTAAAGCAAAGTCAGTAATTTGTCTCTCAACATGCTATACATGTCTGTCAGTGATGATTGAAAACATGTGAAAAGAATGGGAGCTATGTAGGACTGAATGTGAGGTTTGATTGTTTTTGCAGCATTCCTTGGGTCCTGATTTTAAGGAGAGTCTAAAAAGTTGCTTCTGCTTCTACTTTTATATACTGGCGATTTTTTAAAGCAATCAAATATGATAGGTTGATAACATATTGCTCTTTGGTATGAAGAGTGAAAAATATATTTTTAATTGTTTTACAGTCCTACAGTCAAAGCAAATCAAGAAACGACTGTATGTATGTGTGTGTGTGTGTGTGTTTGTGTGTGCGTGTGTGTGTTTGTGTGTGTGTTACCTTGATGTTAGGGGTGTAGAGGTTGCGAAGAGATGACAGAGTAATGCTCAGGTTGTCTGTGCTGTAGGCTAGCCACAGCCCCTGCAGAACTGAGGAGGAGACCCCAAGCTTCTTACTCAGACCCTGGAGACAGAACAGATTGTTGTCACCGTTGATTTGGTAATTCTGGTATCAAGAGGAAATTAAATACTTACACAAAAAATGCACAGTAACATTGTTTAAAGTTTAAATGAGGTTGTCCACAGTGTGCTAACTTCCATTTGAGCTGCTGTTGTAATCAAACAGAAATAATGTTTCCAGAGTTTACTTCCTGTGTGCTAGCATGAGCTTAACCAAATGTGTGATACAAAAAATCTGCTTTTATGGTATTTTTAACTATGCATTGCTCACATCCGTGTTTGCTTGTTTGCTAGTTAGTGACCTCTTCATAGTCTTTGTTGGCATTTTATTCAAGCTGTAGATCATCTTGCGCCATAAACATTTTTTCTTCTATTTTTATTTGTCTCTGGCTTTACATTTTAAGTGTGTTGTATTAAGGTTGTGTTGCCTCTACACTATCAGGAATATGTTCCTCTTCAGAATAAGGTTATTGATATTTATATTTGCCAAGGAGGTTCTGTTGTCATCTGAGTTTTTCTGTGTTCGTTAGCAGGATAACACACAATTATGACGGGTTACCACAAAACTTGGTGTACAGATGCAGTGAGGGTCAGGAAAGACACCATTAAATATTATTGCAGATCCATTTCGAGATAGGGCAAATTTCAACATCTCGTGACTTCCACACGTCACAAACAGGGAATTTTTGTAAAAACAACACAAACAAACATGGACAACAGTGAGCGCAACACCGAACAGGGTACTTCTGAACGGGATTGGAAGTTTGATAAGACAAATCTTCTACTTAAAAAAACGGCTTTTTCTGTTGCAAGGGCGTGTATGAAAAGTCTGAGACAATCAGAATAACACAGAAACACTCTAAACTGGTCCCCACAAAACACCACCTTTTTTTTAGCACCAACACAAGAATGATGACCAACAGTGTAGAGAGTTTACAAATGAAAGCCACAGCACAGTGGTACCTCATCCTCAGATGTGAGAGGATTTTGATTAACACGCAACAAAACTGCTGCTGTTAGAACTTAACATTGCAAAGACGTGGATCAGTTTTACACTGTCAAGAAGAGGAAGAAGTAACAAGCAATGACTACTATTATCTGGATATAAAAATAATCTCTACAGGGAGATTAGATGTTTTGTCTCACTGTACAGCCCTGCTGAAGAAGTGTCTTTTCGATGATTCAACGTGCGTTTGTGTGCACTAACCTTGTAGATATGAGCCTTCAGGATGTGATGTCCCAGCTCCAGAGTTTGCTGTCGATTCAACTTCCCTTCTTGTCTGCAGAGCCAGAAGGCCAAAAGAGTGTGACCACTCCTGGGGTCACAGAGGAACCTGTCGTCCTGCCCCTCCTCCCTCCAAACCAGCCACTCTCTAAAGGAGGCGTGGTTCAGCATCCAGCTTCCGTCGTTCCGCCTCAGGAGAAATGACGAGAGCTGCTCCAGACGCTGTGAAAACTCGTCCCACTGCAGCGCTCCTCCAGTCAGAGCGGCAGCGTTCACTACCTCAAACAGCTGAAGGAGAACAGCAGTCATGTTTCAAGTTTATCGTTTGATTATCAGAATGTTAAATATATAACAACAATACAAAACACAGTACATATCACAGTTTCCGGCTTAGGACACACAAAATATAATGCTGAATGAAAGTATGTGGGAAGTGAACTCTACTACCAGATGAACACACGCAGGTTCACCAGCTGCCTTTGCCTCCTCTCTCCAGGGTCATTTTGACATTTGAGGTCAGACAGGACCTGTATTTGCAACGTGATTTGATTTGCAAGAACCTGCCCTTGAATATTCACTTAAATGAGATTGAACTAGCTGGTGCCTATCCTTCTGCATGAAAACGTTATGTTAACTTTAGGCTAGAAAAGAGCAATGTAAATACAGACCGTTTGCAGACCAGCAAGCACAAACACACACACACACACACACACACACACACACACACACACACACACACACACACACACACACACACACACACGCACACACACACACACACATGCACAGACATACACGCCACACCATTGATGGTGTTTACCTGCTGGTCGGTCAGTGGGTGCAGTGATGCCACAGTGATGTTAAGCAGCGGCAGAACTCTCTGAAAAGACGATTGGGTAGGAAACCGCATGTTGAGCTGCAGCAGGTAGACCTCTGCCAGACTGACAGGAACCACCTACCAACACAAAGGCACATGTGTTCATGAATAATTTTTCTGATTGATTATATCGAGCTCATCACACATGACGAACTGAAGTATCAAATGAGTAGTAAATCATCTCTATCGTCATTTACCTTGACTTTGTTCCCGTTTCCCCCTCCCTCCCAGCCTCTTACTCACTTTGAAGCTGGAGCTCTTCAGGACCAGGTATCCACCCTCTATCAGGTCCAGTGTCAGTTTCAAGTAGAGGTATGAGCCTTTGCTCAGGCTCTTAAGGTGGCTGATCAGTTTGATGAGTGCCGCGTTGTCAAAACGGCCATTACTCAGCGACACGTTGCTCTGGATCTCGCTGCTGCTATGGATACGCTGCATCAGGTAACCCTAACAAAAAAAACGACTTAATGAGGACCAGATAGATGGGTAGAAAGATAGACAGACACGAAGAAAGTTTATATGCATTTTACCTGCAGGTCTTGATCTATAGCATTGCTCTCCTCCATCTTGTCCAGAGAGATGTGATGAAAAGGTAGAGAACAAGTGATATCCTGAAGGAATAAAGAGACAAACATATCCATTTTGTCAGCAAAGTCCCTCCCTAATGGTGTTGGTATATTGTTGCGTCAGACAGATGTTATTTCAAGCTTAAATGTGCTTTATGAAAGGTTTTACTATTGCTACATAACCAACATTATCATTTATAACTGTTAAAGTTTGAATGTGAAAGCACCCTTGCACCTTTGTTCTGTGGTTGATGTAGTGTAACGTGTAGTATAGCATTTAGATCCAGCCTCACACTGTGGTAAAATAATAACTGTACTAATTCTGAACATATGAGCTTTTTTTTGGCATGCTACATTTTGCTACCATACGTTGTGAGCAAGTAAAGCCAACCTTTGTAGCTCTATTAGAGTAAGCAAATAGTTGAAACAATTTCTTACACTTTTGCTAGTTGATTTGTGTTAATTTTTTGCTCGTGTCATGCTTTAGTTTGAGAAGAGGTTAAAGAAACATCCTGCAAGCTCATAAGAAACACAGTATCACTCTTTCCACAGCCATTTATACACCACTTAATTCCATTGAGACATACGAAGCTTGACAAAGGTCTGGATTTTGATTGTTGTTTGCCTGATCTTCTTTCAAAAAGGTTGTTTGTCAAACTAAATTTAGAAGGTTTCACAAGGTCCTTTGGTGATTATGAAGGCTGTTGGGGTCAACATTCTATTGTGAAAGAAATACAGCTGAATCAAAAAGATTGAACAGCTGTGTGTGTGTGTGCGTGTGCGTGTGCGTGTGCGTGTGCGTGTGCGTGTGCGTGTGCGTGTGCGTGTGTGTGGGTGTGTGTGTGTGTGTGTGTCGCTGTGCATACCTGTTGACTGGTCCTGACAGTGGTGATGATCTTCAACCAGGGAGGAAATTTTGTGACGTTTTGGGACAGGAAGGAAGTCAGTGTGTTGCCGTAATCTGGCCGGTGGAATTCCGCTTCATTTAACCCATCAATCAATACAATAAGCCCTGCCCCTTCCACGTGCAACTTCCTCTCTGAAGAAAACAACGTGGACCAGGACAAATTAAATACAGTCCCTGGTTTAACAGGACAGAAGTTTGCAGAATACAGTAGAAGCTGTGTGCACCTCTGTGGAGAGCTTCGAGCGGTTCCAGTATTCCTCTCTGGAGGGCAGAGCTTGGATCCTGGATGCAAGAGCGTAGACTGAGCGTGCTCTGTAGCTGCGGTGACCGGTGCAGTAGCTCCTGATAGGCCAGAAGTTGAGGTGCATGACTTAGCATTGCCGCCATGTTGTGGACGAACTCCGGAACCAGACAAGTGTAGCTGTTGTCAGCCTGACAGAAATGATATGAGACTACCTGCAAATACAGAGCAGAGGGAATGTTTGAATGATGGAAGGGTTTTTGGATGAACAGTTTGTTTAGAGATCTTTCCTGGTCACTGAAGTTCCAGTTAGAAAAAAACTTTGAGAAAAAGGGAGCGGTACGGCTGATAAATTGATAAATGCGTGCACTTCAGTGTTGAAATTGTGGTGACATAGAAATTAAAATTCAAACTGCGAGAGAGAGAGAGAGAGAGAGAGAGAGAGAGAGAGAGAGAGAGAGAGAGAAAACAGTGCATGACCTGTCCTGCAAGTTTCCTCAGGGCTTCCTCCTGTCCCCTCTTCATCTCTGGAGTTCCTGGACAGCTTCCTCCTCCTCCTTCATCTCCTCGTGCTCCTCCTCTCCCCAGGGAATCGTTGGAGAGAGAAACAGGTGCTACATCTGGATGGAAGGTGCACGAAAAAAATTTATTCATTTGAAATGTCAGTTAACACAACTGTCTTTCTCTTTGGCAGATGTTTTCTGGAAGGTTGGGTTCTTCATGATGACTCAACTGGTTCTTACAGGGTGTATAGGATTCTCCTCATGACTGGAATAACTCACTGGGTCACTGCTGGAAATCATCTCTTTTGGACTCAAGCCAAAATTCCACAAAATCCCCTTCAAGTTCATGAGATGTGCTTTTATTGACGGAAAAGCAGTGATATAAAATGTATCAATTAATAACGCATGATTCAACTATGTGAAAATAAAACAATTTATAACTGTAAAAAAAGGTTTACAGTTATAAATTGTTGATAAATGATTGCAAAAGAGAAGGAGAATTTCATATGTCAAATTGAATGAGAATTGCTTTGGCATCATTCTCAGTAAAATGGAGGTTGTGTACATGCTTTTATTTGATTTTGAATCATTGTCTCGCTAATATTATGGACATCTCTGCTTACGCTTTGGAGTGCTCTGGCTCCGAGCAGCAGTAGGACACATTCGGTTTCCATGACAACTGAGCGCCACCAGTCGGGCAATGATGGCTGTTTTGCCGAAGCCCATGTTGCCGAAGATCACCACCCCCCGACTTGTTGACGGGTCATCGCTGCAGAGACAGGCATGTACTTCCTGAAAGAGCCACTCCCTGCCAGTGAACAGCCAATCAGATGAGAGACCGGGAACCTCAAAGTGCAGGGGCTTCAGGCTGAGAGAGGGAGTAAAACAAACTGCAGGGGAAGAGAGTATGAGCGAGTATTGTTATACTGCTTGCTTTAATGAGTGTATATGTTTGTGTTTGACAGCATATGCTTGTGTTTACCTCTGTGGTCCTGTTGACTACGACTCCCAGAATTCTGTCTGGGCATTCTGAGGGATGTCCTTGAAGGGATTTGTCTCTGCTGCTCATCCAGATACGCCAGATCCTCAAGGTGGGCAGAGCTAGTGGCTGCAGATAGAAAATGATGAAAAATAAAGTTAAGAAAAGGTTAAAGGATTTAAAAATAATTGTTTCCCAGGAATATATCCTTGCTGATTTCTCATCATATATGAAATGTGATTTTAACCATTGAATTGTTAGATATAATGATGTTGATTATACTTGTGTAATGTTTAATTCCATAGGATACACTGTCTCTGAGGTGAGAAAACCCACTGCCAATCGTTCGATCACTCTGATGGCGCTATTGGAAAACTGAATCAAGCGGATCATGAGACATTATTAGATCATTTCACTGTATAAACATACATAGTTTTTCCAGTAAAATTATAGCAGGAGAGATCTTCTGGGTATCCTTGGATCTTAGTTTTCACCACTGAATTTTGGTAAGAATTATCCAATCAGAGTTCTTATAAGTCTGTTCCCTGTGCTGCAAACGCTGAGTAGAAACTAAATTATTAGCCGGTTTCCTGACTAGGAGCGATGACTTCCTGTTTTTGCTGCGGGGCAACCTCGTAATGAAATGGTGCCTGCATGTACATCTTGAGAAGTCAGAGTTTATCTTATCTTAGTGCTGTAAGGGAAACCTGTACGAGTCACTGCATGAACATAAGAATACAACCACAAACATGACCCAGTATTTAAAACAACACTGAAATAAATAAGTAACTTACACTTGTTCTTAAGTTCAAATTATTAAAGATGATAAATAATGATGTCCCTTTTCTTCCAGCTTACTGCAGTGTCTAACTATCACTCCCACTGCTACAAAGCGGATTTGAAAGCGAACAAAGCGACGATGAATGGAGCGGTCTCGACTTCACACAAAACAAGATGTAAACCTACCGAGAGCTTGATCCAGTCAATCCATTTACCGACCTCTAACACCACAGAACATGTCAGTGTTGGCTGTGCCTCATATCCTGTGTGTATGTGCTGTATGCGTGTGTTTTTAGAAACGTCACATCCTTCCTTTCCAAAAGTGCCCATGATTTTCAGTTTTTATGAGGCACAGAGGAAAGGGAAGGAAAGAAGGGAGGATGTGATGCGAAGAGCTGCTTTGTATTTACACATGTCAAACAGCAGACATGGAGAGAAGGTTTGTATTCAGATTAAACACCTGCTACAAAGTGAGCTTTAGTGCTGTTGGTAGAATTTTGTGTTTTATTTCACCCCACGCTAACCACATTTTGAATTTAAGTTAATAATAAATCTAAAAAATAAACTGACATTTGTGCTTATTTGTTTCAAGGACGGCAAACTATTATGTAGAAGCACTTCAATGTGTGTAAAGCTGTTTGATAAAGCAAAAAGAAAGTAAGGAATGACTGATTGCCAAAAGAAATAAAGACTTTTAGCTAATTAGAGCTGCATTATTTAAATAAACACATGTTCTATGAATTATTGTCTGATGACTCTGATTAACCTACACTTAGTAACTTTGCCATTGAATTGACGGCAGAAACTAGCTTTGAACACAAACTATGTATTATCACTATGTATGGTATTTATATGGTCATAAAGTTGTTATGGTGTTATACTGAACTGCAGTGGTGGAAAAAGAATGTAAGCCATCAAGGCAGACACAATAATGAATAGTTAGAAGATTGATTGAAAGTTGAGCACACTTATTGTGTAACTAATGTGTGAACTGTCCTGTTTTAAACCCAGATCGGAAACATAATTATTATGGAAGATATCATAGCACACATCAAAACATTCTAAAACACATTAACAAATTTAACATTTTACCAGCAACTGAATTGGGGCGGGGCATGAGGTAGACAGGTATGGAGTGGGTGGAGCCCAAAGACCGTGCAGCGACCGAGCTTTGGTCTGGGTGGAGTTTGTTGAGGCTGTAAGTGGAGGCGGCAATGTTGTCGTCCACTCTGTATAGAAAGCGGTCGTTAACTCTTCCCACTGCCACCATACAGGACGAGGAGGTGGAGACCACCACCGGCCGGCCACCTGGCGGCCAGAGGTGGAGGCTGCTCCCATTGTAACCATCTCCCGGGTATTTGGTGCTGTTGTACTGCTCTGCTGCTGACTCTGCAGAATAGCTGGTCAGCGTGGCTGTAAGAAAGAGCAAGGGGAAGACATACAAAAGTGAATCGTTTAAAAGTATAAACTACTAACTCTCTCTAACTTCAAAAATAAAAAGTGTGTACACAGTATCTCACCTATGATGCCGCTGTCTCTGCTTTCCAGTGTTGAGGTGGGGGAGGTTACAGAGGCATTGTTGGAGGAGACGTGCTTGTTGTCGCTGTTGCCTTCTCCTCCAGCAGGGGGCTGCAGTGTGGAGCAGGGGGAGGTGCTGCTACTGGCCAGACTGGAGGAAGGAGAGATCCTCTGTGGGAGAGACATCAGAATGTATCCTCAGTTTCTCATGTTTATGAAATGAAAATTGAAAGCGATAATAAAAAACAAATCAAATATACAAACATGTATATATGTAACATAAAAAATATAGTTTTTTATAAGTTTAAAGGTATGTCTTCAGCTGCTTTCAGACATGCACTAAACCCCAGAGATCCTGCCGACATTATGCAGAGGGGCCGTAGGTGTAAATGTTATTTTCTCCTGACTTTCTCTGGCCAGCCCCCAGGAATAAGTTTGTAGAATATCCGGAGGAGCTGATGTGATAACACAGCAAGATATCCTCTGCAGGATCTGACGCGAGTGGGGGGGTGCTTTGATGACCTTTTTTCAAGTGAGTGACGCGAAATGAAAAAACTAAAGGAAGACAAATATCTGTTGACTTTTTAATCAAAATTTGGTTGCAGTTATTTCATTGTTGTCTTTAATTTCCATAATATTTACAAATATTTAGGAGGGGGCAAAACAAAAAAATGCGATTGACCAAAGTATCTCTGTCACCCCCACAATTCGATTTTCATTTACAAATAATAAAAGACACTTGTTATTGTTCTTTGGGTTATCCAAGAATGTCACCCATTCATACTGTATATTTATAAGAAGTATACAATATGTGAAGGGGAGAAACAAATAACAGAAACAGTTTACAACATACTGAAAAATCTATATGTATGAAAGTCTGCCTGTGTGAGTATGTGAGTGAGTTCACCTGTGCATCGTCCTGGGCATGGTAAGGGGACCCCGGCTCTCCACTGATTATCTTGTCCCCCAGCAGGAAGCCCAACCTGGTCATCAGAGCGTCAGCCGCCTCGTCCACTGAGGGAGGGGGTCCCAACTCCTCGTCCTCACCTGGTTAGAAACAAAACCCAAAAGATTGCATTAGGATTAAAACATTTTGTATTCATCAATCTGATAATTGCACCTTACAATTTGTCCTTTGAGGGACAGCGTCTCCATATAACCTAACCCCAATCTGCAAGTCTTTAGACTGAGGGAGGAAGCCTGAGTGCCCTAAGAAAGCACACAGACGCATGGCGTACAGAAACTCTACATGGAGAAGAAAGTGCTCCACCATCGTGCTGCTTATCTCAACCAAACACTGCTTCATTCTGAAAGAGCCCAGGAGCAGTGGGCGTTCCCATGAGGTGATTCTCATATGGTGGCTGCAGGTCATGTGACGGACATTAGCCCAAAAGAGACATTTTGCACACACAGTCAATACAAAAGCAACAGCTGTTATTGAAAGTCACAAACACTTCATCGTGACTGTGTATTATAAAATGTTCCATGGTATTCATGTGCACAAGAAGCCAAAAATGTCAAGTGCCACATTTTTTCCTTAATAAAGTTTTAAATGAAGCATACCATACCTCTTTATTACATACCTCAAATATATTTTTTAACTTTATTTTGTTGATAGCAATCTACAAATTTGGTCTCTTAAACTTACAATAATAATGGATGTATCCACCAACTACTCAGTGAAACAGAAACAAACAGTGATTACAACAATGACAAAAGCCCCTTTTAAGCGGATATGATTGCAAGCAGATGAAGAACAACAATTGCATAAACTTGTATTGTTGTCCACTTGATTTTATCTAAATATCCACTCCACAACTCCTGCGCGAAAGATCCGTCTCTGTATCTGCTGAATGCTCCACTATGTTCATCAGCTGTTCACTATCTGTGTCTGGCTGCTGTTTGGTGCCCGGTAGGTAGTGTTTGGTGTACATTCAATTTGTTAAAATATGTCATTCATGACTAAATATTTGCAAAGCTAAAAATACTTATATCAGCCTCAGTCGAGTTCATATATCAGCATGTAAGTATTGACTTCTTTAAAGTCTGAAGTGTAACAAAAGGATTACCTTATGATCTCCAAGACACCAGAGCACACATACTCACAGTGCCAGTGGTTTGTTATCAGGAATGCTAACAGAGGTTTCAGGTTTGTGCAGCTAGGCCCATCAAGATCTTATCGGATTTCATAAGGTTCCTCTGGTGCAAGTTTACAGCGTCTCCCACTGTGTTTACATGGATGTGTTGGTAAAGTCACAGACACCAGCACAACACGGAATATCATAATACCATAAGACGGGACATAAAACGACAATCTGTAACCATAAGAAGTGCTGGTGGCCCACTGACCAGCAAAGGCAAATAAGCTAAATATCCATTTTATATGAGCTTTGCCAGTGTATGACTGTCCAATAAAGCCTCGCTGTCAAGTTACAGTAAGGTCAAACACAAACTGAGCCACATAAATTACCAATTGACCAACCTAGGAAGTAATCCAAGTCATCCAGCAGTTACTGCTGTCTCGGTCTACGTTAAATTGTCCTGGTGACCTGGAGCCCCTCCTCCACACACACACCATGAAACTGGATTAGTCCAGTCAGGAAATGGGAAATAAAGCTGTCCTATCAGAGGAGATTATGGAAAAAATAACAAACGCATCACGAGAGAAGTAAAAAAGCATTCATATAAACAAAAAAACGCACTTGGAAGACTCACCGTGTATGTGTGTGTGTGCACAAGCATGTGCAAGTGTGTAAAACAGTATATTAATACATATATATATATATATATATAATATATTCACTAGCATGACCTAAATATGCCAAGAGGACTCTGCAACGATACATTCATGCCCAACTCTAACCTAACCACAATTCACATCTTACCCCTTACATTAACCATAAGCTCAGAAATTAAGTTTTGCCTCAGACGGACTGGCCTATGGTCCCCATGAGGTCCTGACAATATGTAAAATGTCCTAAAGAGGGATCAAAACAAGCCTACACACACATACACACACACACACACACACACACACACACACACACACACACACACACACACAGTGACATGCAGACACACACACACACACACACACACACACACACACCGACAAGAATGTAAGCCACAGCCTGAAAGCTCATACTCTGTGTCTTTCTCTGACAGTCTGTAATTATGGCTATAATTTGTGGACTAAATACTAGAGGAGCGTCGCAGACTGAAAATAAAACCAAGCAAACACAAAGCTAACTGGAAATACACTGTGTGTGTGTGGATGTGTCTGTATGTGAGCATGCGCTCACGTTCATATATGCATATGTGTGTGGTCAGTCAATGACAGGGTTTGTGAGTTGTTTTTAGAAGAAAAGAAATGGAAAGATCAGATACATAAAACAGACTTTTTCCATTTCTATCATTAACTACTAAACCTTCTGTCAGTCCCTTGTTCCTGTCTTTATTCCATCGTTTTTCAATTCATTCCTTCTTTCTGACTTTACAACTTCTTTATTCTCCTGCGCCCAGTCTCACTAACTTTATTTCTTTCTTACTTATTTCTTTGTTGCTGAAACTTTTTCTTTCAGTGTTCCTCTTGATGAATACTGCTTTTTTGCTATACTGTACGGCACAGGCTGGATGCTTCACCTGAAATCAAATCTACTACTGATAACATCGGACAAATTACTTATTAGAAAAATGCTATGGTAGGTCTATAGTTGAGAACATTATATTCACTATTTAGTTAAATAAAGACAGGCCTGGCGTATGTGATAATTTATATAACACTTGAAATGACTGCTGACAGCTCATGAATAATATTATTAATTTACACCTCCCAGCTGGGTCTGTGTCAGTTCTGCAATTGCTAAAATCTGGCATAATTCGCCAACCACAGAAGAATTGCAATATTGTGTTCCTGATTACAATGGCTAATTTAATTATAACACACTTTGATGTTATCAAAGTGGCACTCCATCAATACTTAACAGTTCTTCAGCAACTTCAATTTTGTAGTCCTCACATACTTTAGCTGTGACCCCCGATAGGAGGGGTCAATAAAGGCGTGGAGCCCAATGAAAATATTGTTAAGGGAATTGGGAAGTCAGGATATTTTGGAATCTGCTGCATTGGTTTTGATAAATCCTTTTAAAATATGCCATTTTTGAGTCCCCTCACTTTATAAAAATGAGGGGAAAAAAACTAAGTCATTGAATCTGGAAAATGTGTAGGCCAGAGCTCATCATTTTACTGAAACACACCAGCCCCCTAATACAGACACAAAGACATTTAATTATTCTCCAGGTAGAACTCTGTTTTGCCTGCTGATAACTTCTCTCTCACCTTCCTCCTCTCTTCGTCCTCCCCTCTGTGCTCCATTGATGGGAGGAGCCACCCAATTTTGTCGCAGCTCAGAGCTGTCCTCACTTGACAGACAACAGCAAACATATAACAGCCAACGCCGCAGGAGGGAGGAGGCGTGGTTGACGACATCCGCTTCCATGACACCTCTGCCACAACTGCAGCCATGCAGCAGCCTCCATGGGCGACGGTGGTTGGAGGACCGCTCATGCCGACACCACTTGGTTCTAGAGCAGGCACATGGTTTAAAAATAGCAGCTGTGCAGTCCATAGCTAGCTGGCAGCAGGGTTCTGATTGTTTCACAGTGCTTCCATTGAGAGGGCAGAGTCAACTGAGTTATTTTCCGTGGCAATGCTTGTACTGGATGCACATTGAAACATCACTGCCTAGTCCTCTTCCCTTTGGTCCTGAGCTCCTCCTTCTCCAGAGTACACAAAAGAGAGAGGGACAGAAAGATGAGGGAGGTAGGAATGGAGAGATAAGAGGGGGGAGAGACTCTCCGTGGAAAAGAAAAAACACTCAAGTCCACTCTTACGCCAACTTCTGAAGCACAATGACTGTGGATTTTAAATAAACAGAAGAGTAAAACATATGAAAAGTGGTAAAAGCCAAACTCTTCATATCAATAGTAAATGTACTGATGTAACTTCCAGTCAAATAGGAAAGCACATGCTCTTCAACTTTACAGCAACTCACACAGCAGATCTGGACAATGTATTTCACTGGCTGCTATCCTTTTCAGCCCCCAAAAAAGCGTTCCTTTTCATTCACAGGTAGCGCCTCCTCCAAACTAGAGCAAAGAACCAGAAGAAGAATTGAAGCATGAAGTGGAAAGAAGAAGGGAGGACGTCCTCTTCGGTAAGGAAAGCAACAAGTAAGGTTTCCATTTGTTAGAAGAGTTTTTCTTTCAACTGCAAAGCCTCCATATCTGCTCGGAAAGGCGACCTCCCCCGTCTGAACCTCCTCCCTCCTCCAACCAACACACACACACACTCAGAGTGAAATAGAGGGACTGCAGGAGGAGCCGAGTGGAGAGAGTACATGTCAAGAAATGTGGGCTAAGTTAAAAAACACAGCTCGATCTTCTGTCTTGTAACAGAAAAAAAGCACGGCCAAAAAGAGAAAGACTGAGGGAAGATTCAGACAAGAAAGAAACCCTGCAGCCAAAGTGAGACTCTAGTTTTGGAAGAACAAAAGAGTGTCTGAACACAGTCATGGACTATTATAATCCACTTTAGCCCCAAAAATGCGAAAAATTTGGAAAGAGGTCTTAGATAGAAGATTTTGAATTGAACATCAGTACATTTTTAGGTGTTAAGATGATTATTAAATAAAGAGAGGGATATCCTCCACTGGATGTGAAGATAACCAAATGTCTTTCTAACATTCCTTTCCTAAGTCTGATGAAATAAATATATCTCTGTTTTGAAAGGCACCCTCTAACAGCAGCTAGAAGCGAGCTAATAGGACTCCTCTGTTTGCCAAACCACTATTCATTTTTAAATCAATATAATAACTTCAAATTACCATAGAAATCCAAAAATCTACAATCATAGGCACCATTTTGCTACTACAACCGATGAACAATGCAGTTACAGGGCCAGATGCACAGGATCGGTAGAGACCAAACACAAAGCTAAAAGTTTGAGTGAGATTAATGTTTTGCTAATGAACCTCCGTAAATGCCTTTACTAGCAAAATCCCTATAAGCTAAGATATGCTTGTGTTACCTTGAGAAGGAGTTTAGCTAGGGCTATCTCACCAGCTTTACCGAATAGCACTGAGTGGCCTGCAGTTACTGCATTTTTAAAGTTAAAGCTTATTTTTCAGTGAGTGCATTTGAAAGCTGTTTTAACATAAATATACATTACTATGACATAAGAGTTTACATGAACCAGATGTCATCAATCAATTTTGCTCAAATATGTGCTTGGAATTGAAATTAGACTTTGTGTAATAAAAATGTTGTAATACTGACTTCGAAAGCTGCCTTGTTTTTTTTTGCTTTGTTGTTTTGACAGAAAGAACAGAAAACAAAAAGAGTCAGGAGGCTCCACATGGTAATGTTTAGACAAAGTGTGTCAAATCAGCCCCGAGGAGGAGGAAGAGGAGGAGAAAAAGGAGGAGCAGGAGAGGAGAGCTTTGCAGGAGGTTGGGTTACATTTCTGCATTTTCTCTCTCACTAAGGCACCTAGGGATGATCAAATGTGGGGTCATAGGTCAACCCCCTCGCTGGTGCTAGACACAGTGTAACAGGTCACAGCTGTGTGAACGTGTGTGCCTGTGCGTGTGTGCGTGTGTGTGTGTGTGTGTGTGTGTGTGTGTGTGTGTGTGTGCGTGTGTGTGTGTGAGTGTGTGTGTGTGTTTGTGTGTCTGGTAAAGGGAGAAAATGAGAAACTATTTGAATGCTTGTTATGGTTTCTTCTTGGTTCTATCCTCCCTTTCAACCAGAACCTAGACTCCATTGGGTGGATATTCTTGTGAGGCTTATGGCACAACTAGCACGTAAAACAGTGACGCCTCAACCAACAAAGAACCTTTACAGACTGTATCTCTTAAACTTTTCTTATTGTGACCACTTTATCAAATAAATATATTCTTTGAGGTTCAAACTGTCTTTAAAGTGTGTTTGAGGTCTGTTTACTACACATTTCTATTTCATTAGTGAAGCGTAGCATAGTGACTGTGGAGCACTTTTAAGGCTGTGTGGGTTGCTGTGGCTCAGAAGGAAGAGCAGGTCGTCCATTAACTAGTTTGATCCCTGGCTCCTCCAGTCAGCCTGCGAAAGTGTCTTTGGGCAAGATACTGATCCAAAAATCCTACAGCTGTGCTGGCAATATATGAATGGTGTGGAAGTAAAAAGCACAGCATGTAATAGTGCTGTATGAATGTGTGTGTGAATGGGTGAATGTGGCTTGAAGTGCTTTGAGTGGTCGACAGGAAGAGAAAAGAACCATACAAATAAAGCCATATACCATTGTCTCTGTTTGGTTTAATGAGTCTGAACAAAGGGAAACAATTATACGCTTATGTCCACTCAGATTTCTCAAAACTGAATAAGAAATATAAACATGACCTTGCACAGACTGAAAATAAACCCACTGATTGCACAGTTTTCACTTCATCCTGTGTTATCAGTGCCAAATCTTAATGTTAGGTAATATAAGTAAAAATAAGGTAATTAAGTAACCCAGGGTATTGGTAAAAGCAATTTTCTGTTAGGTATATTCAGAAACTACTGGATGGATTACGAGGAAACTTGAAGGGAGGATTTGTATTAGGTCAGCAAAGAACCAATTATCCTTTTGTGCCAATCTGGAACAAAAGGTAGATCCAGGAATTTATTTTCACTGTCTTTAACAATTCGAGATAGGGCGTTTTTCACAATTCATGTGATATGATAATTCATCATAATCTTGATGAAAATAGGAAGGGACTGGTATTTTTTAGTGTGTGTAATTTGTTGCAGATCTGATTGAAAATCTGGATCTAGTGAATTTAAATTTGAAATATTTTGTTGTGTTTGTGTAGTTTGAATGTACTTTCCAGTATTTTCCTGTATTTGATTTAGGGTTGATATCATTATAGTCTATGTGACTGAATCACATGGAATATCTTCGTAGGTACAGTACACAAATATTTCCTACCACTTCTTTTACCCAGCCGGAGGTTGAGGAGGGGGGAGGAGGGAAGAGAACGAGTGAACCCCTCAATCATCCTGATCTCTGACCCCTCTGAGTCAGTGCTGCTGCCCCCTGATGAAGACAAGAGAAAAATCGATTGTATAAAATAATGGAAAGCACTAGAACAACATATCAGCAACGAGTAGATATCAAAACTGAGAAAAATGCACTCAGTAGAAAGAACATGCAGCATTTAGCATGCAAGTGTACACAAAATATACAATGAAGCAGAAGTACTGACCATTGTTGTTCTTGCGGATTTTGCTTCCTAGCAGCATCTTCAGGCTGTTTCGGAACATGACTGCTCACAACAACAGGTCACAACCAGATTTATTGTCACGTCCCCCTGGAAAAAGAGAGGGAGAGGGTAAGTGATATAAATACATACACACACAGTCATTATAACCCTGACTCTCCTAATTATTACTCTGATGATTAACAGTAACAATTCTCTTTGCTGCTGTAGTTCACTCCAGCACATTTGTCATTAGCCTCCTTCCAAATGGACTATATTTTAGTATTGTTCAATCATCAACAATAAAATGTTGGAAATCTGAATTAATTTTATACCCTTGTATATATTATTCTTGCTCCCTTTCTAATCCCCTGCTGCCAACAAACCATCATGCATTTTTTAAAGAAACCACTGAAATGTTATGATAGGTTATGTACCAGAGACTGCACCGACACCATGGTCGGAAACAACCTAACCCATTAGTGCTTTGCTTTGGTTGGATGTATGCCCTACATGTCCCTTTTGTCTGGGGCCCCTAAAGTACTATGTTAACGGGTGACAGAACTGATGACAAAAAATTTCAAACATGACAAACCAAAAGAGATACAAGTTATTGATCAGTGAGCTTTAGAGGTTGGATTTTAGATGGATAATTATTTTAACTTTCTCTGTAAGAAACTGAGAGCTTGTGAGGGATGGATATGGAGACTTTCAGATCAAAAGTCACAACATTTGTGAAGAGTGCACAAATGCACTCTTCACAAATTCAAATTATCCCTTTGCTTATACAACTGTAAAGGCCTGGACACAATAACATTTAAAACTGTATAACAGGTAAATCTCACAGAAAAGATTAACCTGTTTTTTTCATAATAATTGAAGAAATTAAACAAAATGTTCCCTCATTCGAATCGGGGAACCATATTCCAAAATATATAAGAGATGGCAGCACTGCCAATTAAATCCAACCAGGTTTTCCCATTTAAAGCTGTCCAAGCAAACCCTAACCTCTGTCGCCCTCTGTCGACCATTGCTTATTACAGCATCATGGTTATTACTTCTGTGTGAGTCTGCAAATGCCCTCCAGAGCACCATGTAGTAAATGCCTGCTGTGTTATTAAAACAAAAAAGGATGTGTGGATGTTGAGCAAATAAATGGAAACATTATCCCAGTTCCCAAAAAGCTAAACATCTGCATGAATTACTTTCAGCCTTTGGAATTCAGATCAATGACTGTGACATTAACACTGACCACAGACCCTTGACCACCCACCAGCCTGAGGGGGGACCAGGTCAATGGATGTTGCCGTAGCCCCTGCACACGGCTGTGAAACATTCGGACCCTAATGAAAACACTCATAAACACATAGGCTTTGTCTTATATTACCCACTCATCATTATATAGACCACTAGTGAGTTTGCCATTTTCAGGTGCTGTGCGAATGATTAGTGTGCACACTGAGACAAACAAGTCTATTTCTATACTCAAAGAAGGTCATTTAACAAGCAAATTACTATCAATAATATGTGTAAAATAAACATAAACAAATTATTTTGGGATTTTCCAACAGCAGAAGCTGTTGTTGTACGCCAAAATCGTGCAGACAAAATATGCAGCGTAGTATCCTAAAGCATTTTTGTATTATTTTCCCGATAAGCTCACTATATAGTTCTCTATAAAGAATATGATATGAGTGAGAGATTTTGGACTACTTGGTGGACTATAGCTTGGCCTTCAACACAATCCAACATCCAAAGCTTCATGAGAAACTGGCCGACCTCTGTATACCCACATCGATCTGTGACTGGATACTATAGCCTTTCTATCAGACAGACCACAGGTGGTGAGGCTGGGTAACAGGATGTCAGCTGAACACATGCTAAGCACAGGAGCCCCCGAGGATGCTGTCTGAATACTAAACTATACGGACATCACTACACATCCACCCTGGACCACAAGCTCATATTCCAGTTTGCAAAGGACACGACATCCTGAGACTTATTGACAACTATAATGAGGCCACATAAAGACAGCGAGATCATTATCACATACCGACAGCTACATCATTCTTCACACAGACTGAGCTGTCTGTGTGAAGAATGATGTAGCTGATAAAACTAAGCAGCTCGTCTACACTCAAGGTCTCCCTGTTTTCAGCCTATAACCATCAATGAGAGTAAGGTGTTTTGGGTAGATGGTATGGCTGGACGATACGGACCAAAAATGTATCAAGATAAGATTATTCATATCAATTGATATTGATAATTATTACTTATTTCAAATTTAAAGACTGAACTTTGGTCCTCATTCAAGGTTGTTGTTATAAACTCTTTTATATGGATTGAGAAAGACCAAGACTGGATAAATAGCAAAACAAATCTGTAGTTGATCATGTGCTTGCAGTGCTTTACACAATGCATACACATTATATAAATATATTGAGGCAGTTGTAGCTTAGGGGGTAGTCCAGCTCGTCCTCTAACGAGAAGGATGGTGATTCGATCCCAGTCTTCCCCATACCACATCTTGGGTAAGATCCTGATCCCCAAATCGCCCCTGATGGCTGCACAGTTGCACTTTATGAATGTGTGTGTTTGTGAATGGTAAAAAAGCACCTTGAGTGGTCGTCAAGAATAGAAAAGCCATACTTAACTTATTGGATTTTTGTTATATTGCTGTTGATTATTTTGTTTTCATCCAGCCCTAGTGGATGACCTTAAGTCTGTGGCCTTACATATATCCTTGAATCTAAGCTGGTCACCTAACACCTAGATCACGGACAAAAGAGCTCAGCAGCAGCTTAATTTCATCAGGATAGCTGAAAAAGGTGGTACTGAGCTGTCAGCCCCTCGACAGGCCTACAGAGGACTTGCTGAGAGCATACTGACCAGAGGGATCACATTTATTTTCTCAAACTTTACAGAGCTCTGGTCCTCCTTCCTTAGACACTCCGTACTCTAACCATTGCAAGAACAAAGCATGCCCACTCTCGGAGATGCCCATCCCGCAGCACACTCTCTGTTAAGGTGGAGGATCGCAGGCTACAGACTGTGCAGAGAATATCAACGCATCATGAGCCAGATTCAGTGACATCAGCAATCAGACTGATTGCTAAGACATCCAGGCCGGTATGAAGTAAACTCACTCCCCCTCATTCTCACAGAGACTTGGGTTTCCTCGTACACGGTCGAGATTGTGTGGGAGTATAAATACCTGGGTGTCTAGAGTAAACTGGACTGGACCAGGAACATTTTATGAATCTGAAGTTATGATTTTCTACGCCAGCACCTACACAGATTTGAAAGACTATGTTATGAATATATTTTAATTATATTTTATTTTTATATATTTCAATATAATGTGCAATATCCCTTACTTTCTTGATGATAATGCAATTGTTTTCATCTTGACAGAAAAAAATTCACTAGTTGCAAAAGAGGTTGTTGGAAGAATAAAATGATATGCAACTATATGTAATTTGCTTTGTCACCTTACTTTTTTATAGTAGGTTGGCCTTTTTTTTCACTGCATTATATTCTACAATATATTGTTCTGTACTGTAATCTTGGAGCAAGCTGGCCCAAGAATTTCCCTCTGGATTTATAAAGTCTTATCTCATCTTAGATTATGTCGAATGGACCTTCTGCATGTAGTCACAGAAAGAGAAACATGTTTTCAACTCTCCATTATGAACATCTCCAACCCTCCTCAGTGTTTGATAGAAAGTGACTAAGAATCACTGTTAGTGTTGCACGGTGTACCGGTACTAGAAAGGTACCGCGGTACCCTTACGTTAAAACGATACGGTTTTGCATATTTTTAGTACCGGTACTTCATTGAAATAGCAGCAATCAGAGCGCACTCGCTGATCTGCTCCCTGTCACTCTGCATCCAGACTGCGAGGGGCTGCCAGCTCTCACACATGCAGGCGGCCCTCACTCACAGCGAGTGATCTCAGGGCAGACATGGCTCTTACTGACCGTCCTCTGCTTACTGAAAAGAAAGATGCGCGGAGTGAAATCTGGAAATTATGTGGCGCGTCCGGGCGGAGACATAACAAGTCGGGCGCGCGAACGGGAGGGTGAATGTGCGGCGCAACTAATGCTTTGACGACCGCATCTCTTTAAGGGCGGAGCAGTAAAAAAAATGTGTGTTTTTGTGTTTTTCCTGTAATTTTTCTGTAGTCCTAACTCATACATTACTGTTTATTTAGTGTACATTTGCCTTTGTATGTTTTCTATTAACTTACTGAAAAAAAGAAACATAATTTCCTACTACAACCAGACTCAGCAGCAGATGTCTCAAACTTGAATGACTGAAGTATCTGCATGGCTAGTCAGGATAAGCATAATCCTTGTCTGAGAAAGAGTGACACAAAGGCTTCTGGGGGCAACAGCCAGATGTCGTGTTATTCCTTCGATGTGACACACAGCAGTAGCTAGCTTAGATTTGCATGTGTGTAATGTGTGTCAATGTGCTAATCTTTGATGAAAAGCATCCAGTCACACGCACACATACACACACACTCACTTTAAATAGTGACAATGTTTTTGAGTGACAGCGAGAGAGAGAGAGAGAGAGAGAGAGAGAGGGAGAGGGAGAGAGAGAAATGTTGTTGAAAATGTATATTAATACGCAAAACAATTACATTAAATATAAAATAACGCAGAATAATATAGAATTAAAACGACAAAAATTAAGCAATACACATTTAATAGAAATAAATAATATGTGATTCAATTGGTAAAATATGCACCTTAAATAAATTCATAAATTTATATGAAGATAAACAAAATATTAAAGTGTGTTGTTTAAATCCAATTAAAGATAGTAGAGACGGTATAGACCACAGACCGGTTGTGGTTCACTTCATTCATGAATCTTTTTTTCTGTCTCACTGGCATTGATGCATAATCATATTACAACTTTTTGACTGATGCATGGGTAAAATGTATAATAAAACTATAACAGACTGAATGTATTATATCTTATGGCATATACCTAACATGTTGTTGTTCCATTGAATGACATACTTCATGACTGATGTTATTGTAGTACTCAATACTTTGTTTTGTCTTTTCTTTTCCGTAATAATGTAGCAAATTTTTACATTATTGTGTGTATTGTTACTTAATTGTTTTCACCATAACTGTGATTATTCATTGAACAGGTACAAAGAAATACAATGAACAATTAGGACCCAGTACAGGTTGCAGTACAAAGTTAGAGATCAAAATAAAATACATAATAAATAAATTGTTGGAATTTTAATTAAATGAAAAGGAAGATTTGAAGAAATAGGAAAGAGCAAACAAACCAAAAAACAAGTAAGTAAATGAATACATAACCATGCCTTCCTTTCAACATAATAACCGAGTCAGTTATAAACCAAAAGAACAGGCAAACTTATGAATTAAAATGATCAGTGTATATCAGTAATGGGTGTTAATTTGTCCTGTAGTCTTTAATTTAACTATGTAATAATCATGGGTCCACAAATAGACTAAATTTTCCAGGTGATCCCTCAAGTTGTACTCAACTGTCCACAAATTTCTGAACAGGTTCTTAAACCGAAGAGATGCTTAAAGGGCAAATAGACTTCCTCTCCAACAGTATTATTTGGTGTGCTAACAAAGATACAAATTCAATGATATTTTTCTAGTCCTCCTGATTAAATGATAACCTGGTCATATTTTTTAAAAAAAATATGCACATGGTGTCAGCACTATATTGAAGGCTTCAGTGTTTGAAAATGGGGGAACAGTAATCCTTTAAGCGAGGACAAGAACAAAACATGTGTGTCATGTTTGCTGGTGACATGTGACATCATTGACGTTGGATTATGTTTTGCAGAGTTTAGAGTTGGCAGGTTCAGATAACTTTGCTGAGTTAATCTTCACAATAATGGGCTCGCACCCACACATATGTATACATCAGTTGTCATATATATATATATATATATATATATATATATATATATATATATATATATAATACTGTAATTGTAATACTGTATGTCAAAGGTACAGTTTAGCTATTTAAGTTATATGTTCTTGTACAAAAAAAAAGAAAAAATCCATTAAAAAAGAAAGGGAGATGTGGAAATGTGCATCAGAGAGTCACTGATGCCAGTAGATTTGACTCAGGGGTGACGTGGTGAGAAGCTCATTCATTTGAGTGTGTGTCCATATGTGTGAAAGAGAACGAGTGATATGTGTGGTGTTTGCATGTCTCTCTCCCTCTCTCTCTCTCACACACACACACACACGCACACACACACACACACACACACACACAAACACCCACACACACACACACACCATCTGTTGTCAGTTACGTCTACATCTGACCTCTTCCAACTTTTTCTGTCTCAAGCACACAAGTTTTGTTTGATACCAACACAAGTAACACAGAACAACAAGTTTGGATAACCATACATGTAGCAATTAGCTTGATGCTAGTGTTAGTAGAGCATCTGGATAACCATACATGTAGCACTTAGCTTAATGCTAGTGTTAGCAGAGCAACCAAACAAATTCCTCATATTAACAAATAACATGCTGTTTCTTTTCCAGTCACCCATTCTAAAAGCACATTTTTTGTGGCATTGACAAAGTAAAGTTATTAAACCCCATACAGTGCACTCATTATTAAGAAGTGATGCCAACTGGAGGTCACGATCACGTTAGCATATCTACAGAGAGAAAGGTAGCCCCATTGTAAATCCACACATGGACATTCTAATCAATCAGGCTACAATTATATGCAAATTGAACTTGTTTTGAATGAATTCAGTTACACTTCCAACTTCTCCTCTTACACTTCACTGCTTATGTTATTTTACCTATTGCAATTATTGCAAAAACAAACTAATCAACACATTCTGAAGTTTAATATAAAACATTATTATTTTGTTTTGCAAGAACAGCTTGACCCGTGCAGAGTCCAGACCTAGCGCTAAATAAACCAAACCGACATATATCATTGCAGAAGCAGCATATTCATATCTGCTTATATGCCAGATAAAATATTAAAAGAAACTGAATCGCAGAAATGCGACAGATGTGTGTGTCACTATTTGATAGCTTGGCCACAAGAGACTATTGATGAGAACATTTCTACACTGTAAATATTTGTTATACACTGTAGTAGCTATGTGTTGTGTAAAGAAAAGTTTTACCATCCCATTACATCTTTATCAGATTTGTTGCACAAAAATATCGGCCTCAATATCGGCCAAACTAAGGAAGAAAAAAGTTGATTAACATCAGTAATAAAGAATTGCGTAATCAAGATGACAGTTTTGACCTTTTTGTAAAATGTCTTTACAAACATTCAATGGATTCAAATGTAATTTAGTGATATTTATGGTGCACAATGGGATGGCTCCAAGTTGAGTTTCCTAGAGTGTCTCAAGCATAGGATTAGGGACACGGTTGAGAACAAACACCAGCATACACGTTCTTCAAGAATGCAAATGACCTGTTGCTAATGCAAAATAAATTCAAATGATTCAACCTGTTCTACCTGTTCCCAGGTAATATTTTATGTTTGTCTATGTTCGCCCTTCATGCTGCCACTATGCTAGGTTAACCTAGAATTTGCACTAACCCTCAAAGAGATTTGTTTTTAACAACCACACAGGTGATTGCAGCTTCCGATAAGTGGAGGAAATCAACAGCATCATTCACACAATTTATTCTGAAGCACACCTCACCTACGCACACACTAAACACAAAGCATTTGTGCAGAATCATTTTGCTACGCTAGGTTTGGTTGTGTGTTAGCAATAGTGGACACACACACACACACACACACACACACACACAAACACGCACACATACACTCTTATCTTTCTTCCCCAGAGAAGTCAATCCTGACTTCCTACAATCGCTCAGGTTTCCCTCAGCTTGCCTACATACAGGAAGGGAGTGTGTGTGTGTGTGTGTGTGTGTGCACAAGCTTGTGTGTGTGTGTTCATAGCCTCAAAAACAAAGTAGAACTTCCTGGAGATAAACAAACAAAGGGCTAACTGACATGCTTACCTTTTCCCCTTTCCTCTTTCTATAAACGATTATCACTTATACACTTTTTGAAGTAATTTAAAACTTGTCTTATGTGACAAGCCTGGCATCCAGCTCCTGGTACCTTGTCTGCATTTATTCCTGAGTGAACAATGACAGGTTGTCCACCATCTTTACTAATGTAAAATCTACATCTGACAAACCTCATATAATCCTCATGTAATTGAACGTATTTATTGGACTATCTGCTTTTCACCTCTGATTGTCCAAAGATTCTTATCAAAAATACATACACTATCCGACACTTGTTTATCAAATGCTCAAATTAGCCGATGGTCAACACTCAACTCAACTTGACTCAATTTTGACCAATTTATTTGTTCAAAAACTAATACCTTGACATTATGGAAGTGATTTGCAATTAGCAGATTATACAGTCACAAAAATAATCATTAAAAACATCAGTAAGAAAATGTGTTCAAGGGTTATTTTATACATCTGCCTCCTAGTTTTTTTAAACTTGAAAGTCCAACAAAGTTAGCATCTGACTGACGCTTACAGATTATAGTATATATTTTTCCACTTGTGTTTGAAACCATCACTACTACAAAAAGAGCATGGCAACTAAACTGCTTGGGACTGCAAACTGCTAAAGGACAGGCTCGAAAATTATTCCAACACAAATTATTCACACTATTGAAAGATCAAAAGAACATCAAGGACACGGGCCAGGTGGGCCACACTCACTCGTCCTTGCCATATGGAATATGATACCAGGACACTAAATCATTTGCTTTCCATTTCCAAGACCACAGGAAGCCCAAGTGATAAATTGCGCTCATACTAAGGCACTGCACACTGGTATCATGGATTATTTTCTAATAGTTATCACTAGTTTTTAATAGATATCCTGCTTATAAACTCAGATTTTGTGTACTGGGTTTAAGATGAGACCAGAGGGAGTCTGCCAGGCAGGTTTGGGAAAATATTTTGAAGATTTGGGCAAGAATGTGCTGAAGTCATTTTTTTGAATTTATAAAACATTAAAATAACTACGGACTAAATGCACATTACATTTCCTGGCAACGTTTTGTACACTTTTAACTAGCACTAATGATGCAGTGTGAGTGATCACATTAAACTAATGACTGACATGGTGGGGGGCAGTGTTAAATCCAGACTACGAAGTACAGGGTTAGGCAGATTAACATGAGATTACACCCAATTGCACCACCACTGTCTAGGAAAAGAAGCCAGAGAGATGCATCTTGGTCAGAGCAATGTTTCTGCATTCGAATAGCTGCTATTGAAAAGATGCAAAAGTAGCTAGCTAGATACAATAACATATTATAGCTCGACAAATAAAGAGCTATGTATCTATGTAGATGCTTTCTGAGTCTGCTACTATTGGCTGCTAATGTCCAGAGTTGCTTTCATCCAGTCTGATGTGTTTTCTGGTAATTTCACAGAAGTGTGTTTTTGGTTAATTTCAGATGTATTTGAGAACACTTACATGTCTAGTTGCTATGATAAGGTATGCTTCCATTGCTGAATAGTGTGTCTGTATTTTTGCTTTGGTGCTTAAGCCCTACAATTATATGAGAACATATTGGAGGTAGCCTGTGAGAATCTAGGATTATAAATGGGGTCATGCCATCTGGGTTCTATCCACTGTTACCCCTGACCCTGTGAACTTCTACCCATCTACTTCCTATTCCTGCTCGATATTTTCTGGCACCCTCCATCTCATCCACAACAAACATGTTCTCCTTGCCTTGACTGCCTACCCCTGGTCGCACACCATTCCTGAAAAGCCTGTCCGATCAAGGATACCCACTACTCATTTAATCCTCTATTAGCTAGAGGATGGTAAAGCATACCTATATAATTTGTATCTGAATTGATTAAATTATCTAAATTTATCTGCAAGGCATATTTCAACATACATGGCTCAAAGTCATACTCCCTCCATCGCGTCCTGTCTCTCTAGGTTAATGCAAAATGGCAAGAGAAAAATTGTTTTAAAAATTGTTTCCTGATGCATATAGATGTTATTAAGAATGTTTATTTCATGTTATGATAAGAAAATATCATGATATATTATATCATGAGCCTTCAACATCAGCAGCAGCCTATGGCCTTCAGGGGTCCTCAACCACATTTCCTCCCTTTATTTGCAAATGCTTTGAACAAACTCTAAAAGGAGCAACATTTAGCTTTTTAGGGGCATTATCTAAAACACCTAAACCAATTAAATGTCCAAACTGTGCCTCATTATTCACCTCCCACCCTCAGCAGACCTCCTCAAATGTTCACTTATCGCCCAGCTTCACCTCCTTGTCTCCTAGACCCACAAGATCCAGTTGGATGTAAGGATGCAGGTAGGTAGGTAAGTAGGTATAGGTAGTTAGGTAGGTAAGTAGGTAGGTAGGTAGGTAGGTAGGTAATACCATCACCAAATATTCATTGGCCAGAAAAAAATGTTAATTAAATCCTTGGCTCAAACACACACCAAGCACAGTACAACCAACTGGAAATGGAATCATGTCCAACATGCTAGATAAATGACAACGGGACAAAGTAAAATAATTAACGCACAAAATCACACAGTTGATATGTCCCAGTTTTTCCCATCTTAAAATTGTTCCTTTTGGACTTTTCTCTGCTCCTCCATTACAGCCACAGCATTGTCCTGGTGTCTAACTGGTAAGCAACAGTTTGCGTTTTACATTGTAGAGGTTGTAACATCATCATAGCACAATGTAAATGTGCTTCTGTACTAGTGAAGTAGGATTTACACTGTCATTACAACATCTCTGCAGTAACTCAGAGTCCAGTAGATTATAACATGATTTCATCCATTACCAGGGGCCATGCTACAACCACTACTAAACAACAACAACAACAATGATAATGAGTGAAATTGTTATTGTTTATCATAATTAAATCATTATTAATATTAGGTTAGTTGATTTTTTCCAATGGCTGCACTGGTGGGAGATGTGAGGACACACACACAGACACACACACACAAACCGACACGCACACACACACCAGCCATCTTACTACAATATACATCCTCACTTTGCTCACAGGGACACAGGGACACACACACAAACCCACGGACACGCACTGAGCTTACCGTGAGTGATTGTTTCCCCGCAGACTCGCGGTGGTGAGGATAATGTGAGGCCGGCAGATAATAGGTTGGGGTCGGGTTAATATCAAACCCTCGGTCGCTCCTTTGTAAATCTCCGGTGCAAACCAGCGGGGTCGTTGTGCGTGAGGCAGATCCTCCATTCATTACCGTTCACCCGTGTCTCTGTGTGTCTGTGTCTCTGCTGATGTTGTGGCCATTATTAACCGTCACACGAGCAGAGCAGCTCCGGGGGCGCGAGCCTCCTCCTCCGGTAGCTGATGAATTATTCACGAGAGGGGCGTGGCCAGGAAGCGCAGTGTACTAATACGTGTGTGTGGGGGCGCGCGCGACAGACAACAACGGGAACCCCGGCTACAGTTGAGCCAGCAGCTGTCATGATGAGGAGGAGGACATCTAGTGGTCAAAGGCTAACGTGCACCCTAACCCTATTGAAGATAAGAAATCAATCACATTGACTCATGGTAAGAGTGAGGTCATATACTGGGAGAAAGGTGGGTTAAAGGGATAGTTCACCGAAAAATTAAATCCCCTCACTATCTACTCACCACTATGCCGATGGAGGGGAGGTTGAAGTGTTTGAGTTTACAAACACTTTAGGAGTATCAGCGTTAAACAGCGTTTCAGTCGAATACAATCTAATTGAAGTAACTGGGTACTCCATTTATCTCCTGTGGTGTCATCAAACTGTATGTGTAAGAAAGACATTTTGATCAGACTCTAAACAAGGTCATTAACACTATGATTTTAGCCTAAATGTCCTCTGATATCCGCACAAGCTCTCAACCAAGGCCACATGCAGGGCGCACGATAGCATCAATAGTAACGCTAGCGGCGCTAATTCCGGTAGGGGATATTTAGGCTAAAAACATGATGTTTCGAATTGAATGTCGAGGCTTAAAGACATATACAGGCATTTTTTTCTGTTGTTTATTTATGTTTGAATGAGTCCCCAGCTACTTAAATTGAATTGGATCTGGCTGCAATGCTGTTTACCCCTGAGACCCAACAAGTGTGGAATCAAACACCTCACCCACCCCTCCACCAGCATAGTTGAGAGTGGATTTTCATTTTTCGATTTATTTCCCCTTAAATACAGATATTATCATTTGGGGTCTTTAAATGCACTCATCCAGATTTTTGGCAGTACTCTCCTCAACTCCTGCTTTCCTCCTTCCCAACGACAAAACCCTCCTCAATATGATGCAGTGACATGACCAGACTCCACCAACCAATGAAGTGTCAGTCGCAAGAACATTCACTGCTTACTGAAATACAGGAAGTAAGGGAGGAACAGGCGGAGAGAAGATGACTTGCCTACCCAAAAAGGAACAGAAGAAGGGAAGTAAAACACACACAGACACATGCTCATGCAGTAAAGAACAGCTTGCTGTACTAACCACACAAACAGACGCACACACCCATAATATTATATTTAATATTGATGCTTTAAAGAAAATGCCTCAACTCGAACTGTGTGTTAGTGGTCACAAACTCAATTTCATGGTTGACTGTGGTGCAGGTTATACTTTGGTCAGGATTTCAGATTTTTTCACATTTCCTAAAAT
This sequence comes from Pseudopleuronectes americanus, assembly GCA_038501795.1. Classification (NCBI taxonomy): domain Eukaryota; kingdom Metazoa; phylum Chordata; class Actinopteri; order Pleuronectiformes; family Pleuronectidae; genus Pseudopleuronectes; species Pseudopleuronectes americanus. The sequence continues at coordinate 17,348,539 of CM076732.1, read as the reverse complement.
GAGTGGTTGCTGTATTTTGTCTCAAGGCAAAATTGGCGCAGCAGCAAAGATAATCTTCACGAAACCTCTCCCGTACACGGCTCAATTTGAAAAACATCCCATTAGGTTTGACCATGATTTTCCGTTGCCGAATCTATTAGGAAGGGATTTGATATAGGCCTCAATTTGGTATCCTCCCCTGATGACAGTTACGCATGAGTCCTCTGCACCTCCTTTCCTCATGTCACAAACCACACATGAGCAGCTGTTTGTATATCAGTAGCATCTTCCTATAAATACATCAAGTGATCTGCTCTCCATGTCAAGCTCTCTTGTCATCCCTTTTTCAGATTTTATGCACACTGATTCATTGCACTGCACCTCACATGTGACAGACACACGATATCTTGGTTATGAATCTCTGTTTTTGCCTTTTCCCGATGATTCTCTGAATGTGTCCAATATTTTTTGGTCTGGTTCCAGACGTGCTGCGGCTGTCTCACTCACTGACCAGCAGATGGCACTGTTTCTCGTCTCCAGCCCTCACAGCTCTCTTTCCAAGTCCCATGATGAAAAGTGGCATGACATGCCCATTTGTCAGATCATGCCAGGCTGCCGTCGATTGGCAACCCACAACCATGCCTGACGTAGTGCATTCACCCAGTCTGAGTGCATTTGATCTAACAGTTTTTCCAACCTTCTGTTCTCCAGCCACACGCTAATTCTTATACCATGTTGTCCAGCCCTTATACCATGTTGTCCAGAAGTTTGCCTTATTTCCGTAAATTTGGGTTCGGTCCTTCGAGATTCACTACGAGTGAATCGGAGTCAGCCCGCCGGCCTCTCAGCGCGCAACACATCCTGGAGGAGCTGCGCACGCGGAGCGTTAATTCATCGGGTCTGAGCCACGAGTAAGTTTCAACTACGTCTTGACTAAAGGCGGCTCCACGGGGCCGAACAAACGATGGTGGCAGAGTCGCTGATGGCTTCTTCCCGGGACATCTCTGCTCCGCCAACTTCTCCCTCACCTCGGGACGTTGTCCCACGGCTGCAGAGGAAGCACGCCAGGATTCGCGGGGGCTTTCATCCTGTCTCCTCTGCTGAATGAAGTCTGCACTGAACGTTATGAATGAAACAATTCAGTCTTGAATCATTAGCCATCTTCCCTGCACGGTTCTTCGTTAGTACTTCCTGGTACGTCACACCAGCAGGATTATGGGAGCTGTAGTCTCATGTCCTGCCACGGGTTCAAGGCTCCTGTCTCCTGACAACATTCCCCTTTCCCAAAGGAATCAAATTCTAGCAGGTAATCTGTTTTGTTATTCTGGAAACAATCAATTATTTGAATATAATATATATATATATATATATATGTGGGTAGAGTGGTCGTCCTCCAACCAAGGTCGGTGGTTCAATCCTCAGTCTTCCCAACTGCATGACAAAGTGTTGAAGATGTTGAATGCACTAATTGTAAATAACTTGCATATATATGACTTTCTTATGACTTCTGGCATGCAATGGTGTCGCAGCGGACGAGCCATGTGCTATATTTGTTGCATTGCACATGCCCGAGTTTCAGGGATAGGAAGGGAGCGAGATGGCTCACTCCTCAGCTACTTCCATCCACACCTCCGGTAAAATGAAGTTTATTACAGCTGCACGAATAACACGCGCTATGAGGTAACCAACGAATTATTGACTATTAAATTCGCCGGCAACTATTTGCCATTGCTTTGTCGACTACAATCTGGTGCACTTTGAGTGAAATTAATGTCAGAATCTACTGTTGATGGTCATAATCTACTGACGGTGTGAGAAACAGTGCACAGACACACTGAGCAGTAAATGGTTCAGTCAACTCTGCAATAGGAACTTTTATAATACTTTAAATAATTAAAGTAACACTATTTTGCAGCATAAATAATACAATTCAGGTTAACATTGTCCCTGATATAATGTTACAACTTGCTCAAAAAGAGACACCATGTGGCATGTCTTTAGTGAAACAAAGTTTTCAGCTGACATACAAAAGAAAACTAGTCCGTTTTTAACCTGAAGAAAAAATTACCATCTGCCAGTTAAAAAAGGTGGTCATCAGGTTTTTATTCTTTGTGGACTGATTAAGGCTCTCATCAAACATCAGCACAAACGGCCCAGCCATGATGACGCCATCAACAAGCTGTTGCTCTATGTCAGGGGTATTCAACTAAAATTTTGCGAGGTAAAGAGAAGAAGAAGGAAAAAAAGAGAAAAAAGTAAAAAGAACAAGAAAAGAAGAATAGAAAAAAAAGTCTGCGCTGTAGAGTCGCAATATTTACCGCTTTGAATGCACAGACTTGATTGGCTGAGTAATATCACGTGGGATGGCTTAACTCGCATGCAATTGGTCAATGCGTTTCCTCATCCACTAAACCACTACCGTAATGACTACAAAAGATGCGCCCATAAAAGAGAGAGAAAGAAAAAAAAAGCGTCCCGTCAGGTTTTAAATCATAAGCTTCTGTTTTGGCTGCATCGGGAAACATTCTTTTGGAAATTTCTGAAATTCCTTCATTGCATGTGAGGGAGTGGTGTTTTACTGTTGTCAAACACTTCTGCGCAAAACGTTGGTGTAAGGCCTTCACGATTATGGCCTAAAATTACAATCACGATTATTTAAGATCAATATTAAGATCAGGATTGTTCAGTAATTGTAGGAACAATATCTTTTATTGCATTTTCATGTTTAAAATGCACAAGAACACTGCTTTCACTTGCATGTTGTGCTACATTCCAGCTAGCACACACGTCTGTAGGCATGGACTCTTCTTTGCAAACTACCATAGGTGCAGTGAATTGTCAGGGACATAAACGGCTCCATTGTTGTGCTCGTCCATAGGTCAGTCGTAGTCGCGAAATACTCAACAGCTGTGACATCCCTTGTATTTAACCGGACGATTTTTCATTTACTGCAGGTAATGCCTGTTTGGAGAAATAATTGCACGAGGGGATCACGTATCTCTCGTCTAGTGTCTTGACCATTTTCAGAAGCCTTCATTGCACAGTATTTGTTTTACACATGTCTCTGGCCAAATGAAATGCGATCACATCCGTTATTTCAATGTGTCTTCGGGAGGCGGATGCATACGCTGTCGCTATGCAGGGTCGTTTACGGTTTCTCTGGAGTCGGATATTGACGGAGATTCAGTGAAGTAACGTCAGCTTTGGCCTTAATGCATTCGTCGTACTATGGTTTGTGGGGATTTTTCAGGTAGTTGTATTGCTATGCGGCGCAGACACAACTCTAACGGACTCTGTGCATGATTTGTTCTAGGTTATCATCACCACGGGGGTGCATGGTGCGCATCACAGTTTCACAGGTAGCATATTCTCCTGCAGGCATGCGCCATGGAGAATGGCCCCACCGCGGCGGTGAATGGCGCTCACAATCAGTTTCACAAGGTAGCATATTCTCCTGCAGGCATGCGCCTATGGAGAATAGCCACACCGCAGTGGCGTGGAACACATAACAGGCTCACTAGGTAGCATATTCTCCTGCCGGCATGCGCCTATGGAGAATAGCCACACCGCAGTGGCGTGGAACACATAACAGGCTCACTAGGTAGCATATTCTCCAGCAGGCATGCGCCTATGGAGAATAGCCACACCGCAGTGGCGTGGAACACATAACAGGCTCACTAGGTAGCATATTCTCCAGCAGGCATGCGCTCATGGAGAATAGCCACACCGCAGTGGCGTGGAACACATAACAGGCTCACTAGGTAGCATATTCTCCAGCAGGCATGCGCCTATGGAGAATAGCCACACCGCAGTGGCGTGGAACACATAACAGGCTCACTAGGTAGCATATTCTCCAGCAGGCATGCGCCTATGGAGAATAGCCACACCGCAGTGGCGTGGAACACATAACAGGCCCACTAGGTAGCATATTCTCCTGCAGGCATGCGCCTATGGAGAATGGCCACACCGCGGCAGTGAATGGCGCACACATAGCAGATACCGATTCTTCCGTCAGGCTCCGAATCTGTGCAGCGTTGGGGTGTTACAGTATTAGCTCATCACTCCCATCATTCCTGTGTTAGCATATGGGAAGTGATTAAGTTGGAGCCTAGACGCCAAACACAAACTTTTCCTACTGTGAATAATAAATATCTTAATAGATAAGATAAATAATCCAACGTGAGTTGTCTGACCGAAATGGAGCGAAGCCAGGGGGCAGTCTGGCAGGCAACTCAAGCTGCGTTGCTTCAGTCAGGTGACATATATCAGGTGACATACTTCACTTGCCACAACCAGCCACAGCACTCATCCACCGCATTAGGCGGTCTATGTAATATTTTATTTTTCCAAATATTTTCACAATGCAAGAGAACATGCAGAACATACAGAGCACACTACATTTAACATTACAGAAAATTACATAACAAAATACAAATATAGATGGAATAAATCTAAGTAAATAAATGTATTAAATATTCCCCCCACCCAAAGAGAAAAGAAACAAAAAAAACAAAACAAAAAAAAATTGGTGCATAGGATGACACATCACAGAGAGATACCGCAATGACACAGTACATAACGCAATTCAGAGCTCCAAATATTTACAGTCCTATGGTACCGTTGGTGGTGTATCCATGTACTCCAAATAAGGCTGCCAGATTTTCAAAAATAGCTTATATTTCTTTCTGAGACTATATGTAATCTTTTCAAGAGGAATACAACTGTTCATTTCCACAGACCATCTGTCTATGACAGTCGGGGAATCAGACTTCCAAGTCATTGCTATACATTTTCTGGCCACACATAAAGCAATTTCTGCAAATTTAATTTGGAGCTTCGTTAAAGACCCGTTGAAAGTTGTGAAGTTTCCCAGTAAACATAGCTCAGGATCCAATGGAAAGGTAACTTTTGTGATCTCAGTTAGGGCATTACAAAAGTCATACCAAAAGGACCTCACCTTTGTGCAAAGCCAGGTACAGTGTAGGAAGGAGCCAACCTCTATACCACATCTGAAACACATTTCTGACAATTCCGGTTTGGATTTATGTAGCTTCTGTGGGGTGAGGTACAGTTGATGGAGAAAATTATAATGCACAAGTCTGTACCGGATATTAACCATTGCTGACAGACTGTTCTGGCACAAATCTGACCAGAGTTGTTCATTAATTGCTATATTCATGTCCGATTCCCATCTCATCCTGGATCTGTGTAATCCTGGTTTTGGGCACTCATTCAGCAACATGGAGTACATTTTAGAAATAAATTTGCACATATTTCCTTCATGAAGCATTTTTTCCACATTAGTTAACACAGGTAAAATCATTTCAGGGCCCAGGTTAGTTCTCAAAAAAGATCTTAACTGGAGGTAACAAAAGCAAGTTCTACTGGACAAGTCATACTTTCTCTTCAGTTCTTCAAAAGACATGAGACGTCCTTTATCAAAGCAATCTTCCAGATGCTGGATTCCCCTGTCATACCAAGTCTCCAGAATCTTGTTATTTAGAGTCATGGCTATAAGTTCATTTTGTCTTAGAGGTGTTTTCGGTGACAGTCTCAGATTCAGCCCAAGATTTTTTTGAACTTCACACCATATTTTAATCAAATGTTTCAAAATCGGATTATCTGTTCTGTTGGATATGGTTTTGGAGTTCCATTTATAAATAAAATCACTTGAAGCTCCCTCCTTCAGAGGATGAAGTCCAATTTTTATCCAAGAGGGGGCAGCATCACCGTCAAAAAGTTACGAAATATATCGCATCTGGGCCGCTAAATAATACTTTTTAAAATTGGGCAATCGAAAACCTCCCAGGCTAAAATCCCATGTTAATTTTTCCATTGACACCCTTGGGATTTTACCATTCCATAAAAACTGTCTAACGTGTTTGTTGCGTGTGTTTTTAAAAAAGGTTTCAGGTAATGGAACGGGTAAGGACTGGAAAAGATACTGCAACCTCGGGAGAATATTCATTTTCACACAGTTTATTCGACCAATTAGAGTAATGGGTAGGTTCCTCCATCTGTCGAGGTCTTCCTCAATTTTACTCAGCAAAGGGAGGTTATTAAGTTTGTATAAGTTTTTAAGATCATTGTCTATAATTATTCCTAGATATTTAATATTCTGGAGCCATTTAAATGGGGTTGTTTGTTGGTGTTTGGTATGATCAAAGTTTGTGAGTGGAATGATTTCACTTTTTTCCAAATTGACCTTGTATCCTGAAATAGCACCATAGGTCTTAAGCAGCGTCTGTAATTTTGTGAGAGAGTTAACCGGGTCTGTCAGATACAGAATTACATCATCTGCCAGGAGATTAATTTTATGATTTATTTGGTCCACTCTGAACCCCTTTATATCTGGATCCCGTCTAATTGCTTCAGCGAGTGGTTCAATAGCCAGGACAAAGAGTCCTGGAGACAGAGGACATCCCTGCCGACTTGATCTACTCAAGGGAAATGCTGTCGAAGTCTGTCCATTTGTGGTAATTTTGGCTCTGGGTTTATGGTAGAGTGTTTTCACCCAATTGATAAACAAATGGCCGAATCCAAACTTGTCCAAAACTTTGAATAAATAGGGCCACTCTAGCCTATCAAAGGCCTTTTCAGCATCTAATGTTACAGCTACACTAGGTTCAGTTTTAGATTTAGTTAAATGGATAATATTAAAGAGTCTGCACAGGTTATTGGCTGATGAGCGTTTTAAAATAAAGCCACTCTGGTCTGGGTTTATTAATTTTGGTAAATGTTGGCCAAGCCTGTTTGCCATGGCTTTGGAAATCAATTTGTAATCTGAATTCAATAATGAAATGGGTCGAAAAGAAGAACATTTTAATGGATCTCAATTTCTTTTGTGAATCACAGTGATTATGGCAGTGGAGAACGATTCAGGAAGGGTTTGAGTTTTAGATGCCAGATTAATCACATCCATTATAAGGGGGATTAGTAAATCCTTAAATTCTCTGTAGAATTCAGGGGGGAAGCCATCCTCTCCCGGGGATTTATTGGGTTGTAGTGAGCATAAGGCCTTTTCAATTTCTTTCTGAGTGAAGGGCAAATCAAGATTCTTTTGCTCTTCATGGCCAAGTTTCGGCAATTCAATAGTGGACAGAAATTCATCAATCTTAGATAGATCCTCCGGCGATTCTGATGTATATAGATTTGTATACATTTTTTTAAATGCGTCGTTCATTTCCGTTGGGTTGTGTGAGATTGCACCAGTTTCAGTTTGAATTGCATTAATTGTCCTTGAGCTTTCCTCTGTTTTCAACTGCCAGGACAAGATTTTGTGAGCTTTCTCTCCCAATTCATAATATTTTTGTTTGGTTCTTAAAATGTTTTTTTCAACCTTATAGGTATGTAAAGTATTGTATTTTAGTTTTTTGTATTGTATTTTCAGAATATCTGCTTCTAGCTCATTTATCTCTGCCATATATTTCTTTTTGATACCCTTTGTATAAGATATTATTTGCCCTCTTAGATAAGCTTTCAGCGTGTCCCATAATATGAAACTACTGGGGGAGGAGGGGCAGTTTATCTCACAGAACAATTTTATCTGGTCCCTAATGAAATGGCAAAAGTCTGGTCTATGAAGGAGAGTAGGGTTCAGACGCCATCTATATTGGTTTGCTGTTTTTTCTGGCATCAAAATAGATAGGGTCAAAGGTGAGTGGTCAGACAGCATCCTAGATAAATAGTCAGATTCTAGTGTTCTATGAATCAACTGTGTTGACAATAAGAAAAGGTCGATCCTGGTGTGAGAGTTGTGTGGGCAGGAGTAAAAGGAATAGTCTCTAGTTTGAGGGTGCATCTGTCGCCACACATCAGTCAGGTTTAGATCTTTCATAAATGATAAGGTAGTCTTGGCTGCTTTTGTTTTGGATGTTGTTGTAGCCGACTTATCCAATACAGGATCTAAGCAAAAATTAAAATCGCCTCCTACAAGTAGGTTTTGTTGTCCCCCCGATACCCTCATAAAAATATCTTGAATAAAGGATTCATCATCATAGTTGGGTGCGTATAGGTTTAACAGTGTCCAGGGTTCAGAGTAGATTTGGCAATTAACTAGGACATAGCGGCCTGCTGGATCAATTATAGTTTCTCCAATTGTAACTGGAATGTTTTTATTTATTAAGATAGCAACCCCCCTGGCTTTAGAGTTAAATGAGGATGATAACACGTGTCCCACCCATTCTCTTCTCAGCTTTTTATGCTCCTGTGTGGTAAGATGGGTCTCTTGTAAAAAAGCTATATCCGTTTGCAGTTTTTTAAGTTGTGTCAAAACTCTCTTCCTCTTAACCGGTCCATTTAGCCCGTTCACATTGAAGCTAACAAACTTAATTACCTTATTCATTAATACCTACTGTGTACATAAGAGTGTCATAGCCTCCTTGCAAATGCACTGTGCAAAAGCCAGTGTACCTCCCGCGATGACAGAAAAAAAGATAAACCAAAGCACCAACATTCAACAAGAAAACAAACAAACATTCCCCTTTCTCAGCGCCGTCAGCCAACGATTCAGCTTTCTCCGCTTCTTGTTGTATGTAACCCGTGTAATTTACTGTACGTATCGCGCCAGGAAACACACATTTTCCAGTGTGTTTCCTGGCGCGATACGCTTGCGGCGAGCGAAAAAAAAACTTGTGGTATCATTCAATGTTGTTCACAACAGTTGATTGACATGTAGGTTTAGCTAATAGTAAGCCCCTATGTTGGTAGGTTGTGGACCAATAGGAGGAGGCAATGAATGTGGGGGGCGGGGTCAGACACGGAAGTGAGGACCCGAATAAAGATGTCAACATCAGTACACAGTCTGTCTCACGCACATTATTAAGCGAACTAGACAGACTCGACGCCGAAACCATCAGTGCAGGGTGCGAGGCTCATAGCAGCCCATGTGAACCGCACACAGGTTTGACAGGGGTGGATAGGAGGCGACGGGCTTTCCTCGGCGCAGCGCGCTGTAGCGCTGCGCTTTGGAAATGAAATGAAATTGTCAATTAGATTTTTTGGGCGGAAAATTAGTCGTTTAGACTAATCGACGCATAGGTAAAGTAGTCGAGAGATTATTCGCTAGAAAAATTGTCGTTAGTGGCAGCCCTACTTTTATTCCAGAGATAGATTGGTTAATTTCTGCCGTTTTAGCGTCGAGTTTACTGGAGAGAGCTTGATTACCGTTACGTATCTCTTGCAGAATGAGGGAGTCTTGTACACCGCCCAGGTGGTCTTGTGCCGCCGCCGCCGCCATTACATGAACTTCGTCGTCGCTGTTCTCGGGAGTTGTTTTATCGATAGATGTTGAGTTTTGCTCCCCAGCTGGATTCAGTTGCTTGTTTCTGGTTCTACGGACCATAATAAAGCTAACTGACCAGGTTCGGACTGATTTTGGGTGTTTTAAAATAATTAAAAATGGATTTGTTTGAGGAGCCTGTGGGTCTGCGTCTACCTAGCTTCGCTGCATCACGTGACCCCCAGGCGGTCTATTTAAGCAGAGGGAATCCCATACCTCTCTGATTCCTAACTGCTACACAGTAGTTGAATACTGCCTCAGACCCGAGCATCTTGACCTTGACCCCATGGTCTTCATCCAATTCCTACATATCAGTGAATAGATCAAGAACAAATAACTATCATGTGTCAATGCTGCTACAATAGAAAATCTATGAACCCTCAATGATGGCATTCTTAACTAACAGTTACCTTGGCTTTATATTTTCATATTGCTAAATTGTCGTCAAGGTGTGTCAGAGTATATGATAACAGGAGCAATCTAACAGGAAATCTGCCAAGGACGCTGATTTAATCCTCTACATGACCTTATCCTCTCTAGTCTTAAGAAGAACACGTGTTCACGCAAGTCTGATAAATCTTGTAAAGACTTCTGAATTATCATGGCTAAGAATAAATACTGCTTTCTGTTCCTTCTCCTCTATGATCAAACGCCTGCATCTCTCTTCAACCCATCTGACGACACCCTCGCTTACAACAATGGTTGGAAATGCATGGCGAGATCTCCTCAAAGCTTTGCCATCCCTGCCAGCGCTGAGGCCTAACATCTGGATGCTGTCTCCCGCACTCTCTAAAGAGTGACACCGCTACGAGTGCAACACTCCATCATCCATGCTACTCATGCTATCTTGGACACCACAAAAAGGAATATTAACTCAAACAGCATCTGCAGCCTTGATGTTTTAATATGTAATCTCCGCTGCATAATTCCTTTGTTGCATGTCAGATCTCGGAGACCATCTCGTCTTGCTTCGCCGTGCCTTCGTCCCCTCAAGTGGTGAGGACACAATGTGGACAAAGCCAATAGATTCATTGCACCCTAGTGTTGGCATATATCGCGCTCCTGTCCATCCTGGGAGAGGGATCCCTCACATGTGGCTCTCTCTGAGGTTTCTACATTTTCCCCTGTTTATAGGGGTTTTTCCGGTAGTTTTTCCTTACTCGTGTCGAGGGTTAAGGACAGGATGTCGCACTCGTTAAGCCCGATGAAACGAATCGTGTTATGTGAACATTTGTTATACAAGCAAAACATGTGAGTGAATAATGTGTATGTGCTTTGCAGCCTGATTATATTATTGCATTTCAGGTGGTTTGCTGGGCTTAAAGTGTTAAATTCTGGTGCATATGTGCCAAGTTCACTATATCCCCTCACTAGGAAGTATATTCTCCTGCAGGCAATGCACCTATGGAGAATGGCCACGCCGCGGCGGCGGATGGCGCACATAACAGGTCCACTAGGTAGCATATTCTCCAGCAGGCATTGCCCCTATGGAGAATGGCCACACCGCGGCGGTGAATGGCTCACACATAGCAGATACCGGTCCATACGTCAGGCTCCGACTATGTGCAGTTTTGGGGGGTTACAAGTATTTGCTCATCACTCCCATCATTCCTGTGTAATTATATGGGGGAGTGATTAAGTTGGAGCCTAGACGCCAAACACTAAATCTGTTGTAATAAATAAATTACATGATCAAACGTGAGTTGTCTGACAGAAATGTGGCGACGCCGGCGAGCTAGTTCTGGCAGGCAACTCGAGCGGCGCTGCGCCAATCATGTTACATACATCATGTGACATACATCATGTGACATACCTCAATCTCCACAACCATCTATAATACACACCCACCTTATCAGGTGGTCTATTTAACCAGTGCGACATTTCCCATCAACCCCTCTTGCTCGCACTGCTGCTTCAGTATCGCTACCTGTTGCTTCAGCCCCTCCACCACCCCAGCATCCACCTGTAGGCTCCAACAGGGGGGGTTACAAGTATTTGCTCATCACTCCCATCATTCCTGTGTAATTATATGGGGGAGTGATTAAGTTGGAGCCTAGACGCCAAACACTAAATCTGTTGTAATAAATAAATTACATGATCAAACGTGAGTTGTCTGACAGAAATGCATTCGGTGTAACTCCTGATTTTGGCGCTCTTTGGCAACACAGAAGCTTCCTCACATCTTCTAGTAAAAAGATAGCACATCACATTCTCATCACAGATCTTCTGTCTGCCCAAAGACTGTTGCTGTATGCCCATGTACTGCACAAACACGTGCTATGAATGTGGTATTTCGGAGGAATGCCCAGGCGGATGCTTCGGCTAAAGCTGCGGCTCACCTACTACTTCCTCTTTCAAACAACTGGCTATCACACTCACATCTGACATGTCACTTCCTTTTTTTCATACACAAATAGCATTTATCATTTCTGATATCTCCTCCTCTCTCGCTGCAGTGCAGTCCACTGTCACTCCTCCTGAGATCTCCCAATGGAAGACCTCTGGTGCTGTGTTCTGAACTGGTGTGTGATATGGTCCTGACAACAAATCCAGTGTGCCAAAACCTTCTTTCGTCATTATGCAAAGTTAGCTTATTGCAAAGATCATACAACTAATATGTGGATGTTATCTATGATCACAGAATCAGGAAAGGTTGAAACCTTTCCTGACTCAAAACAAACTACAAGGGTCCACTAAAGTATGGTTAAGTGACATTATTCCACTATGGGGAATTCCTAGAAAAATATACAGTGACAACGGCAGACACTTCGTAAACGAAGATGTCAAACAACTCGTTTCTCATCTACATATGGATGTGCGGACACACTGTGCATATCATCCAGCCGGTGGTGCAGCTGTGGAACGAGAGAATGGCACACTCAAAACTGCCCTCTGAATTCTTTTTGTTGATTGTGTAACACTCCGCAGAGCTAATAATTAAAACTCAAAGACAACTCCGGTCTGAGAGACTCTTTATTTCACATCTCAAGATACATTTCCACTACATTACTTTCTTGTAAAAATACCCTGCACAAATTTGAGAGTAGCTGAGAAAACACACACTCAAACAAAAACACACGCACACAAGTTAGAAACGCTAGAAATATACTAAGGCTATTTGACTTATTCTATAGTATCATGTTATGTTGTAGATTGTGAAAAAAGTGTTATTCTTATAGATTTTTACAAACAAGAAGGTGCAATGTTGGATAATTCACAGTTACCGATTCAACTTTACGAGAAATGAAAAAATGTATGCTAATCTAAACATTCTACCCTCTTTTTTAATTTTAAAGATCTTTCTGGAAGGTTTTTTTTAGACACTGAATTATGGCACTATATTGCCCATTGTTGCCACACTCAAAAATCTTACTTAAACCTGTTAAGGACTAGCACATTGCATTATTTTTTAATACATAATGGGTTGATTAATACCTGTGCTTTTGTTCAGCAAAAAAAAACTAAATGTTTTTATAAACATCTTCTATGTCTCCACCTTCTACGTCTCCATCTTCTACATCTCCATAAATGTCCAGCCAGTCTTCGACAAAGGGCTTTTGTACACAACCATGGCCTGTGTTGTTCTTCTCTCTCTCATAGTCATCATGGTCTTCATCCACCAGTCCGCTGGCTTGCTCCAACTGCCTCTCCTTGGACTCCACTCGTTCAAAGTTCTGATAGAGCTGCTCCACCTCATCCTCATGGTCTTCATAGTCATTCATGACAGCCACTGGAACATAAGCAGGGAAAGAGGATCTGCCATGAATATGAGAGCCCACTAGATATCATATAGTTATTTGAACAGTCAAGAACACAGATAAATATACAATTAAGTGTGTCTTAAATGTGTGTTGGCAGAACCAAAGACCATTATAAGATTTTGGCTAAAAATACTGGATCAGGTATAAAAAAACAACACATTTTTTCTTTTGAATTGTTTGATAGATTAGAATGGCACTCGGTACAATACCATGATTGTTTAGTTGTTATAGAAGAAATATAAAAGAATAATCAAAAACTGGATGTCATGGGTTCTTCCGGGGCCCCATCCATCCGGCAAGTTTGGTGGAAATAGGTATAGTAGTTATTGCATACGAAATTAAACCAACCAGGCAACCTTGTCAAAGCAACGTTGAAATCCAAATCGCCACGTCTTTCAACTCAAACTCATAAAAATTTGAAAAATAATTCCTTTACGTAGTCATTGAGTGTTTGATTAATTTGAGAGCAGGACTTTGATTTCACATTTAGATTTCATAATGTTTACACACCAACCCTACATTCGCCCTCAAACACCCCCTGATTGTGCTCAAACTGTGCACTTGCATATTTTCTGCTTGGACACATTTCTTGTGCCCCATCTCCCGTTCTTCCCGGTTTTGATCTGCTCTTGGATTTTGTCTTCCCCATATAACAAATACATAAATCAACCGAAAGCAAAGATATTCACTCTCTGCATCCACTGGCTCGCTGTATTCGCTGGCTTGCTCCATCTGCCTCTCCTTGGACTCCACTCGTTCAAAGTTCTCATAGAGCTGCTCCACCTCATCCTCAGGGTCGTCATAGTCATTCCTGACAGCCACTGGAACATGAGCAGGGAAAGAGGATCTGCCATGAATATGAGAGCCCACTAGATATCATAGAGTTATTTGTACAGTAAGGAACACAGATACTGAGATATTTTTAAGTGTGACTTGAAAGTAGGTTAAATAAGTTACAGCAGTTTCACATAATTTTAAGTGTGTTCTGGTGAGCACATACATTGAAGGACTCTAGGCGGCATCGCTTTCGGTCTTCTCTTGCAGACCAGACAGATCACCACCTGGACCAGCAGGAGCAGCACCAGGCTCCCAGTAGCTACCGAGGAGACCAGCAGCAACAAAGACACTGGGAGAGAAAATATTGACTGTGATGTGTTTTTTTCTATATATTTATTTTCCCTATTAAAGATACAATCCTGAAAGCTTTTTTTTAATTGTACTGCACATGCAAATAGACACAACACATGCCAACGGAGAAAACATTTTCATCAATTTGACAACAGGTGCTCAGAAAAAAGAAATTGCACTGCAAATACTCACAACACAATGGAAGTGTTTCTAGGGGACACTCAAAAGTGACAACATTGAAAACATCCTTTCTTAGAAGGTGAAATGTTGTTTTAGACAGGAAACCTTGGTTGAATTGAAGGCAGACAGAAGTGACTTTGTCATTGTACGTATAGTCTATTACAAATAAAGTGCACTCAAGCATTGCCAACTAGCAAGCAGTACCTGGTTGCAAATGTAATAGTTGCATGCTGTCAGAGATATTTTATGTTGCAGGGAAGAATGGATTTTTTGGTATATTGCAGAGCACTTGGGGGAACACAGTCCCTAACCTTTCATAAGAAGCATTAACCTTGACAACAAACTCACACACACACACACACACACACACACACACACACACACACACACACACACACACACACACACACACACACACAGGGGATTCAAACAAAGACTTGCTTCCAGAGAGCAGGGAATAATAGAATAAATGTCTTGTTGGTTGTGATCCTGACGCTTGCAATGGAATTCTTACCTGACCTTAGAATTGTATGTTTATTGGTAATAAGTACAGCAACAACAATAACATATTTATATTGTTATTATTGTTATTACTGTTATTACTGTTATTATTCTTATTATTAATAATAATAAGAATAATAATAATAATAGGTAGTATATTGTTACAATGGACTATGATCATTTAAGTACCCTTTAACACATGGTTGTTTGGTAGAAGATTTGCCTGAAGAAGATCTAGCAAGGAAATGATGCAGTTAAATACATCACTGTACAGTGTTCAGGACTTTCTTACATTAAAGTTAGGTTATCATGAATCATGGTAAGTAAATACGATATCTTTTACATTTTATTTTGAACTATTAGTTAGATATGAGTAAAATATAAAGTTAACCATTGATTAGTTACAATGTTTGTTAAATGCATTTTACATGCAGTATAAATAAATCATATATTAAACTGGGTTCTTTTAAATCCAAGAGGAAGACATAAACCTGTGTAGATGCATCAATTGTTTGCTTTATTTGAGCCAACTTACATTTAACGATGACGCTTATCGATGTGGTCTCTCCACAAAATGTCCTGGAGGACAGTGTGACCTCATACACACAGCTGTAGTTGCCCTGGTGTTTATATTCAGCTACGGGGAACTCAAAGGAAGCTGAGTAGTTGACTGCAGGCTTGATGTCAGTGGTGTTTGAGCCACAGAAGAAGAGAGAGAAAACACCTTCAGGGAGGTGGGAGGAAATCGAGCAGTTGATGACAAAGCTGTAACCCTTTGTGACCTCTGCAGCTTCAGGACTCCAGTGCAGTCCACGACCAGCAGATATCAGGGAAATGGTGGGCTGCAGCTGTGGCACTAGTTACAAAAGGAACAACACAATGTAACAATTATTTTCTTGAATTTATAAATCAGTAATGCCAACGATGCATACTGCACATATGTGTATAAATCTTTGTCACTGTACAAGCACAGACTTACAACGACATCAGGACAACATCGACCCACAATTTTCAAATAAAACCTTCTGTGGACGAGCTATGAGTGACACTCGATCTTTTGGCACTGATTGGTGGATTAGAAATGAGAGATTTGGATTCTTCTAAATTGCAGTAAAAGCTGTAGGTGGAGCCAGAGGAGTCGGATACGTTTTTTTTCCCTAATATTATCTGCCTCATGCACTGTTATCAGATCATATTACAGATTTAACAAACATAAAAAAAAAGTGTTCTTGTTGTGACCGTCCATACCTTTCAAGGAAAGTGTGGGGTTTTGAAAGAATAAAATATCATGTGGATATGTAATGGTCTGATTTCTCCCAAACAATGGATCAGATATAAAAAAAAACGAATCGATCTTTTGAATTGCTTGATAGACTAGAATGGCACGCAGTAGAGTGCAAACCTCTGCCACTGCCAGAACAACAACCAAAAGCTAAAATATTAACTGTTTGCATTCTTTCTAGTATATTTAGTATTTGTACTCTAATAGTAATATATTTACTTTGAACATTTATATAAAAATTAAAAAACTAGGATCAGTAGATATAATTACCGGTAACAGAGAGGTTGACAGAATCACTTGGGGGAGAGTTGAAGTGTCGACTTGATACACTTGTCCGATACTGACATTGGTATAATCCCGCTTGATCAAGGTTCACTTGATGGATGCTGAAGGTAGCGGAGTTAGGACTTGAGCTTTGTCTCTGGGGACTGCCTGAGCCTGACCTGTGCTGCAGAGTGAACGTTCCACCTAAATGCTGAGTTGTGATCGAACAGTTGAAGACAACATCCTGACCCCAGGTGACCTCAACAGGGGGATGCATGAAGATGCAGGGTTTTGGGAGGCTCACTGTCAAAGAATAGTAGATAGTACCATTGAGATTAAATTAATGTAAATCTCTACATTTGAACTTAAAATGCATACTGCACATATGTGTATAAATCTTTGTCACTGTGCAAGAAAAGACTTACAATGACATCAGGACAACATCGACCCACAATTTTCAAATAAAACCTTCTGTGGACGAGCTATGAGTGACACTCGATCTTTTGGCACTGATTGGTGGATTAGAAATGAGAGATTTGGATTCTTCTAAATTGCAGTAAAAGCTGTAGGTGGAGCCAGAGGAGTCAGATACGTTTTTTTCCCAAATATTATCTGCCTCATGCACTGTTATCAGATCATATTACAGATTTAACAAACATAAAAAAAAAGTGATCTTGTTGTGACCGTCCGTACCTTTCAAGGAAAGTGTGCGGTTTTGAAAGAATAAAATATCATGTGGATATGTAGTGGTCTGATTTCTCCCAAACAATGGATCATATATAAAAAAAACCTAATTGATCTTTTGAATTGCTTGATAGACTAGAATGGCACGCAGTAGAGTGCAAACCTCTGCCACTGCCAGAACAAGAACCAAAAGCTAAAATATTAACTGTTTGCATTCTTTCTAGCATATTTGTATTTGTACTCTAATAGTAAAATATTTACTTTGAACATTTATATAAAAATTAAAAAACTAGGATCAGTAGATTTAATTACCGGTAACAGAGAGGTTGACAGAATCACTTGGGGGAGAGTTGAAGTGTCGACTTGATACACTTGTCCGATACTGACATTGGTATAATCCCGCTTGATCAAGGTTCACTTGATGGATGCTGAAGGTAGCGGAGTTAGGACTTGAGCTTTGTCTCTGGGGACTGCCTGAGCCTGACGGGTGCTGCAGAGTGAACATTCCACCTAAATGCTGAGTTGTGATCGAACAGTTGAAGACAACATCCTGACCCCAGGTGACCTCAACAGGGGGATGCATGAAGATGCGGGGTTTTGGGAGGTTCACTGTAAAAGAACAGTAGATAGTACCATTGAGATTAAATTAATGTAAATCTCTACATTTTAACTTAAAATACATACTGCACATATGTGTATAAATCTTTGTCACTGTGCAAGAAAAGACTTACAATGACATCAGGACAACATCGACCCACAATTTTCAAATAAAACATTCTGTGGACGAGCTATGAGTGACACTCGATCTTTTGGCACTGATTGGTGGATTAGAAATGAGAGATTTGGATTCTTCTAAATTGCAGTAAAAGCTGTAGGTGGAGCCAGAGGAGTCAGATACGTTTTTTTCCCAAATATTATCTGCCTCATGCACTGTTATCAGATCATATTACAGATTTAACAAACATAAAAAAAAAGTGGTCTTGTTGTGACCGTCCGTACCTTTCAAGGAAAGTGTGCGGTTTTGAAAGAATAAAATATCATGTGGATATGTAGTGGTCTGATTTCTCCCAAACAATGGATCATATATAAAAAAAACCTAATTGATCTTTTGAATTGCTTGATAGACTAGAATGGCACGCAGTAGAGTGCAAACCTCTGCCACTGCCAGAACAAGAACCAAAAGCTAAAATATTAACTGTTTGCATTCTTTCTAGCATATTTGTATTTGTACTCTAATAGTAAAATATTTACTTTGAACATTTATATAAAAATTAAAAAACTAGGATCAGTAGATTTAATTACCGGTAACAGAGAGGTTGACAGAATCACTTGGGGGAGAGTTGAAGTGTCGACTTGATACACTTGTCCGATACTGACATTGGTATAATCCCGCTTCATCAAGGTTCACTTGATGGATGCTGAAGGTAGCGGAGTTAGGACTTGAGCTTTGTCTCTGGGGACTGCCTGAGCCTGACGGGTGCTGCAGAGTGAACATTCCACCTAAATGCTGAGTTGTGATCGAACAGTTGAAGACAACATCCTGACCCCAGGTGACCTCAACAGGGGGATGCATGAAGATGCAGGGTTTTGGGAGGCTCACTGTCAAAGAATAGTAGATAGTACCATTGAGATTAAATTAATGTAAATCTCTACATTTGAACTTAAAATACATACTGCACATATGTGTATAAATCTTTGTCACTGTGCAAGAAAAGACTTACAATGACATCAGGACAACATCGACCCACAATTTTCAAATAAAAAATTCTGTGGACGAGCCATGAGTGACACTCGATCTTTTGGCACTGATTGGTGGATTAGAAATGAGAGATTTGGATTCTTCTAAATTGCAGTAAAAGCTGTAGGTGGAGCCAGAGGAGTCGGATACGTTTTTTTTCCCTAATATTATCTGCCTCATGCACTGTTATCAGATCATATTACAGATTTAACAAACATAAAAAAAAAGTGATCTTGTTGTGACCGTCCGTACCTTTCAAGGAGAGTGTGCGGTTTTGAAAGAATAAAATATCATGTGGATATGTAGTGGTCTGATTTCTCCCAAACAATGGATCAGATATAAAAAAAAACTAATCGATCTTTTGAATTGCTTGATAGACTAGAATGGCACGCAGTAGAGTGCAAACCTCTGCCACTGCCAGAACAACAACCAAAAGCTAAAATATTAACTGTTTGCATTCTTTCTAGTATATTTGTATTTGGACTCTAATAGTAAAATATTTACTTTGAACATTTATATAAAAATTAAAAAACTAGGATCAGTAGATTTAATTACCGGTAACAGAGAGGTTGACAGAATCACTTGGGGGAGAGTTGAAGTGTCGACTTGATACACTTGTCCGATACTGACATTGGTATAATCCCGCTTGATCAAGGTTCACTTGATGGATGCTGAAGGTAGCGGAGTTAGGACTTGAGCTTTGTCTCTGGGGACTGCCTGAGCCTGACGGGTGCTGCAGAGTGAACATTCCACCTAAATGCTGAGTTGTGATCGAACAGTTGAAGACAACATCCTGACCCCAGGTGACCTCAACAGGGGGATGCATGAAGATGCAGGGTTTTGGGAGGCTCACTGTCAAAGAATAGTAGATAGTACCATTGAGATTAAATGAATGTAAATCTCTACATTTGAACTTAAAATGCATACTGCACATATGTGTATAAATCTTTGTCACTGTGCAAGAAAAGACTTACAATGACATCAGGACAACATCGACCCACAATTTTCAAATAAAACATTCTGTGGACGAGCTATGAGTGACACTCGATCTTTTGGCACTGATTGGAGGATTAGAAATGAGAGATTTGGATTCTTCTAAATTGCAGTAAAAGCTGTAGGTGGAGCCAGAGGAGTCAGATACGTTTTTTTCCCTAATATTATCTGCCTCATGCACTGTTATCAGATCATATTACAGATTTAACAAACATAAAAAAAAAGTGATCTTGTTGTGACCGTCCCTACCTTTCAAGGAAAGTGTGCGGTTTTGAAAGAATAAAATATCATGTGGATATGTAGTGGTCTGATTTCTCCCAAACAATGGATCATATATAAAAAAAAACTAATTGATCTTTTGAATTGCTTGATAGACTAGAATGGCACGCAGTAGAGTGCAAACCTCTGCCACTGCCAGAACAAGAACCAAAAGCTAAAATATTAACTGTTTGCATTCTTTCTAGCATATTTGTATTTGTACTCTAATAGTAAAATATTTACTTTGAACATTTATATAAAAATTAAAAAACTAGGATCAGTAGATTTAATTACCGGTAACAGAGAGGTTGACAGAATCACTTGGGGGAGAGTTGAAGTGTCGACTTGATACACTTGTCCGATACTGACATTGGTATAATCCCGCTTGATCAAGGTTCACTTGATGGATGCTGAAGGTAGCGGAGTTAGGACTTGAGCTTTGTCTCTGGGGACTGCCTGAGCCTGACGGGTGCTGCAGAGTGAACATTCCACCTAAATGCTGAGTTGTGATCGAACAGTTGAAGACAACATCCTGACCCCAGGTGACCTCAACAGGGGGATGCATGAAGATGCGGGGTTTTGGGAGGTTCACTGTAAAAGAACAGTAGATAGTACCATTGAGATTAAATTAATGTAAATCTCTACATTTTAACTTAAAATTATAATTTCAACAAAATAAAATAGATCCAAAACTATAATTTTCTTTACCAGTGACAGAGAGAATGACATTGTCACTGAAGAGGGACTTGAAGAGTTGACCCGAAACCTCTGTTTGAAATTGGCACTGGTACTGTCCCTCGTCATTGAAGGTCACTTGAGTCACATTAAAGGTAGCAGAGGAAGAATTTGATGTTGAGTAGAATTTTGCGATCTGACTGGGTGTGTGTGTGAAGAGGAACCTTCCACCTCTATAGTTAGCTGCGATTGAACAGGTGATGCCGATGTCCTGACCCCAGGTCACTTCACCAGGACGATTCATGGAGATGTCGGGCTTCAGAAGGGCTGTTGAAAAAAATGTGTATTATCAATAATAACAGTAATAATAATAACAATAATAATAATAACAAAACAATCCTATGAAATGGGTTAAAATAATGCCATTCAATAAAAGTAAGGGTTACTAGGTGATTAAATACCTAGTAGACCTCAGAAATTGAAGACCTCAAATCCAGTAAAAGTGTATAAAAACGTTTTTATAAGCAATTCACAAGAGGATAAGGAACAAGGCACTGTGATCTTGTCAGAGAGTTTGTTTCCTTAGATATTCTAAGGAATCCTTGGTCTTTGGTCCTGTAAGGCCCTTTGTTGTCGTATTCAGAGCTCAGTAACGATGCAGTCATGCGGCAACATGGTAGAGAGGTTTAATTATGAGTTTAACTTCTTTATTAAGTTGTTTGTCACAGATATACAGTGTATTTGTAACTTGTAAATTAAAAAGGTTTTAGCTGTATGCTTAATTATATACACTATGCCTTAAAATGATAGCTATTTATATGGCTATTCTTGTCTTTCTTCACTGGTTCGCACTGAGTTTCAGAGTAATTTTTTGGGGTTAGGGTTAGGGTTCTGGTTAGGGTTATTATTATTACTATACAACTATGTGGCTCCTTCTGACTCTCTCCATTTCTACTTATTTATGGGACATATTTAATTACCTTGTGCTTCAGAAACCAGATGGAACTCCTATAGTATACTAGGGTTATCTGGCATAGAGGTAATGATGACTGATCTACTGAGCTGGCCGCTTGGCTTTCATAGTGCTGCCATACAAGCCAGTAGCCAGTCAGATTTACCTTTAGCCTCAGCGTACCCTCAAGTTCGGCCTGTATCGTTGATCACAAGGCCAAAACACATGACAGTGCACAACTGAGGTTATTATGATTATTATGGTTATTATTATTATTATAACCTCCGCCAAAGGAGTTTAGGTTTTTGTCGCCGTTTTTGTTTGTTTATGTTTTGGCAGGATTACGAGATAACTTCCATGAAATAAAGTGATCGAGTAGATCCGGATCATTGGGTCGATCCCAGAACTCTTTATTCACTTTCTTATGCATTACGTATTATAACATTCTTGATGATTCCTCAGAGAATAATTCATGGATCTTGATGAAATTCAAATTAATTTGTTGGCCTGTGAAATGATGGGTTTATTATTATTCTAATAATAATAATAATAATAATAATAATAACATAATAATAATAATATCTTAGTAATTGCCACAGATTCAACCTGTACCTTGAAAGGCCCTGAGCCTGGGGCCTATAGCCAATAGTGAACTCAGCCTCGGTCCGTGGCCCAGCAACTCGGGGGGGTTTGATATATTGATATTAATATTCTCTTCTCACCTGAGCAGACGACACCAGCATCCTCAGAGTGACCACAGTTATGGACCCCAACTGGATTGTGACGACAGGTGGTCAAAGAAGGTTCACTTCCTGAGCAGCCCACGTCATCGAGCCAAATAGATCCTTCTCCTTGGCCAAAGTGAGCATTCTGAGGCGCACTCACTGCTGTGCCACAGTTCAACTGTCTGCAAACCACCATTGCATCATTTAAGTCCCATCCGTCATCGCAGACCGTTCCCCAGGTATTCTGGTGATAGATTTCAACTCTTCCAGAGCACCGATTGGATCCAGAACCAGCCAATCTGATCGACAAACCTATCAGCCGTGAAACAAATATCATATTTTAACAGAACACGCATGTAAAAGTACAGGAGTTATATGTATCATGTATACAGGTGAATGGACTGACCTGCAGCAGGGGAAGATGTGATCAAGAGAAAGCGGTATATACAACTATGTGGCTCCCTCTGACTCTCTCCATTTCTACTAATCTATGGGACATATTTAATTACCTTGTGCTTCAGAAACCAGATGGAACTCCTATAGTATACTAGGGTTATCTGGCATAGAGGTAATGATGACTGATCTACTGAGCTGGCCGCTTGGCTTTCATAGTGCTGCCATACAAGCCAGTAACCAGTCAGATTTACCTTTAGCCTCAGCCTCCCCTCAAGTTTCGGCCTGGATCGTTGATCACAAGGCCAAAACACATGATGACGCTACAGTGCACAACTGAGGTTATGTCCCTTACATCCTGTTGCTGGTGGACGCTAACACCTGCTTACATCTACTGGTAGTTGGTAACTTACTTTATGCAGAAGACCTTCAAAACATACAAGGGATATTTATGACCTGTCCTATATTCTAAATGATATGCAACACAATACTTGGCTATTTTTAACAACACAGTACTTTGCTGTAATTAAAGCTATTATTATTATGATATATATTTTTTTATTATTATTATGGTTATGGTTATGATTATGATTATAATTATGATTATTATGGTTATTATTATTATTATAACCTCCGCCAAGGAGTTTAGGTTTTTGTCGCCGTTTTTGTTTGTTTATGTTTGGCAGGATTACGAGATAACTTCCATGAAATAAAGTGATCGAGTAGATCCGGATCATTGGGTCGATCCCAGAATTCTTTATTCACTTTCTTATGCATTACGTATTATAACATTCTTGATGATTCCTCAGAGAATAATTCATGGATCTTGATGAAATTCAAATTAATTTGTTGGCCTGTGAAATGATGGGTTTATTATTATTCTAATAATAATAATAATAATAATAATAATAACAATAATAATAATAATAATCTTAGTAATTGCCACAGATTCAACCTGTACCTTGAAAGGCCCTGAGGCCTGGGGCCTATAGCCAATAGTGAACTCAGCCTCGGTCCGTGGCCCAGCAACTTGGGGGGTTTGATATATTGATATTAATATTCTCTTCTCACCTGAGCAGACGACACCAGCATCCTCAGAGTGACCACAGTTATGGACCCCAACTGGATTGTGACGACAGGTGGTCAAAGAAGGTTCACTTCCTGAGCAGCCCACGTCATCGAGCCAAATAGATCCTTCTCCTTGGCCAAAGTGAGCATTCTGAGGCGCACTCACTGCTGTGCCACAGTTCAACTGTCTGCAAACCACCATTGCATCATTTAAGTCCCATCCGTCATCAGACTTCCTTGTTTAGTGCCTGGTTTTATTTTCTAATTGGTCGTCCCTCTACCCTAGACAGCTTGGGGGATGTAACAATCCTGGCGATCGCAGATAAAGTGTCTGAGCTCATAAACACAAAGAGGATGCAGAGTGGCCCCAGCAGCGTACGCTTTCTCACTTTAACTGTGAGCTTTCACAGCCCAACCGACGAAATATGGATTGTGGTGTAGTTGACACATGTTATAAGACAGAATTCCCCAAAGAATGTTACATTGGTTAACACTAATAGAATGCACTGTGGTTTGAACACTTACACACCCTATTAGGAGCTGTGGGGCTATCAGGGTAGCAAGGGCACTGGATGTGGTTGACAGCGAATGTTCTCTGTAGCGGTAAAATGTCTGTGAAATTAACAGCACATCAAGAGATGCATAAAAACGAGAAATCTCCTGACTATTCATGCCACGACTCCTACAGTTGCATGTTTCTTAATAACCAACAAGATGTTTCTGCTGTCTTGCAGCTGTGTTGATGTTTCTATATCCAACAACGTCTGTGTCTGACATTTAGACATTTGATTGGCCAGTTTCCGTTGCATTTTTCATGGGAACCCTGTTGTCATGTTTGTTTGTCAATGAGATCATTTCTGAACTTTGAGCTTTATTCGTCTGAAGTCTGGTAGATGTTGTTTGAAAATGGGCTTTGCAAATGTCTGCAGACTCTCTGAGTGAACGGAACGCTCTAGCTCATCTAAGTACGACATGTGCATGTATTACTGTAATGTGTTACATTACATTACATTATTACATTACATGTCGTTTAGCTGACGCTTTTGTCCAAAGCGACTTACATTTTTAGTACACTCAACATTCATGAGGGGCCATTTTTAGGGGTTCAGTATCTTGCCAAGGACACTTTGGCATTCAGATGGGGAAGAGTGGGGTTTGAACCAGCAACCTTCTTGTTGGAGAACGGCCACTCTACCCCCTCGGCCACACCGCCTCCGTGTTACCTCAACTTGAGTTGAGCAACAACCACATTACACAAGTTATATTTCTGACAAAGCTGTGACCATAATAATAATATAATGTAGGGGGCATAAACATGAGCTAGTACTTTGTCACTTGCTAACTTCTCAGTTTAGTGAAAATGAGATCATGAACATTAGCGGCAGTGTTTGTGGAGAGTAAGTGAAATCTTAAAGGGGACATATTATGAAGAATCCACTTTTGTAGTGCTTCTACGCGTTTTTTGGGTATCTGGCATGTCTACCGTCCCAAAAACTCTGGAAAAAAACCACTCCTGCGATTTGTTGTGGTTCCTCTATGTCAGAAACTATACTTTAGAGTGCGTCCTATGGGAATACAACTAAAATTGACGTAACAGTCGGTCTAGCGAGGCGTAGATCTGGTGGAGGAGGAGACCTGGTTACGTTACGATTCAAGGCGGCAGGTGTTAGCTGGGGAGCTAGCTGAGGGGGGACAGCCATTAATAAACAGGTTGTCAGAGGTACAACGATGAATGCTCGAGTAATGCTGTTCTTTTCTACTGTTTGTTAACTATATCAGCTTCAAAGAGGAAATTATATCTGTGCTGTTGTAACATCTTATCATAAGGTTGTTATCCAGAAGTCGTGGAAGACCTAAATGCCAACGGAGGACTTCAGGTTGACACTTTCAATCTCCAGCTAAAACAAATGGCTTGTTGTAAGAATTGAAAACATTAATAAATTCCATTTGTGTCCCTTTGCTTAAGCTTAAGAAAAACGTTGCACTTACACTGTCCAGTGTGGTCTGTAGCTACAGATTCTGAGAACAACCACAAAGGAAACAA
This sequence comes from Pseudopleuronectes americanus, assembly GCA_038501795.1. NCBI lineage: Eukaryota > Metazoa > Chordata > Actinopteri > Pleuronectiformes > Pleuronectidae > Pseudopleuronectes > Pseudopleuronectes americanus. The sequence goes on along the minus strand of CM076732.1, from coordinate 17,322,634 downwards.
TATTTTGATGTCCCAGCTCCAGAGTTTGCTGTCGATTCAACTTCCCTTCTTGTCTGCAGAGCCAGAAGGCCAAAAGAGTGTGACCACTCCTGGGGTCACAGAGGAACCTGTCGTCCTGCCCCTCCTCCCTCCAAACCAGCCACTCTCTAAAGGAGGCGTGGTTCAGCATCCAGCTTCCGTCGTTCCGCCTCAGGAGAAATGACGAGAGCTGCTCCAGACGCTGTGAAAACTCGTCCCACTGCAGCGCTCCTCCAGTCAGAGCGGCAGCGTTCACTACCTCAAACAGCTGAAGGAGAACAGAGGGGGAACAGTTATATTTCAAGTTTATTGTTTCATTATCAGAATGTTAAATATATAACAACAATACAAAACACAGTACATATCACAGTTTCCGGCTTAGGACACACAAAATATAATGCTGAATGAAAGTATGTGGGAAGTGAACTCTACTACCAGATGAACACACACCAGGTTCACCAGCTGCCTTTGCCTCCTCTCTCCAGGGTCATTTTGACATTTGAGGTCAGACAGGACCTGTATTTGCAACGTGATTTGATTTGCAAGAACCTGCCCTTGAATATTCACTTAAATGAGATTGAACTAGCTGGTGCCTGTCCTTCTGCATGAAAACTTTATGTTAACTTTAGGCTAGAAAAGAGCTATGTAAATACAGACCGTTTGCAGATCAGCAAGCACAAACACACACACACACACACACACACACACACACATGCACACATGCACAGACACACACGCGCACATTGATGGTGTTTACCTGCTGGTCGGTCAGTGGGTGCAGTGATGCCACAGTGATGTTAAGCAACGGCAGAACTCTCTGAAAAGACGATTGGGTAGGAAACCGCATGTTGAGCTGCAGCAGGTAGACCTCTGCCAGACTGACAGGAACCACCTACCAACACAAAGGCACATGTGTTCATAAATAGTTTTTCTGATTGATTATATCAAGCTCATCACACATGACGAACTGAAGTATCAAATGAGTAGTAAATCATCTTTATCGTCATTTACCTTGACTTTGTTCCCGTTTCCCCCTGCCTCTCAGCCTCTTACTCACTTTGAAGCTGGAGCTTTTCAGGACCAGATATCCACCCTCTATCAGGTCCAGTGTCAGTTTCAAGTAGAGGTATGAGCCTTTGCTCAGGCTCTTAAGGTGGCTGATCAGTTTGATGAGTGCCGCGTTGTCAAAACGGCCATTACTCAGCGACACGTTGCTCTGGATCTCGCTGCTGCTATGGATACGCTGCATCAGGTAACCCTAACAAAAAAAAACGACTTAATGAGGACCAGATAGATGGGTAGAAAGATAGACAGACACGAATAGAGTTTATATGCATTTTACCTGCAGGTCTTGATCTATAGCATTGCTCTCCTCCATCTTGTCAAGAGAGATGCGATGAAAAGGTAGAGAACAAGTGATATCCTGAAGGAATAAAGAGACAAACATATCCATTTGTCAGCAAAGTCACTCCCTAATGGTGTTGGTAATTGTTGCGTCAGACAGATGTTATTTCAAGCTTAAATGTGCTTTATGAAAGGTTTTACTATTGCTACATAACCAACGTTATCATTTATAGCTGTTAAAGTTTGAATGTGAAAGCACCCTCACACCTTTCTTCTGTGGTTGATGTAGTGTAACGTGTAGTATAGCATCTAGATCCAGCCTCACACTGGTAAAATAATAACTGTACTAATTCTGAACATATGAGCTTTTTTTTGGGCATGCTACATTTTGCTACCATACGTTGTGAGCAAGTAAAGCCAACCTTTGTAGCTCTATTAGAGTAAGCAAATAGTTGAAACAATTTCTTACACTTTTGCTAGTTGATTTGTGTTAATCTTTTGCTCGTGTCATGCTTTAGTTTGGGAAGAGGTTAAAGAAACACCCTGCAAGCTCATAAGAAACACAGTATCACTCTTTCCACAGCCATTTATACACTACTTAATTCCATTGAGACATACAAAGCTTGACAAGGGTCTGGATTTTGATTGTTGTTTGCCTGATCTTCTTTCAAAAAGGTTGTTTGTCAAACTAAATTTAGAAGCTTTCAGAAGGTCCTTTGGTGATTATGAAGGCTGTTGGGATCAACATTCTATTGTGAAAGAAATACAGCTGAATCAAAAAGATTGAACAGCTGTGTGTGTGACAGTGGTGATGATCTTCAACCAGGGAGGAAATTTGTTGACGTTTTGGGACAGGAAGGAAGTCAGTGTGTTGCCGTAATCTGGCCGGTGGAATTCCGCCTCATTTAACCCATCAATCAATACAATAAGCCCTGCCCCTTCCACGTGCAACTTCCTCTCTGAAGAAAACAATGTGGACCAGGACAGATTAAATACAGTCCCTGGTTTAACAGGACAGAAGTTTGCAGAATACAGTAGAATCTGTGTGCACCTCTGTGGAGAGCTTCGAGGGGTTCCAGTATTCCTCTCTGGAGGGCAGAGCTTGGATCCTGGATGCAAGAGCGTAGACTGAGCGTGCTCTGTAGCTGCGGTGACCGGTGCAGTAGCTCCTGATAGGCCACAAGTTGAGGTGCATGACTTAGCATTGCTGCCATGTTGTGGAAGAACTCCGGAACCAGACAAGTGTAGCTGTTGTCAGCCTGACAGAAATGATATGAGACTACCTGCAAATACAGAGCAGAGGGAATGTTTGAATGATGGAAGGGTTTTTGGATGAACAGTTTGTTTAGAGATCTTTCCTGGTCACTGAAGTTTCAGTTAGAAAAAAACTTTGAGAAAAAGGGAGCGGTACGGCTGATAAATTGATAAATGCGTGCACTTCTCTCAAGAAAGATTTGACTCTTGAAGAAAAGTCCTGATCATTATATAATAATCAGTGTTGAAATTGTGGTGACATAGAAATCAAAATTCAGAGAGAGAGAGAGAGATTTTTCACAAGCACTTTATTTACATTTTTCTCATTTTACAAAACACTTGTTACAGCATTATTCAAATAAATAAACAAATGTGCTGCTGTTAAAAAAACCTCAGTCTGTTAAAAAGTGTGGAAAGGACAGCTCATTGTTGGTGACGGTGCAGAGTATGTCATTAAAACACCAAATCCTTTTAAAAGACTCGAGATCCGAAACCATTGTGTAAAAACTGAACTCGAGTCGGAGTCTTGCCCGGAGGTTTACGACCCACACCGCCCCCGCTTCCTGCCCGTTCCTGTTCTCGACCCTGTTCTTTCGACTAATGTAAATGGCCATTTTTGCCTCGCCTGAGAGGTGGTTCAGGAGCTGCCACTTATCTTTATCTGCTTTGTTGTAGACAGCTCCCATGACAAAAACCTTCTCAGTAAAAGTGATGTTAAAATCACTAAAAACCGCAGTTAAAAGAGTGAAGAAACTTGAAATTCTCTTGCACTCAGTAAAAACGTGATAAACAGTCTCACGCAGGTCGCAAAATGGACACTTGTTAAGAACGGTGGGATTAAGAATAGAAATAAAAGCGTTGGAGCGACGGCGCCGTGTAAAATTCTCCACTGGAGGTCGCCTGTTCTTATCTTGAGGGGAGGCTTGTATAAAATCCTCCACTGAGGGCAGGGTCCCATGATCCCCCCACCTCCGTGACCACACAGTGGGGGGTCTGTTGCTCAGTCCGGTCTGGTGGATGCTTTTCACACAATTTCTGTACAGCGTCTCTTTGTCCACTCTGTGTAGCGTTAGTTTGTGTGTGTTTATTTCAGTTAGTAGGGGGCCGGTCTTTTCTCCCAGGCCTGGGCTCAGGATAATTTCCGGGTAGGGGTCTGCAGCCTCTGGTGCGGTTTCCCCCCTCTGGTAGGCCCTCAGGAGGTCCTTTTCTTGGATGGAGAGCCTCTGGGTCCAGAGCTCCAGGATCCTCTGGGCCAACCGGGAAGACTGCAGCCCCAGCAGGGAGCCCAGGGCCTGGGCGCTGTTGAGTGCCGGCCCCACTGCATCCACCAGCTGCTGTAAGGTCACCGTTCCAGACCGGGTCAGCGCCGTCATCAGGCCGGGTGTTGTTGTGCCGCTGACGTCCAGTCTGGCTCCATTCACTAGTGTTTCTCTCAAAAACCAGTACAGAGAGTCTACTTTTTGACACATTTTTTTCGTTAAAAAGGGCCCATGATTTAAAAACACCTTGATAAAAAGGAGGCAACCCACTTAATTTTAAGAATTTAGAATCTGTTAAAAACAGAGCATCATCCAACCCCAGGTTATTTGCACGCCTAAAGACTCTCCACACCAGATCTGCTGTACCTGTGAGGTATTTTTTTATGAATTGGAGTCTAAAAGTTGCAGTCCGGCTGGCCAGGTGGATGAGGCCCTGTCCCCCCTCCTCCCTGGCTAAAAACAGCACCCCCCGTGGCACCCAGTGTAGACCCCCCCCAGAAAAAATCCACCATTTTCTTTTGTAAATTCCACACACATTAGGTGGTGCCAAAGTTGGGATGCCACAAGATTATTTAAAACCAGTACCCTCCCTCTAAGAGACATTTTTAGGAGCAGCCATTTCCATTTTAACAGTTTGTTTTCAATTTTTTCTGTGACGTTCTCCCAGTTCTTCTTACGTATATCATCATTTCCTAAAAACACCCCGAGGTACTTTATGCCCTCCCTCTTCCATTTCAGGTTTTGGGGGAGAACTGGGAGACCGCCAGGCCACTCCCCGACCGCGAGGGTTTCGCTTTTTTTCCAGTTGACCCTCGCGGCCGATGCCATGCTAAAATCTTTTAAGATTTTGGCTAAAATATCTACATCCGTCTGGTCTTTAATAAAAACAATAAGATCTTCGGCATAAGCCGATAAAATCATGTTGCCACTAAAACCAGGATAAAACACACCTTGCATGCTAGATCTTATTCTGCAGAGGAGAGGTTCCAGGGAGAGTGCATAGAGCATCCCCGACAGAGCACAGCCCTGCCTGACACCTCTACCCACCCTGAAGGGAGCACTCAGACTGCCGTTGATTTTTAACACGCTCTCAACGTCACTGTACAGCACCTTGATCTTAGCTATGAAGCCAGCGCTGAACCCAATGGATTACTCTCCTCTGCCCGTTCTTTTTCTCCAGACTGAAGAAGTAACTAGTTGGAGCATCCATTTCAGCAATGTTCAGGAACCGAGACCTGACTAACGCGCCCTGTACCTTACTTTCTAACAGGTCGGCTAAAGCCATTTTTTTTCCTTTGAGGCTTTCAATATAACCTCGATCTCCGGTGGACTCACTTAAATGTTCTAGTTCCACTATGTCGTCTCTAGATCTTTCATAGATCGGGTGGCGTCTCTTGTGACATTGAGGGTGTGTTGTTAACACAATAGGCGCATTTGTGTCTTACCATGGTCCCACCACTGCCTAAGATTACTAAACTCGCCCTTCCTCTGTCTAAAACCACCCCAGAAATACATAAAAACATCTTTAAAATTCTTATAGAATGTTAAAACAGAATTAGAATGCCAGTAAGCGCTCTTCGGTAAAACATTCCTGACAAAAACATGACATAAAAGCAGGGAATGATCACTAAAACCAGCCGGCATGATAGCGCAGCTTTTAAAAAATTTTAAGTGATGTTTAAAACAATAAATCCTGTCTAACCTGGCTGAGGAGATCCTACTCTCTCTGATGTGGGACCAGGTGTACTGTCTGCAGTCTGGATGCATCCTCCTCCACACGTCCACCATGCCGTGAGAGCGGACCAGCTGCTTTAAGGCGTGCTGAGAGGCTGGATGAGGCTCTGCATGGTTGTGGTCTAAAATCGCATCTTCAGTGCAGTTAAAATCCCCACCCAAGAATAAAAAATCCTCCATGGCACAATCATTAAGAATCTCACTTATTTTCAGTAAAAACTGCTTCCTCTCTGCACCGGTTGCTGGAGCATAAATGTTAATAAAAACAGCAGTAAAATGGTCGAACTGAGCTTTGGCTAAAAGAAGCCTCCCCTGGATCCCATGTTTGACCTCCAGCGAGTTTGGTTTAAAAGCCGTGGAGAAGAGGAAGCCCACTCCTGCGCTCAGGGAAGTGTTGTGACTTAAAATGGCCTCCCCTCCCCACTCCCTCCTCCAGTCAGACTCATTATTAAAATCACTATGCGTTTCTTGTAAAAACATGATTTTCATAGTTTCATAAATACAGGTTCTTTTCTTTTGATCTCTTGCACCGTTCACGTTTAAAACCCCAACTTTAAAAACATCCATGTTGTTTAAAATGTTAGAAACAAAAACAGAAAACAATAAATTAATTAAAACAAGCATTGCTGTCCTTTCCATCACTGCTCAGTTGTCTTTTTGATCTGAGCACCAGTTTTTTAAGTCTAAAAACTTCCTGGTCTGTGAGGCCAGACTCCTCCCTCTGGCTGACTTGGAGTCTGGCCGAGGAAATAAAAAGACAGAGATCTGGGAAGTGCTCCTCAAGTTTCAGTTGCTGATTTTTTGTTTGATGTACCGGTACCGGAGGAGCAGCGGGGGCCCCCGCCCCAGCGCTCGTAGCCGAATCAGGACCGGGCGGATGAATGAGGCAGGCGTTTTCTATCAGAAATCCTTTCTGGGACATTAAGTTAAAAGATCTCCAGTATAAGCAAATGTGTTCTAAAATTGGTTTACATCCAAGTGTGAGGCTGTCCCATATCATGGATTTAAGAGTGAGTGGAATGTGAAGGTAATTTCCATGAGCTCAAGAGCAACCTAATGTGACGATATACTGGATTTCTGATAGAAAACCCCTGCCTCATTCATTGTAGTATTAATGTGTTTGAATAAGTCAGGCTGCCGATTACCAGCTACTGATATTAGTCAAACATCTATTGCTATCCTCTGTGTTCATTTCTTTAATGTTAAGAATGTTTCTGATAAGACCTTATCAGATTGCATTGTGAAACATCTGGGTCACCTAATTTGAGTGTAAACAAGAGGATGGACTCTGACTTATGACTGGATTTATTTAGCATTGATACACAAACTTGATGTTACACATCTTAAAAAATATGATATGGGCGCCATTTAGACAACCAGACCTGTGTGCTTTGCTGGGACTATAAATGACTGAAACCTCAGATAAAGAAAGTAATTTTCTGACTTCCATAACTGAGGTACTATCTACAGAATGTAATGTGCCCATTCGACTTCAGATCCATTGGATCATTGTGTGTTTATGTTGCTTAAAGCGGAGCATTCACTGCTTTAATGTAATCAATATCTTATCTGCCAATAACATGGTGTAGAAGTGCAAGGAAATACCAATATGTTATGATTGGAGAGGCGGTGGTCTAGTGGCAGAAACTTGGACTATGGGCAGAGAAGGTCTCTGGTTCGTCTCTGGTTCGATTCCACAGAAAAACAACAAAAAGACGAACCTGGATTGATCTGCCCAAAAAATCCAAGAGTCTGTCTAGACCCTGTCTACTGCCCCTGAGCAAGGCACCTTACTCCCCCAACATCTGCTCCCCGAGCGCTGTACATGTGTAAACAGACTCAAAGGACATTGTGCAACAATGACACACATTTTTTCCACAGTACCTGTTGTTCACTACTGAACTTCTGACACCCACTGGACTGTGTCTTCCTGTAGAGTGGTGATGTTCTCAACTTTCTTTGCACAGTCTGTCAAAACAAAATTAGAGTAACAAAATGTTAAAGGCCCTACAGTGGGCACCCTACACTGTGTTGTGTCAAACTAGGTTATGGGTTGATTCGTAGTTTTTAGCTTCCTCATACCATTAAATTATCTGTTCATGTTTATATTTATATTGTACTGGTTTCACCAGCATTTATCCACATCCCAGGTAGCACAGGCTACCATGGTCTGAAGCATGTGGCTAACAGTGGAGTATTAGCTGATGAATAACATCCATTGTGGGTATCGACGGACTCTGCATCCGCTGTGTCAGCACTCGGACTGTAAACCTAGATCGTAACAATCTTTAAAAACAATAAACTACTTACCTGACAGAAGGAAGATGACTTCGTGCTCTCCAATTGTCCGTGTTTATTACGTAGCTGTGTGTTAAAAGGACCGGATGTTTTTTTACGAAAGCCACACGTCATGTCCGCCTGCGCACTCGGACCCGCCTCGATGTGAACACCTTAGATCCTTCGCAATAGACTTGAATCTATCCTCAAATACTAATATTATATAACGTGAATAACATTCACGATCAATGAACGACACCACGCAGGGACGGTGATTTAAACAGCGTGCTGTGACGTGGTGGCATGGCAGCGTTCATAGCAACCATTATAGCAACCATAAAAACATTCGTGATAACTATTAAAATATATATCATAAGCACGAACTGGCTGAAGACTGTGGAAGCAAAGAGCACATTTCTCGCTAGAAATGGTGTCAGAATGTATTTTTATGCCCAAACTGAAAAAACAAGAAATCTCCGCCATGTTTTCCTTTCGGCAGACGGGAGCTTGGGAGTCACGCAACATGAGAACACGCCAATGCGAAACAACGGCCGAAAGAGACGTTACCATCTCACATTCTGAGAGGCCAGATTGTGAGAGGGTAACATTTTTCCAAGTGGACCAACGTTGCCACTGAACGTTTTCTGATGAGACTGGGTTGGTTTTTGGTTAATTTCAGATGTATTTGAGAACACTTACATGTCTAGTTGCTATGAGAAGGTATGCTTCCATTGCTGAATGATGTGTCTGTATTTTTGCTGTGGTGCTTAAGCCCTACAATTATATGACAACATATTGGAGGTAGCCTGTGAGAATCTAGGATTATAAATGGGGTCATGCCATCTGGTTTCTAGCCACTGTTACCCCTGACCCTGTGAACTTCTACCCATCTACTTCCTATTCCTGCTCGATCTTTTCTGGCACCCTCCATCACATCCATAAAAAACATGTTCTCCTTGCCTTGACTGCCTACCCCTGGTCGCACACCATTCCTGAAAAGCCTGTCCGATCGAGGATACCAACTACTCATTTAATTCTCTGTTAGCTAGAGGATGGCAAAGCATACCTATATAATTTGAATCTGAATTGATTTAATTATCAAAATTTATCTGCAAGGCACATTCACCATAAATGGCTTAAAGTCATACTCCCTCCATCGCTTCCTGTCTCTCTAGGTTAATGCAAAGTGGCAAGAGAAAAAATTGTTTTCAAAATTGTTTCCTGATGCATATAGATGTTATTAAGAATGTTTATCTCATGTTATGATAAGAAAATATCATGATATATCATATCATGAGCCTTCAACATCAGCAGCAGCCTATGGCCTTCAGGGGTTCTCAACCACATTTCCTCCCTTTATTTGCAAATGCTTTGAACAAACTCTAAAAGGAGCAACATTTAGCTTTTTAGGGGCATTATCTAAAACACCTAAACCAATTAAATGTCCAAAACTGTGCCTCATTATTCACCTCCAGGCACGTGCACAGACATTTTGGGGGGCAGGTGCTCAAACCCCAAAAAAGGGCACCCATCGCCAAAATTATTTATGAAATTAAAAATAATAATAATAAATAAATACATAAAAACTTACTGATTGTCCCTCATTTGTTTTACTAGTTGATGGCCTGATCCAAGATAAAAGAGAGCTACTACCCTGAGCTGCTTGCTGCAGTTCCCTGTCCTTCTGCTTTTGGAGTCTCTCTTTTCTTGGCATTATGCTGCAAATTTTGTTAAATGAGATAAATCAATGCTGTGCATAATAATCAAGAGTGACTTACATAATCTCTATAAAGCTGACCACATAGAACACACACTTTTTTTCTGTTTTCTGACAGAGTTGAAGCATTAGCAGCATTACACTAATAATATACCACAATTTACCTCACCAGACTGTCATGGAGCTCAACTTAAGACCTACCTTTCATTTCAATAATTACGATTTAAATGAAACAAAACTATTGAACACTCTGTGTGTCTGTCTGTCTGTCTGCCTGCCTGCCTGCCTGTCTGTCTGTCTGTCTTCTGCCTGTCTGTCTGCCTGCCTGCCTGTATCTCTCTCCCTCTCTCTCTTCATTAAACATGACAAACGTCAGTAAACAGCTGGACAAGGCTTTGAAATCACCCTGCGGCGCACATCATCCTGCGGCGCACATCACCGTGAAACGCACATCATCCTGCAGCGCACATCATCACATAATCGTGCGGCGCACATCATCCTGTGGCGCACATCACAATGCAGCGCACATCCTCCTGTGGCGCACATCACCCTGCGGCGCACACCATCCTGCGGCGCACATCACCGTGCAGCACACATCATCCTGTGGCGCACTTCACCGTGCGCCGCACATCACCGTGCGCCGCACATCATCCTGTGGCGCACATCACCATGCGGCGCACATCATCCTGTGGCGCACATCACCCTGCGGCGCACATCATCCTGCAGCGCACATCATCACATAATTGTGCGGCGCACATCATCCTGTGGCGCACATCACAATGCGGCGCACATCACCGTGCGGCGCACATCACCGTGCGGCGCACATCATCCTGTGGCGCACATCACTATGCGGCGCACATCATCCTGTGGCGCACATCATCACATCATCGTGCGGCGCACATCACCGTGCGGCGCACATCATCCTGTGGCGCACATCATCACATCATCGTGCGGCGCACACCATCCAGCCGTGCACATCACCTGCGGCGCACATCACCGTGAAGCGCACATCATCACATAATCGTGCGGCGCACATCCTCCTGTGGCCCACATCACCCTGCGACGCACATCATCCTGTGGCGCACATCATCCTGCGGCGCACATCACCGTGAAGCGCACATCATCACATAATCGTGCGGCGCACATCACCTGTGGCGCACATCATCCCGCAGCGCTCATCATCACATCATCGCGCGGAGCACACCATCCAGCCGTGCACATCATCCTGTGGCGCACATCACCTTGCGGCGCACATCGTCCTGTGGTGCACAATCACCGTGCGACGCAGATCATCCTGTGGCGCACATCACAATGCGGCGCACATCCTCCTGTGGCGAACATCACCATGCGGCGCACACCATCCTGCGGCGCACATCACCGTGCAGCACACATCATCCTGTGGCGCACATCACCATGCGGCGCACATCACCGTGAAGCGCACATCATCACATAATCGTGCGGCGCACATCATCCTTTGGCGCACATCATCCCGCAGCGCTCATCATCAGATCATCGCGCGGAGCACACCATCCAGCCGTGCACATCACCTGCGGCGCACATCACCGTGAAGCGCACATCATCACATCATCCTGTGGCGCACATCATCACATCACCGTGAGGCACACATCATCACATAATGTGCGGCACAAATCACCTTGCGGCGCACATCATCCTGCAGCGCACATCACCGTGCGCCGCACATCATCCTGTGGCGCACATCACCGTGCAGCGCACATCATCCTGTGGCGCACATCACCATGCAGCGCACATCATCCTGCGCCGCACATCACCGTGCGGCGCAGATCAACCTGCAGCGCACATCATCACATCATCCTGCAGCGCACATCACCGTGCGGCGCACAACATCCTGTGGCGCACATCACAATGCGGCGCACATCATCCTGCAGAGCACATCATCCAGCCGTGCACATCACCTGCGGCGCACATCACTGTGAAGCGTAGATCATCCTGCAGCGCACATCATCACATCACCGTGCGGCGCACATCATCGTCTTGTGAGCGCCGCGGAGCTTGTCGGAGCGAAATTCTCACAAGAACTCAAATAAATGCCCGTCAGATATCAAAACACATTTGGGGGGAATTGATGACAGAGAGAGTAATTTTAATTCTTTACTATTGATGAATGAAGAAAAAATTGTGCTCCAGCAGAAGGGGCACTTTTCTCATCCAGGGCAAAAGGGCCCATGCTTGAGCACCACTAGGGGTCTATCTGTGCACGTGCCTGCACTTAACCCACTAGTTCAAAAGTCCCCTTAGTAGGAGCTCATTGTGTAATTGCGAGGCTCATCATTTTATCAGTCCTCTCATATATATATCAGTTATATTTATTCAATCCCGTCCAGGAAACAACTAAATAAACACACACATCCAAAAACACTGCATATTCAAACTTACTACAAACTTTTTTCCTTTCCTTTCTCACACAGCTCGAACACTGTAGAGATCCCATTCTTTATACACTTACACAGACCACCTACACACACATCTCCAAGGCCCCCTGTACACAGACGCACACACATTTTCAAGACCAACAGACAGACAAACCACGGAGCATGCTCTTCGCCGCTTTTTCCTTATTTCCATTATCTTAATTTTTGCTACCTTTTGAGATGTAGATCTTCCGATGAGAGGCTGCATCAGACACTGTTCGTCAACAAATGTCAGAGTGGGAGCATGCATTCGAATTTATGTCTACTTCCCCAGTTATTTAAACTCAGGCCCATTCTACTTAGCTCCTTCACTGAGGGCTCAACTATCCAGATTCTGCGGCTCATTGATCAATTCCTTAATCTTATTTTCCTTGTTTCTTACCATTTTACATTTATTTATTTATTCAAATTGACCTGGGCCCAGGTCGTCCCAATTTTTCTCTATAACTTAATTCCTGTCTATGCCGTAGCTTTAGATTGTAACACAATGGAATTACCGCGACTTACCATTAAGAAATTGAGGTACCATTTTTCTTAATTCTGCACAGATGTCAACCTCATCTTTACAATTTTAGCTATTCTAAACTATGTCCTTTTCCTTATTTCAGTCCTTTTTAACTGTTAAACCCTTTCCCCCCTTTTATTTGCGACGTGCACTTCGCAAATAAAGTCAAATTTAGCACGGATCCTTTCTTGAGACATCAACACAACAAGACACATCCCCAAAACAGGTTTTTCTTAACGGTGTGACCACAGCAGACACAGAACAGCAACAATGAACGAGCCAGCGTTCAGTCAAAATGAGAAATGCTCACCGCTTGAAGCTGTTGGAGGTGCAGCAGGCCACAGCTCGTCTCTGTCGTGACGCCAATCTGTCGTGTCTTTCAAGCAGCAGTGTCTTGCTGAAGTCGATGTTCGAAGAGAGGAGACGTGGACCCAGTACTTACAAGTATAAAGTTTATTACACAAGAGTATTACAGGTCAGGGCGAGCTCCAGAGACTCTGAGACATCACACAGCCAAATGGTGAAAATCCGCCTTAACTCTTCAAGTCAAGAACTTATATAGGGGAGTTGTTTACTACAAACCTAGAGATAAATGACGTCACACAACCGGGCCTTCTGCCTAAATTTGGGATTGAGTTATACCTTAAGATTTAAGGACCTGCTGAAAACCATCTCTCCTCTCATTATTCCATAGGCAGTTCAAGGATAGTTCAGACAAGGAAAAACACACTGAACACATCTGGAGATAATACTTAAAGGTTGGAACTTAAGATTCAAGGCGCCTTAAGATATTAACATGTCATTATGATCTATACCTATGCTAGAGAAAATCATTAGCTGGATATTAACATCATTTTTGGTTTGTAACTGTGCTATGGATATCTATTAGCTAAAGGAATATACTACAATAGGTAGGTAGGTAGGTAGGTAGGTAGGTAGGTAGGTAGGTTAGTAGGTATAGGTAGGTAGGTAGGTAGGTAAGTAGGTAGGTAGGTTAGTAGGTATAGGTAGGTAGGTAGGTAGGTAGGTAGGTAGGTAGGTTAGTAGGTATAGGTAGGTAGGTAGGTAGGTTAGTAGGTATAGGTAGGTAGGTAGGTAGGTAGGTAGGTAGGTAGGTAGGTAGGTAGGTAGGTAGGTAGGTAGGTAGGTAGTAGAGATGAGCCGGATACTCGGCTGAAACGAGTATCCGGTACGGATAAAGCACTTTTGCCGAGCACGAGTATTATATGAGTAATAAGAGTCAATATCTGTGCTCGGACTGAATGAAAATCCTCACACAGCGTCACAGCGCTCCTCCCCTTCACACACCGCTCTGCTCACTCACTCACAGAACAGCTCTCTGTCTCTCAGTCACTCAGGTTCGCGGGTCTTTTCCATTAACGTTTAGAGTTTCTTCAGCTTGAAGTTTGTTTTTATTTCAGTTTGTACAGTAGAGTTCTGTTAAACGTGGGTTCGTTCAGACGTGGTGCTGGTAGAAAGCGACTCGCGTTGCGTCTCTGCCTGTCATAGGGTGATGTGCTCCGCAGGGTGATAGGCGCACATCAGCCTGCGGAGCACATCACCGTGTGGCGCACATCCTCGTTTTCTCTTAGTTTTGGAACAACGCCTGAAGCCTTTTGTATCCGGAAGCCTTTATGACTCTATTATCAGCACTTGTATAACAGTGTAAAAGAACAAGTTGAGATGTTTTCCTGACAGCAATTAATTCTTAATTCAATTAATTAACCGTGCAGCGCACACCATCAAGGGGCGCACACCATCAAGGGGCGCATCATCACATCACATTCATCGCCCACATCATCACATCAATCTGCGGCGCATATCACCCTGCGGCGCACATCCCCGTGTGGCGCACATCATCAAGCGGCGCACAACCCCGCGTTGCGCACATCAGCCTGCGGCGCACATCACCGTGTGGCGCACTTCACCCTGTGGCGCACATCAGCCTGCGGCGCACATCACCCTGCGGAGCACATCACCCTGCGGCGCACATCACCGTGCTACGCACATCATCAAGGTCACATCATCACATCACATTCATCGCCCACATCATCACATCAATCTGCGGCGCACATCACCGTGTGGCGCACTTCACCCTGTGGCGCACATCACCCTGCGCGATTATCACCCTGCGGAGCACATCACCCTGCGGCGCACATCACCGTGCGACGCACATCATCAAGGGGCGCACATTATCCTTCAGCGCACATCATCACATCACATTCATCGCCCACACCTGGTGTGGAAATAAATTTATGTTGAGTATGAAAACACTTATTACATTTCACTTCATAATTGCAACAGCATGTGTTGTATTCATTGTTGCAAAACTTGTTCTGTAAATAGTTTGTTTGCTATTGTGATCAAAATCATTGATCTGAAGCTCAATGCTGATGCTGTCCTGTAATAGTTTTCTGATCAGCAATAAATATAACAATTTCTGATCAACCCATATCAATTGCATGCTTAAAATAACATACTGGTTAAAGCCCCGCCCGTTTCAAGACAATCCGGTCTACTTCCGGGTTAAATCCAGCCCACTTCCGGGTTAAATCCAGCCCACTTCCGGGTTAGGCCCCGCCCACTCCGAGTACGGATACGGATACAGATAATTCATATGGTTAACAGATACAGATACAGATACAGATAATGCTGTACTCGCTCACCCCTAGTAGGTAGGTAGGTAGGGGTTAGTAGGTTATACCATCACCAAAGATTCATCGGCCAGAAAAAAAACTATGTTAATTAAATCCTTTCGGTTTCAACTACTGTTCTCTACCAGTTGGCTCAAACACACACCAAGCACAGTACAACCAACTGGAAATGGAATCATGTCCAACATGCAAGACAAATGACAACGGGACAAAGTAAAATAATTAACGCACAAATTCACACA
The DNA here is from genome assembly GCA_038501795.1 of Pseudopleuronectes americanus. Classification (NCBI taxonomy): domain Eukaryota; kingdom Metazoa; phylum Chordata; class Actinopteri; order Pleuronectiformes; family Pleuronectidae; genus Pseudopleuronectes; species Pseudopleuronectes americanus. The sequence goes on along the minus strand of CM076732.1, from coordinate 17,307,180 downwards.
GTTGATATGTCCCAGTCTTTCCAATCTTAAAATTGTTCCTTTGGACTTTTCTCTGCTCCTCCATTACAGCCACAGCATTGTCCTGGTGTCTAACTGGTAAGCAACAGTTTGCGTTTTACATTGTAGAGGTTGTAACATCATCATAGCACAATGTAAATGTGCTTCTGTGCTAGTGAAGTAGGATTTACACTGTCATTACAACATCTCTGCAGTAACTCAGAGTCCAGTAGATGATTTCATCCATTACCAGGGGCCATGCTACAACCACTACTAAACAACAACAATGATAATGACTGACATTGTTATTGTTTATCATAATTAAATCATTATTAATATTAGGTTTGTTGATTTTTTTTCCTATAGCTGCACTGGTGGGAGATGTGAGGACACACACACAGACACACACACAAACCGACACACACGCACACACACACCAGCCATCTTACTACAATATACATTTCCACTTCCTTTGCTCACAGGGACAGAGGGACACACACACAAACCCACGGACACGCACTGAGCTTACCGTGAGTGATTGTTTCCCCGCAGACTCGCGGTGGTGAGGATAATGTGAGGGAGAAAGGTGGGTTCAAGGGATAGTTCACCGAAAAATTAAATCCCCTCACTATTTACTCACCACTATGGAGGGGAGGTTGAATTGTTTGAGTTTACAAACACTTTAGGAATATCAGGGTTAAACAGCGTTTCAGCCGAATCCAATCTAATTGAAGTAACTGGGTACTCCATTCTTCTCCTTTGGCGTCATCAAAGTGTATGTGTAAGCACGACATTTTGATCAGACTCTAAACAAGGTCATTAACACCATGTTTTTAGCCTAAATGTCCTCTGATATCCGCACAAGCTCTCTACCAAGGGCACGTGCAGGGCGCACGATAGCATCAATACTAACGCTAGCGGTGCTAATTCCGGTAGGGGATATTTAGGCTAAAAACATGACGTAAACGACGACGTTTCGAATTGAATGTCGAGGCTTAAAGACATATACAGGCATTTTTTTCTGTTGTTTATTTCTGTTTGAAGGAATCCCCAGCTACTTAAATTGAATTGGATCTGGCTGCAATGCTGTTTACCCCTGAGACTCAACAAGTGTGGAATCAAACACCTCACCCACCCCTCCACCAGCATAGTGGAGAGTGGATTTTCATTTTTCGATTAATTTCCCCTTAAATACAGATATTATCATTTGGGGTCTTTAAATGCTCTCATCCAGATTTTTGGCAGTACTCTCCTCGACGCCTGCTTTCCTCCTTCCCAACGACAAAACTCTCCTCAATATGATGCAGTGACATGACCAGACTCCACCAACCAATGAAGTGTCAGTCGCAAGAACATTCACTGCTTACTGAAATACAGGAAGTAAGGGAGGAACAGGCGGAGAGAAGATGACTTGCCTACCCGAAAAGAAACAGAAGAAGGGAAGTAAACACACACAGACACATGCTCATGCAGTGAAGAACGGCTTGCTGTACTAACCAGTGACCACACAAACAGACACACACACCCATAATATTATATTTAATAATGATGCTTTAAAGAAAATGCCTCAACTCGAACTGTGTGTTAGTGGTCACAAACTAAATTTCATGGTTGACTGTGGTGCAGGTTATACTTTGGTCAGGATTTCAGATTTTTTCACATCTCCTAAAATGAGTGGTCGCTGTATTTTGTCTCAAGGAGCAAGTGGCGCAGCAGCAAAGAAAAACTTCACAAAACCTCTCCCGTACACGGCTCAATTTGGAAAACATCCCATTAGGTTTGACCATGATTTTCTGTTTCCATGTCAAGCTCTCTTGTCATCCCTTTTTCAGATTTTATGCACACTGATTCATTGCACTGCACCTCACATGTGACAGACACACGATATCTTGTTTATGAATCTCTGTTTTTTCCTTTTCCCGATGATTCTCTGAATGTGTCCAATATTTTTTGGTCTGGTTCCAGAAGTGCTGCGGCTGTCTCACTCACTGACCAGCAGATGGCCCTGTTTCTCGTCTCCAGCCCTCACAGCTCTCTTTCCAAGTCCCATGATGAAAAGTGGCATGACATGCCCATTTGTCAGATCATGCCAGGCTGCCGTCGATTGGCAACCCACAACCATGCCTGAAGTAGTGCATTCACCCAGTCTGAGTGCATTTGATCTAACAGTTTCTCCAACCTTCTGTTTTCCAGCCACACGCTAATTCTTATACCATGTTGTCCAGCCCTTCTGATGTTTCTCCTTTACTTTCAGATTCGCCTGTTTCCAGTTAAGAAAATCAGAGACAAAGGTCAACCTACTGAGGGGGGATTTGTGCAGGATTTGAAGGCTGTGAATGACGCTGTAGTTGTTTGATCGCCTATTGTTGCCAACCCGTACGCTGCTTTCCCAAATTCTGCTTGACACATCGTGGTTGGTTGTAGACTTTTCCAATGTTTTATTTCCGGTTTCGCACACTGGTAAGAAAAAAACTGTGTTGCTGAACTTCTGGTAGAACATTCACAGGCTACACTGACTCCAGATATGCATTCGGTGTAACTCCTGATTTTGGCGCTCTTTGGCAACACAGAAGCTTCCTCACATCTTCTAGTAAAAAGATAGCACATCACATTCTCATCACAGATCTTCTGTCTGCCCAAAGACTGTTGCTGTATGCCCATGTACTGCACAAACACGTGCTACGGATGTGGTATTTCGGAGGAATGCCCAGGCGGATGCTTCTGCTAAAGCTGCGGCTCACCTACTACTTCCTCTTTCAAACAACTGGCTATCACACTCACATCTGACATGTCACTTCCTTTTTTTCATACACAAATAGCATTTGTCATTTCTGATATGTCCTCCTCTCTCGCTGCAGTACAGTCCACTGTCACTCCTCCTGAGATCTCCCAATGGAAGACCTCTGGTGCTGTGTTCTGAACTGGTGTGTGATATGGTCCTGACAACAAATCCAGTGTGCCAAAACCTTCTTTCGTCATTATGCAAAGTTAGCTTATTGCAAAGATCATACAACTAATATGTGGATGTTATCTATGATCACAACAAACTACAAGGGTCCACCAAAGTATGGTTAAGTGACATTATTCCACTATGGGGAATTCCTAGCAAAATATACAGTGAGAACGGCAGAAACGTCGTAAACGAAGATGTCAAACAACTCGATTCTCATCTACATATGGATGTGCGGACACACTGTGCATATCATCCAGCCGGTGGTCAGGGCCGGTCTTTCCTACAGGCGACATAGGTGGTTGCCTAGGGCGCCACTCAGAGGGGGGTGCCAAAAACTGCGCAGAGGAAAAATAATAAAAATAATAAAAAATATATATTACCTAACTCCTAAAGCTTCGCTTGATCACCACAGTTGCCATTGAGCGAGTTGATGTTTTCTTGATTATCTACTTAGACTGGTAAAAACTCAGAAACTCCGCTGGGAAGTGAGGGGAGACACTCGCGCACGAGGTGGGCGGGGCTACACTTGCCTTTATAGGTGTTTATTTACCTGCGTGTCGTCTTGCAGGCGGGTCGCGATAGTATATTGTTTACTTTACAGTGTGTAGTTCAGCTCCGACACACACAGACTCTGTAATTAAGTCATGTATTGTTATTGTGCCTCATAATTACAGTTATAAGCTAATGTTCAATAGGTCTATATTGTAAATGTTTATATTTCCTTATGAGTGATAATGTATATTAAGATGATTGGAGGAGATAGTCACCATAATAATTGAATGTATGTTTTATGCACTTTAAAATGCAGTTACACTCAGAGAAATGCTTGTACTTGAAATTGTGTTTAATTTGAATAAGATGGAGTCTGGATGAGGAACTGAGGCGCCGTGTCGTTATTGCTGCTGCATTCATGTTGTATTCTACAGATATACTTTGTTGCTGTGTTATCAATTTTGGGACCCATAACATATATCTCCAACCAATATTTTGACATTAAAAAAATGTATCTAAAATTAGGGTAAAATGAGGCAAAAATCGAGGTACGTACCTCCTTGGTGTTGACAGAACATGCTAGCACATTGAGGCTTATGGTTAGAGTGTGTGTGTCCAAGCATCTTCGACGAAGAAAGAAATTACTAGTAAATTGCATTATTTTGATATACATAATAGGTTGATTAATACGTTTGCTTTTGTTCAGCCAAAAAAACCTAAATGTTTTGATAAATATCTTCTACGTCTCCATCTTCTACCTCTCCATAAATGTCCAGCCAGTCTTCGACAAAGGGCTTTTGTACACAACCATGGCCTGTATTGTTCTTCTCTCTCTCATAGTCATCATGGTCTTCATCCACCAGTCCGCTGGCTTGCTCCAACTGCCTCTCCTTGGACTCCACTCGTTCAAAGTTCTGATAGAGCTGCTCCACCTCATCCTCATGGTCTTCATAGTCATTCATGACAGCCACTGGAACATAAGCAGGGAAAGAGGATCTGCCATGAATATGAGAGCCCACTAGATATCATATAGTTATTTGCACAGTCAAGAACACAGATAAATATATAATTAAGTGTGTCTTAAATGTGTGTTGGCAGAACCAAAGACCATTATAAGATTTTGGCTAAAAATACTGGATCAGGTATAAAAAACAACACATTTTTTCTTTTGAATTGTTTGATAGATTAGAATGGCACTCGGTACAATACCATGATTGTTTAGTTGTTATAGAAGAAATATAAAAGAATAATCAAAAACTGGATGTCATGGGTTCTTCCGGGGCCCCATCCATCCGGCAAGTTTGGTGGAAATAGGTATAGTAGTTATTGCATACGAAATTAAACCAACCAGGCAACCTTGTCAAAGCAACGTTGAAATCCAAATCGCCACGTCTTTCAACTCAAACTCATAAAAATTTGAAAAATAATTCCTTTACGTAGTCATTGAGTGTTTGATTAATTTGAGAGCAGGACTTTGATTTCACATTTAGATTTCATAATGTTTACACACCAACCCTACATTCGCCCTCAAACACCCCCTGATTGTGCTCAAACTGTGCACTTGCATATTTTCTGCTTGGACACATTTCTTGTGCCCCATCTCCCGTTCTTCCCGGTTTTGATCTGCTCTTGGATTTTGTCTTCCCCATATAACAAATACATAAATCAACCGAAAGCAAAGATATTCACTCTCTGCATCCACTGGCTCGCTGTATTCGCTGGCTTGCTCCATCTGCCTCTCCTTGGACTCCACTCGTTCAAAGTTCTCATAGAGCTGCTCCACCTCATCCTCAGGGTCGTCATAGTCATTCCTGACAGCCACTGGAACATGAGCAGGGAAAGAGGATCTGCCATGAATATGAGAGCCCACTAGATATCATAGAGTTATTTGTACAGTAAGGAACACAGATACTGAGATATTTTTAAGTGTGACTTGAAAGTAGGTTAAATAAGTTACAACAGTTTCACATAATTTTAAGTGTGTTCTGGTGAGCACATACATTGAAGGACTCTAGGCGGCATCGCTTTCGGTCTTCTCTTGCAGACCAGACAGATCACCACCTGGACCAGCAGGAGCAGCACCAGGCTCCCAGTAGCTACCGAGGAGACCAGCAGCAACAAAGACACTGGGAGAGAAAATATTGACTGTGATGTGTTTTTTTCTATATATTTATTTTCCCTATTAAAGATACAATCCTGAAAGCTTTTTTTTAAATTGTACTGCACATGCAAATAGACACAACACATGCCAACGGAGAAAACATTTTCATCAATTTGACCACATGTGCTCGGAAAAAAGAAATTGCACTGCAAATACTCACAACACAATGGAAGTGTTTCTAGGGGACACTCAAAAGTGACAACATTGAAAACATCCTTTCTTAGAAGGTGAAATGTTGTTTTAGACAGGAAACCTTGGTTGAATTGAAGGCAGACAGAAGTGACTTTGTCATTGTACGTATAGTCTATTACAAATAAAGTGCACTCAAGCATTGCCAACTAGCAAGCAGTACCTGGTTGCAAATGTAATAGTTGCATGCTGTCAGAGATATTTTATGTTGCAGGGAAGAATGTACATGAGTGGATTTTTTGGTATATTGCAGAGCACTTGGGGGAACACAGTCCCTAACCTTTCATAAGAAGCATTAACCTTGACAACAAACTCACACACACACACACACACACACACACACACACACACACACACACACACACACACACACACACACACACACACACACAGGGGATTCAAACAAAGACTTGCTTCCAGAGAGCAGGGAATAATAGAATAAATGTCTTGTTGGTTGTGATCCTGACGCTTGCATTGGAATTCTTACCTGACCTTAGAATTGTATGTTTATTGGTAATAAGTACAGCAACAACAATAAAATATTTATATTGTTATTATTGTTATTACTGTTATTATTCTTATTAATAATAATAATAATAATAATAATAATAATAGGTAGTATATTGTTACAATGGACTATGATCATTTAAGTACCCTTTAACACATGGTTGTTTGGTAGAAGATTTGCCTGAAGAAGATCTAGCAAGGAAATGATGCAGTTAAATACATCACTGTACAGTGTTCAGGACTTTCTTACATTAAAGTTAGGTTATCATGAATCATGGTAAGTAAATACGATATCTTTTACATTTTATTTTGAACTATTAGTTAGATATGAGTAAAATATAAAGTTAACCATTGATTAGTTACAATGTTTGTTAAATGCATTTTACATGCAGTATAAATAAATCATATATTAAACTGGGTTCTTTTAAATCCAAGAGGAAGACATAAACCTGTGTAGATGCATCAATTGTTTGCTTTATTTGAGCCAACTTACATTTAACGATGACGCTTATCGATGTGGTCTCTCCACAAAATGTCCTGGAGGACAGTGTGACCTCATACACACAGCTGTAGTTGCCCTGGTGTTTATATTCAGCTACGGGGAACTCAAAGGAAGCTGAGTAGTTGACTGCAGGCTTGATGTCAGTGGTGTTTGAGCCACAGAAGAAGAGAGAGAAAACACCTTCAGGGAGGTGGGAGGAAATCGAGCAGTTGATGACAAAGCTGTAACCCTTTGTGACCTCTGCAGCTTCAGGACTCCAGTGCAGTCCATGACCAGCAGATATCAGGGAAATGGTGGGCTGCAGCTGTGGCACTAGTTACAAAAGGAACAACACAATGTAACAATTATTTTCTTAAATTTATAAATCAGTAATGCCAACGATGCATACTGCACATATGTGTATAAATCTTTGTCACTGTACAAGCACAGACTTACAACGACATCAGGACAACATCGACCCACAATTTTCAAATAAAACATTCTGTGGACGAGCTATGAGTGACACTCGTTCTTTTGGCACTGATTGGTGGATTAGAAATGAGAGATTTGGATTCTTCTAAATTGCAGTAAAAGCTGTAGGTGGAGCCAGTGGAGTCGGATACGTTTTTTTTCCCTAATATTATCTGCCTCATGCACTGTTATCAGATCATATTACAGATTTAACAAACATAAAAAAAAAGTGTTCTTGTTGTGACCGTCCGTACCTTTCAAGGAAAGTGTGGGGTTTTGAAAGAATAAAATATCATGTGGATATGTAGTGGTCTGATTTCTCCCAAACAATGGATCAGATATAAAAAAAAACTAATCGATTTTTTGAATTGCTTGATAGACTAGAATGGCACGCAGTAGAGTGCAAACCTCTGCCACTGCCAGAACAACAACCAAAAGCTAAAAATATTAACTGTTTGCATTCTTTCTAGCATATTTGTATTTGTACTCTAATAGTAAAATATTTACTTTGAACATTTATATAAAAATTAAAAACTAGGATCAGTAGATTTAATTACCGGTAACAGAGAGGTTGACAGAATCACTTGGGGGAGAGTTGACCTGTCGACTTGATACACTTGTCTGATACTGACATTGGTATAATCCCGCTTCATCAAGTTTCACTTGATGGATGCTGAAGGTAGCGGAGTTAGGACTTGAGCTTTGTCTCTGGGGACTGCCTGAGCCTGACGGGTGCTGCAGAGTGAACGTTCCACCTAAATGCTGAGTTGTGATCGAACAGTTGAAGACAACATCCTGACCCCAGGTGACCTCAACAGGGGGATGCATGAAGATGCGGGGTTTTGGGAGGTTCACTGTAAAAGAACAATAGATAGTAGCATTGAGATTAAATTATATTAATCTCAATATTATTAAATGTAAATCTCTACATTTGAACTTAAAATTATAATTAATAATAATCTATTAATCTATTAATAAAATAGATCCAAAACTATAATTTTCTTTACCAGTGACAGAGAGAATGACATTGTCACTGAAGAGGGACTTGAAGAGTTGACCCGAAACCTCTGTTTGAAATTGGCACTGGTACTGTCCCTCGTCATTGAAGGTCACTTGAGTCACATTAAAGGTAGCAGAGGAAGAATTTGATGTTGAGTAGAATTTTGCGATCTGACTGGGTGTGTGTGTGAAGAGGAACCTTCCACCTCTATAGTTAGCTGCGATTGAACAGGTGATGCTGATGTCCTGACCCCAGGTCACTTCACCAGGACGATTCATGGAGATGTCGGGCTTCAGAAGGGCTGTTGAAAAAAATGTGTATTATCAATAATAACAGTAATAATAACAAAATTAATAATAACAAAACAATCCTATGAAATGGGGTTAAAATATTGCCATTCAATAAAAGTAAGGGCTACTAGGTGATTCAAATACAAAAGAAATTGAAGACCTCAAATCCAGTAAAAGTGTATAAAAACGTTTTTAAAAGCAATTCACAACAGGATAAGGAACAAAGCACTGTAATCTTGTCAGAGAGTTTGTTTCCTTAGAGATCCTAAGAAATCCTTGGACTTTGGTCCTGTAAGGCCCTTTGTTGTCGTATTCAGAGCTCAGTAACGATGCAGTCATGCGGCAACATGGTAGAGAGGTTTAATTATGAGTTTAACTTCTAAGTTGTTTGTCACAGATATACAGTGTATTTGTAACTTGTAAATTAAAAATGTTTTAGCTGTATGCTTAATTATATACACTATGCCTTAAAATGATAGCTATTTATATGGCTATTCTTGTCTTTCTTCACTGGTTCGCACTGAGTTTCAGAATCATTTTTTTGCTATTATTACTATACAACTCTGTGGCTCCCTCTGACTCTCTCCATATCTACTAATCTATGGGACATATTTAATTACCTTGTGCTTCAGAAACCAGATGGAACTCCTATAGTATACAAGGGTTATCTGGCATAGAGGTAATGATGACTGATCTACTGAGCTGGCCACTTGGCTTTCATAGTGCTGCCATACTTTATACATATTTTATGTTTATTGTTATGGTTATGATTGTGTTTGTGATTATGATTATGGTTATGATTATTATAGTTATTATTATTATTATAAGCTCCGCTAGGGAGTTTAGGTTTTTGTCGCCATTTTTGTTTGTTTATGTTTGGCAGGATTACGAGATAACTTCCATGAAATAAAGTGATCGAGTAGATCCGGATCATTGGGTCGATCCCGGAATTCTTTTTTCACTTTCTTATGCATTACGTATAACAACATTCACGATGATTCCTCAGAGAATAATTCATGGATCTTGATGAAATTCTAATTCTTTTGTTGGCTTGTGAAATTATGGATTTATTATTATTATTATTCTAATAATAATAATAATAATAATAACCTTAGTAATTGCCACAGATTCAACATGTCCCTTGAAAGGCCCTGAGGTTCTGGGCCCTATAGCCAATAGTGAACTCAACCTCGGTCCGTGGCCCAGCAACTCTGGGGGTTTGATGAATTGATATTGATATTCTCTTCTCACCTGAGCAGACGACACCAGCATCCTCAGGGTGACTACAGTCATGTTGCCCAACTGGATTGTGACGACAGGTGGTCAAAGAAGGTTCACTTCCTGAGCAGCCCACTTCATCGAGCCAAATAGATCCTACTCCTTGGCCAAAGTGAGCACTCTGAGGCGCACTCACTGCTGTGCCACAGTTCAACTGTCTGCAAACCACCATCGCATCATTTAAGTCCCATCCGTCATCGCAGACCGTTCCCCAGGTATTGTTGTGATAGATTTCAACTCTTCCAGAGCACCCATTGGATCCAGAACCAGCCAATCTGATCTGAAAACCTATCAGCCGTGTAACAAATATCATATTTTAACAGAACATGCATGTTAAAGTACAGGAGTTATATGTATCATGTATACAGGTGAATGGACTGACCTGCAGCAGGGGAAGATGTGATCAAGAGAAAGCGGACTATACAACTATGTGACTCCCTCTGACTCTCTACATTTCTACTAATCTATGGCACATATTTAATTACCTTGTGCTTCAGAAACCAGATGGAACTTCCATAGTATACTAGGGTTATCTGGAATAGAGGTAATGATGACTGATCTACTGAGCTGGCCGCTTGGCTGTCATAGTGCTGCCCCAGTCGGATTTACCTTTAGCCTCAGCCTCCCCTCAAGTTTCGGGCTGTATCGTTGATCACAAGGCCAAAACACATGATGACGTTACAGTGCACAACTGAGGTTATGTCCCTTACATCCAGTTGCTGGTGGACGCTAACAGCTGCTAACATCTATTGGTAGTTGGTAACTTACTTTGTGCAGAAGACCTTCAAAACATACAAGGGATATTTATGACCTGTCCTATATTCTAGATGATATGCAACACAATACTTGGCTATTTTAACAACACAGTACTTTGCTGTAATTAAAGTTATTATTATTATTATATATATTATTTAATTATTATTATGGTTATGATTGTGATTATGATTATGATTATCATGGTTTTATTATTATTATAACCTCCGCCAAGTAGTTTAGGTTTTTGTCACCCTATTTGATTGTTTATGTTTGGCAGGATTACAAGATAACTTCCATGAAATAAAGTGATCGAGTAGATCCGGATCATTGGGTCGATCCCGAAATTCTTTTTTCACTTTCTTATGCATTACGTATTATAACATTCTCGATGATTCCTCAGAGAATAATTCATGGATCTTGATGAAATTCTAATTCATTTGTTTGCTTGTGAAATGTTGGGTTTTTAATAACAATAATAATAATAATAATAATAATAATAATCTTAGTAATTGCCACAGATTCAACCTGTCCCTTGAAAGTCCCTGATGTTCTGGGCCCTGACAGCCAATAGTGAATTCAGCCTCGGTCCGTGGCCCAGCAACTCGGGGGGTTTGATATATTGATATTGATATTCTCTTCTCACCTGTGCAGACGACACCAGCATCCTCAGAGTGACCACAGTCATGTGACCCCAATTGGATTGTGACGACAGGTGGTCAAAGAAGGTTCACTTCCTGAGCAGCCCACGTCATCGAGCCAAATAGATCCTTCTCCTTGGCCAAAGTGAGCATTCTGAGGCGCACTCACTGCTGTGCCACAGTTCAACTGTCTGCAAACCACCATTGCATCATTTAAGTCCCATCCGTCATCGCAGACCGTTCCCCAGGTATTGTTGTGATAGATTTCAACTCTTCCAGAGCACCCGATTGGATCCAGAACCAGCCAATCTGATCTGAAAACCTATCAGCCGTGTAAACAAATATCATATTTTAACAGAACATGCATGTTAAAAGTACAGGAGTTATATGTATCATGTATACAGGTGAATGGACTGACCTGCAGCAGGGGAAGATGTGATCAAGAGAAAGCGGTACTATACAACTATGTGACTCCCTCTGACTCTCTACATTTCTACTAATCTATGGGCACATATTTAATTACCTTGTGCTTCAGAAACCAGATGGAACTCCATAGTATACTAGGGTTATCTGGAATAGAGGTAATGATGACTGATCTACTGAGCTGGCCGCTTGGCTGTCATAGTGCTGCATCAGCCAGTACCAGTCAGATTTACCTTTAGCCTCAGCCTCCCCTCAAGTTTCGGGCTGTATCGTTGATCACAAGGCCAAAACACATGATGACGCTACAGTGCACAACTGAGGTTATGTCCCTTACATCCTGTTGCTGGTGGACGCTAACACCTGCTTACATCTACTGGTAGTTGGTAACTTACTTTATGCAGAAGACCTTCAAAACATACAAGGGATATTTATGACCTGTCCTATATTCTAAATGATATGCAACACAATACTTGGCTATTTTAACAACACAGTACTTTGCTGTAATTAAAGCTATTATTATTATGATATATATTTTTTTATTATTATTATGGTTATGGTTATGATTATGATTATAATTATGATTATCATGGTTATTATTATTATTATAACCTCCGCCAAGGAGTTTAGGTTTTTGTCGCCGTTTTTGATTGTTTATGTTTGGCAGGATTACGAGATAACTTCCATGAAATAAAGTGATCGAGTAGATCCGGATCATTGGGTCGATCCCAGAATTCTTTATTCACTTTCTTATGCATTACGTATTATAACATTCTCGATGATTCCTCAGAGAATAATTCATGGATCTTGATGAAATTCAAATTAATTTGTTGGCTTGTGAAATGATGGGTTTATTATTATTCTAATAATAATAATAATAATAATAATAACAATAATAATAATAATAATCTTAGTAATTGCCACAGATTCAACCTGTACCTTGAAAGGCCCTGATGTCTGGGGCCCTGACAGCCAATAGTGAACTCAGCCTCGGTCCGTGGCCCAGCAACTCGGGGGGGTTTGATATATTGATATTAATATTCTCTTCTCACCTGAGCAGACGACACCAGCATCCTCAGAGTGACCACAGTTATGGACCCCAACTGGATTGTGACGACAGGTGGTCAAAGAAGGTTCACTTCCTGAGCAGCCCACGTCATCGAGCCAAATAGATCCTACTCCTTGGCCAAAGTGAGCATTCTGAGGCGCACTCACTGCTGTGCCACAGTTCAACTGTCTGCAAACCACCATTGCATCATTTAAGTCCCATGCGTCATCGCAGACCGTTCCCCAGGTATTGTTGTGATAGATTTCAACTCTTCCAGAGCACCGATTGGATCCAGAACCAGCCAATCTGATCTGAAAACCTATCAGCCGTGTAACAAATATCATATTTTAACAGAACAGGCATGTAAAAGTACAGGAGTTATATGTATCGTGTATACAGGTGAATGGACTGACCTGCAGCAGGGGGAGATGTGATCAAGAGAAAGCGGACTAGAGGACAAAATAGAGCACATGCCGTTTTATATTTCCATATCTATTTTATATATTTTTTAATCCATATACGTATTTTTATGCCTCTGTACCAGTAGCTGGAGGCCTTGAGGGAATTTCTTCACATTTTGTAAAAACACTTTCAGTTGACCCCGAGGATGAAATGATTACATTTTGGTGGTCAAATGTCAAAGTAACGGTAGCCTCACAAAACACATTTTTTGCCCTGTGAATGTGATCAGTAACATCTCCAGTAAACCCTTTAATTGGTGCAAACCTTGAACAAAGTAGGTTTTGCTGGTCAAATGTCACAGTAGCAAACTTACCAGTATTAACCATTTTACTTTATTCATACACTAGCACAGCTCATGTTTGGTCTTGAGCTGCACTTTATTCCATACAGCCTACTAATGTTGCAAATATCACAACCATATATTTATTATTTACGTGATTATATTTCTTCCTGCCTTCCTCACACTATATCTTTCTATGGAAATAGTAATGATTTCACCGCACGTCTGGTGATACATAAGATTCAAATTCAAATAAAAATGCAGTGAGGGTCATAATATAATGTGTTACCCCTATCCTTTTTATTTTTGGCATGTCTGCATCATGAGAAGTTACATCAACTGGGCACATGACTTTTAAACAAACTCATCTTTCCTCGATGTTTATTACAGATCTGAACAGGGGGATGACCACCAATCAATGTGTAAATGATTATGTATGTTTATTCAGATATGATTCTGAGAAGGTATGTTTCTATTAAACAGTTTCAGTTTGGAAACAGTTTTGATTGAGTATAACAGGCTGGTAGAACATCTTTGTGAAACCGTTTTTTTTCCTTGGTGAATTATATGTCCTTATCCAATATAATGCATATTCAATTTATGTATTTATATTCGATCGAACCTATAGGAAAACAAAAGCATCTTTAGACATTTAACACAGAACACACTCATTGTCCAACTTTCATATTTCTGGTTTCCATTTCCAGTCCCAAAAATATTTTGCACGTCAGACCTAAGATTTACATTTGGATTACATATATGAAATTAATAAAAAGTAATACATTTTATAAAAGATATGAACATCTTGTACAAAGAAGATTCTTTCCTACAGGGGTACATGTGTTTGACTGGAAGTTACCAAGATAATACATTTATTGCACAAATATTTAAGTATTGTACATCTTAGGAGTTGCGAGGTAATAGTGTCTTTCTTTAACGTTTCCAGACTGAAATTAATGTAGTATATCGAGAGTAGTCCTGCTCTTATAGTTATGGGCTTGCAAGCTGGAAACCTACAACAGGATCTGTGCGTTACATCCAAAGCCAAGCACATCATTCTTAAATTAGTTTGAGGATTTAAAGATAATAATGGGAAACTTTACTGGATGCCATCAGACTTAATGTAAAGTACGCTCTGTTCTGCTTTTTAATGCTTTTGAGGAAGTTCAGCAAGTCCACTAAGCATTGAAAATAACTTAAATTATATGTAGCGTTGAGGCTGAGATAACACGTCGCCATCAAATGCATATCTAGCCCTTGTATGTGAGAACAAAATGTACAGTAACTTAATATAGCCTTAGCAGTTATGTGATGAACATATAGACTATATAGAAAAAAGTAAGATAATATAAAGTTGAACTTATTTATAAACTGACTTTGTCAAGGGGTTTTATATTGTCAACACAACAAAATGTAAGCATGTAACAAAATGTACAAGCATACACAGCAGCACAGCCATGCAATTAATCCATAGTGAATTTATAGGGCTGCTATTATCAACAGCCCGATAAGGAGTTATTATAACTGTATTAAAGTGACAAAGCTGTGACCATGTACTATATAATGTAATGTTGGGGGCATAAGCATGATGTAGTACTTTGTAACTTGCTAACTTCTCAGTTTAGTGAAAATAAGGTCATGAACATTTTGGCAGTGTTTGTAGAGAGTTGGTGAAACAGGGTCCACAAAGGCACGGCATTAATAAACAGGTCGCCCGAGGTACAACGATGAATACTTGAGTAATGCTGCTCTTTTCTACTGTTAGCTAACTATATCAGCTTCAAAGAGGAAATTATGTATGTTCTGTTTTAACATCTTATCAACAAGAACCTCTTGGTTGTAAATCCAGAAGTCGTGGAAGACCTAAATGCAGACAGAGGATTTCAGGTTTACACTTTCAATCTCCAGCTAAATGAAACGGCTCGTTGTAAGAATTAAAAATATTACTAATTTCCAATTGTGTCCCTTCGCTTACGCTTAAGAAAAACGTTGGACTTAGCCCTCTATCCTCAAAGTTTATTACAGATCTGTATACGGGGATGTCCACCAATCAATGTATACATGATGTTTATTCAGATATGTTTCTATTAAAATGTTTTAGTTTGGAGAAAGTTTTGATTGAGTAAAACAAGTTGGTAGAATATCATTGTGAAACAGATTTTTTCCCTCAGTGAATTATCTGTGCATATCCAATATATTGCAATCCAATTTATGTATTTATATAGGATCACGCCTATAGGAAAACAAAAGCATCTTTAGACATTTAACACAGATCACACTCATGGTCCAACTTTCATATTTCTGGTTTCCATTTTCAGTCCAAAAAACATCTAGCACATCAGATCAATGTTTACATTTGGATTAGATACATGAAACAATTCTAAACAATCCTGTAGAAAAAACTTAAACATTATCTGTTTCACATTAAGCACTTGTTACTCACCGACAGAGAGTCCAAGTAGGAGTTTCGACATCCTTATAACGTGCAGTGTGTTGTTTCTCTCCCCCTCTCTCGTCCCCTCCAGGTGGGACCTCCAGAAGCACCTCCACTGGCACAGCTGAGGCCGCTCTCGGATCAGGGTGTGGCTTATAAAGACCAGCAGCTGTGCCAGTGAGCGAGGCAGGAGTTCGCTAGCCAGTGAGCCAGTGGGCCAGTGGGCCAGGCAGCCGTCCGGTAACAGACGTGGCGAGGAGACGGGCTGTACTGACGTGCTGTGTGCTGTGGGCTGTGGGCTGTGGGCTGTATTGTGGTTGTTGGCTGGTGTTTTCTTTTTCCCCTTCCTGTGTAGGAAGGGTGTTTTTTGGTAACTCAGTTATTTAATAAATCCTCATTTCCTTGTTAAACCTAAAAACGTATGGCTTCCTTGTTTAGTGCCCACCGTACTAGACAGTTTGGGGGACGTAACAATCCTGACTATCGCAGATAAAGAGTCTGAGTGCATAAACACAAAGAGGATGCAGAGTGGCCCCAGCAGCGTACGCTTTCTCACTTTAACTGTGAGCTTTCAGCGCCCAACCGACGAAATATGGATTGTGGTGTAGTTGACACATGTTATAAGACAGAATTCCCCAAAGAATGTTACATTGGTTAACACTTGTAGAATGCACTGTGGTTTGAACACTTACACACCCTATTAGGAGCTGTGGGGCTATCAGGGTAACAAGGGCACTGGATGTGGCTGACAGCGAATGTTCTCTGTAGCGGTAAAATGTCTGTGAAATTAACAGCACACCAAGAGATGCATAAAAACGAGAAATATCCTGACTATTCATCCCACGACTCCTACAGTTGCATGTTTCTTAATAACCAACAAGATGTTTCTGCTGTCTTGCAGCTGTGGAGTTGACGTTTCTATATCCAACAACGTCTGTGTCTGACATTAAGACATTTGATTGGCCAGTTTCCGTTGCATTTTTCATGGGAACCCTGTTGTCATGTTTGTTTGTCAATGAGATCATTTCTGATGAATTTGGTGGAGGGAGGAGATTTGGAACGATTCCATTTGGGGTCCGATCTGAAGGAATCACAGTGAATTTGGAGCTTTATTCGTCTGAAGTCTGGTAGATGTTGTTTGAAAATGGGCTTTGCAAATGTCTGCAGACTCTCTGAGTGAACGGAATGCTCTAGCTCATCTAAGTACGACATGTGCATGTATTACTGTAATGTGTTACCTCAACTTGAGTTGAGCAACAACCACATTACACAAGTTATATTTCTGACAAAGCTGTGACCATAATAATGTAATGTAGGGGGCAGAAACATGAGCTAGTACTTTGTCACTTGCTAACTTCTCAGTTTAGTGAAAATGAGGTCATGAACATTTAGCGGCAGTGTTTGTGGAGAGTAAGTGAAATCTTAACAGGGTCCACAAAGGCACGGCATTAATAAACAGGTTGTCAGAGGTACAACGATGAATGCTCGAGTAATGCTGTTCTTTTCTACTGTTTGTTAACTATATCAGCTTCAAAGAGGAAATTATGTCAGTGCTGTTGTAACACCTTATCATAAGGTTGTTATCCAGAAGTCGTGGAAGACCTAAATGCCAACAGAGGACTTCAGGTTGACCCTTTCAATCTCCAGCTAAAACAAATGGCTCGTTGTAAGAATTAAAAATATTAATAAAATTAAATTTGTGTCCCTTCGCTTAAGCTTAAGAAAAACGTTGCACTTACACTGTCCAGTGTGGTCTGTAGCTATAGTTTCTGAGAACAACCACAAAGGAAACAATATTTTTATCAGATCCTGTAGCTGACTTCCTTGTTTTAAAAGCCATTTACCCTCATTTCTTTTTATCTACTTATTTCAAATATTTCAAATTTATTAGTGACTGGTGTTTTTAAGATATAATGTTCACAAGGTGATTTGTGAGGCCAGTGACCTTGTTGAGAGGAAGATTACAATGATACGTCTTTAGATAAGACATGTGACTTGTGTGAGATAAAGTCAATATTATAATAGACAGCACATTTCACAGTGAACACCAAGAGCAGACATAGTGCAGGACATAAGAAGTAAATCCTCTTTATTTCACTCCCGGTATTTTTATACTTCTTTGAGAGAGTTTTACCTCACCATAAATTGAGGAGGACAATGCTGGAGTTGGAGTGAGAGTTGAAGTGGCACTGTGTCAGCTAAAGGCTGCTGCACACTAAGGTAAGGTCGGTTTTACCCCTTCCAACAATCTCTGGGGCGTTCCCAACTTGAGGTCGGTCTGTGCCGATTGTCTGCGCAAATAATCCCAAAGTTTGAGTGGTTTATGAAATCATCTTAATGCCACAGAATGAGACGGAACCTCCCTGATCTTGAATCAAAAATAAAACATTTTAATTGATAAACGGCTCCGACAAAAAACAAATGACAGTGAGCTGACTGGTTCACCAACTGGACGTTGTGCACTTGTACAGCTGATTGATTTTTAAACAAACTTATGGACATCTATCCTCAATGTTTATTACAGATCTGTATAACAGGGTGGAAGAATATCATTGTGAAATTATTTTTTTCCTTAGTGAATTATCAGTGCATATCCAATTTATTTATATTGGATCATGCCTATAGGAAAACCGAAGCATCTTTAGACATTTAACAGTTTCTGTAAGATTGGAAGTTATCTAAAAAAGGCATATGTATGGTCTTATGTTCTGCCCAAAGATTGCACATAGGTAAAGTGATGTCTGTAGTCTCTGTTTTTTCATGTCGGTCAAGAGATGAAAATCCTCTCGTGTGCAGCAGCCATAACTCTATAACAGTGGTGTTTATTACCAGGAGGGACGCTTGTGAAGAGCGTTTGCATTTCAGGGTCTCATGGTTTGCTTTGGCTGAGCGGGTCCAACAAGAGGCAAACATTGTATTAATTCAAATTTTTACAATTTCTTATGCTTCATATTGCTGGAGTCATTTCGATTGCTGAAAACAAACCCAAACAAAAATTGCAGTACACTGAGTGATTTGAAGGTATAAGAACATATAGAAACATTTGCCTGAAGCTACAGATATTCTGAAATTTTTTCTTTAGATTTCTGAAAGGTAAATCAGTCAACGTTTAATAGTATTTGTGCCTGATGTGTCTGTGAAGAGAAAAAAAGAAGTACAATTATGACAATTTTGACAGCAAAAAATGGAGGTGACAGTGATGGCGGAAGACGTCTTCATTGCTTAACTGTGGAAAAACCGAATACACAAATGTACATTTAGGAAAATAACTTTCCATCTCAGTTCAACAACTACTTTCACAGCCTTTTTTATATACAATATATTATTATACATGATTCTACATATACGAGGAGATCCACTAATAATAAACACATGTAAGAGTAAATTTACACAAAAGATGGACAGAGACCAGACATTGGCAGAGGTTACAAGGAAACAACTGTAAATAAATACTGGGTGGACCAGCTGATTGCTCAGGTAAATCCTTACACTGACGATGATACAGAACTACACAGCTTGTGTATCACTCAGGGGTCCTGGGTTTAGTACGATTGTGTAGAGCTTAGGTTTTTTAAGTCTGAGAGTGTCTCCCCCTCCACCCCACCCCCACTCCAATTTGGTTTACTTGACTAGGTTTACCGATTTTGTTATTTGATCCGATATATACCGACAACTGAGAAAAGCAGCTATTTGAAATAACTTCAGACAACTTTATAAAAAGGTATGTCTAGAGGGATTTTTTTTCTTTCTGACTCTGGGAAACTGGGGTACACAATAAAACATCTTAAAACTACTGCATCTCTGAAGTGACAGGTAGGTTTGGTAATTTGTTTCTTAAACACTTCACTACACTGAAAATCCCCTTCACATACTGACAGCCAATAAAAAAGGGTGAGTGAGTCACAGAAAAGTCATCTTCTAGCAGGTGTCACGGACGTGGATTTAACGAGAGGGGCTGGAATACATTAGTTGAATTTTTTAAAGTGTAGCCTACTCTTGCTAGCTTTTCCAGGATTACCAACCCTTGCTTTAACCACATTACACACATTGCCACTGTTCTACATGAGCTCCTCTTGACATATCATGGAATTTTTTTTCATATTTTATCGTTATATTTTGAAACTAAACTATAACCATCTCTATCCGATCAAATATTTTTGCTTTGTATTAGAAACAATTGCCGTCCATACTAACACATCTTAAAGTATTTAATAAAATCATTAATCTGGGGCCTGTACTAAGAAGCGAGACCCAGAATATCTCTCAGATATCATACTTAACTTAACTTAACCTGACAAATGCAGTCAGGCTAAGCAGTCGCACGACTGTATATTGATATCAGCATACAAATGCATAGTGTGGTTTGTAAACAAGTGAGAAATTAAATCATAAGTTGAACACCAAAAAGGACAATAGAAATTAGACTAAAGAAAAGATATTGCTATTAATGTGTAAAAGTGCATACAGTGTATTGCTGATCTTCGCTGCATCATCCACAGTGAACAGGTAAGAAGTAAAGAAACGTAGATCAATGCAGACAGTCTGTGTTACTGAGCACACTGCTCCTACGAGTCAGGTTGGTAATGTTGAGCACCAGCAGCTGAAAAATATTATTGCATCTGATGAAAATCTATATCTTTGCTGGTCCCTTAAGACCCATGCCTTGTTCAGAGACCCTCAAACAATCCGCGCATCAAGTTCCATGGGATCCTCTTAGAACGGCAATGTCATGTTTGAAAGGAACTGATTAGTCAGTGGGAAGAGCTTTATAAAGGTTGATCTCTCATCTTGAACATAACGTGCTCTGAAGCAGGTTAGCCATTCAGCATAAGTTACCTTGGTGATTTACCTCGATAAGATGTGAACTCTTTCGATTCGTAGGGCTGAAAAATCTGAATAGGACCTGAAGTTACCCCGATAATAGCAAAACCTGTTTCATAGTACAGGGCCCTGGCATGTTCATGCCTGTGTGAACAGATGCAGACTGTCAACTCTAAAAATACCAAGAATCAGGAACAAAAATTGGTTTAATAAGAGATGTCTCTGCTTGGACCAACAACAAAGTGGATAATTTACTATGAGGGTTAGAATCGCTTGCAATTTGTTATCCATGATGTGTTAAATGCTGGTAGTTGAATCGTAACCAATAAAACCCAATCACAAGCCAATGAGGATGACTTTGTCATTGCTTGCTAAACTCTTGGTTTAAAAACTGAAACGTTTCTAAAAGTCTCAGCAAAAGTGGTGTTTAAACTCAGATGTATCAGTGTGGACGTAGCCTGCACCGAGATTAAGGACAAGTCACATATGACGACTTAAAGAAGATTTTGCTCACAGCCGAAACAAACCTTCCCTGAGAAGCGGTTTAAGAGACTCTAAAGAACGGAAGTTGTTGAAATCATTTTGTGAGGATTTGTTTTTGTTCATTTGAATAGTTGCTGCTGAATCTGACTGCCTGTAACATCATCAGCCCAAATGATGTGCCTGAGCAATACACTCCAATGCTGGTATTAACCACCGGCTACACCTGCCTGCCCTGGATGATGCTTTTAAGATAAAACCACAAGGTTGAGAAAACTGCCACCATGCCTCTGTTATGGACATACGTGTGTGTGTGTGTGTGTGTGTAAGATATTTCATCAGTCTGTCCATACAGTATAAACACAATCCTTCATTAAGGTTCACACAGTCTGAAAAATACTTAACGTTTCAGGTATTATAAAATGATTAAAAAAAAATTACAAATTACATCACATATTTTGCACTGTATGTATGACATGGACTCTCACATCAGAGTTATCCTGCTGTCCTTCACTTTGCTTCTCTCCTATTCAAGTTTATAGGTTCAGAAGTCCATACTGTTCTCTCCTCCATATTATCTGTTATCAGGAGCAATATGTTTCTGCTTTCATTCCCTGTGTGTGTGCCTTGTGCACTGCCCCCCCCTCCCCCCCACTGCAGTGTGAAGCAGAGGTGCTGAGTGCAGAGCTTCAGTCGGAGGATGAGGGGAACTATGGGGAGCAAGGTGCAGAGCTTGGGCTGGGAGAGGGGACTGATTTGGGTGACGGACTTGGATGGCAGCTCCTGATGTCTGTTTCATCCTCCTGTCGGCTTTCTGCTCTAGCCTTTCCTCCACCTTTCTCTCCCCCGACTCCATGCCCCTCCAGACCCTCAGAGTTCTCCAGCATCTCCTTGATGAGAGGAGGCATGGAGCCAGGGATCTCCATTTTCAGAGAAATCACTCGCTCCGCCCCTTAAAGAGAAAATGACATCAGGTTATCAGAGCAAGTCCTTGTGAAGGAGCCTTCCTTCACTGACTGAAACGTAAATATTATTCTGCAATTTCTTTTCAGTATAAAATATGTAAATCTTATTGAACAAAAAGATTGATTCTTCTTATCGTTTCGCATACATTGTAAGTGTTTAATACAGTGCGAAAACATTCAGAGGAAATGTTACTATCCTTAGAAAAAGGATTACACCATACATTAAAAAATAAAAATAGAACAAAAATAATTGCCAACAGCCATCAAAACCAAAAAAGGAAAATAAATAACACTGGTGAACAAAGGGTTTTGGTTTGCTGTTTTTTTAGATGATTGTTAGTTCACCATAATCTAATCAAGAACTTTCTGTGGGGAAGTTTCACATTAAACCTTAATTGCTAAACTCCTGCGTCACTGAAGACAGTGCATCGGTGATAAGGGATAGAAAAAGTGAAAATAAGGAAATTATTTGTTAATTGAAAAGTCTTCTTTTTTGGGTTCTAATGAAAAACTCAGCCTTCTAATGACCGTCATTGCATTAAATGTAATAATGTTGTGGAATTTACATCATAATGACTTTATCATGATCAGGGGTAGCAAAAAACATTTAACATTTTAAATCATACAACATTAAGGCTACTCAATAAAACAGAATGTAGCAAATATAGAACTGACTTTAATGTAAACATGTTAAACATAAAAGTCCTGTTATATAATTTGACAATATCTGTCACATGCATCAGCATCTGTGTTAGTCTCACCCTTCACACTGATGCTCCGGAGGTCAGTTATCTTCATCAGTATTTTGGGGAACATAGAGGGTTTATCAGGCCTCCTCCTCCTCACATAGATCTGCACACACAAAAAGACGAGAAGGAAAGTATTTACATGACACTTTAGCTTTTTGTGTGCCCTCATGTTTGCTCTGATTTCAGCAACCACAGATGATGATGATGATGATGATTCCTGTTTTGAATTATTTTGCTGTATTTAAATCAGAATACTTAATTTTAACTCTTGTTTAATTTATTTACCAAGACTCCACTTACAGTTGCGACATCACTGCTAAATACATTTATTATAGAATAAATAGTACATTGAAATGGATTTATAAATTATATATGCGAGTAGCATTTTATAATTCTGCTACTTATGATAAACAATGTGAATAACTGTTGCCATTTTTTAACAGATAAAACTGTAGATTATCTACAGTTTCATTGACAATAAATCCACTCTGGAAATTAGTCCCCAACAAAAAAAATATTTCCCCATTAAGACATTGACAAGCTTATAAATAATGATTTTTATTTGAAATATTAATTTTGTTCTTCAAACTTTGCTTTCGTCAAAGAATGCTCCAGTTGCAGCAATTACAGCATTGTAGACCTTTAGCATTCTACCTGTTAATTTGTTGAGATAATCTGTAGAAATTTCCCCCCACGCTTCCTGAAGCACTTCCCACAAGTTGGATTGGCTTGATGGACACTTCTTGTGTACCATACGGTCAAGCTGCTCCCACAACAGCTCAATGGGGTTGAGATCTGGTGACAGAGCGCTGGCCACTCCCTTACAGAAAAGCATACCAGCTGCCTGCCTCTTCCCTAAATAGTTCTTGCATAATTTGGAGGTGTGCTTTGGGTCATTGTCCTGTTGTAGGAGGAAATTGGCTCCAATCAAGCGCTGTCCACTGGGCCACTCTGCCTAGAAGACCAGCATCCCGGAGTCTCTTCTTCACTGTAGACGTTGACACTGGCGTTTTGTGGGTACCATTTAAAGAAGCTGCCAGTTGAGGACCTGTGAGGCGTCTATTTCTCAAACTAGAGACTCTAATAAACGTGTCTTCTTGCCGAGTAGTGCAACGGGGCCTCTCACTTCTCTTTCTACTCTGGTTGGAGCCCGTTTATGCTGTTCTCTGAAGGGAGTAAGTAGTACACACCGTTGTAGAAATTTTGTCAGTTTCTTTGCAACTTCTCGCATGGAATAGCCGTCATTTCTAAGAACAATCATAGACTGGCGAGTTTCACATGAAAGTTCTCTTTTTCTGGCCATTTTGAGAGTATAATCGAACCCACACATGTGATGCTCCAGATACTCAACTAGCTCAAAGGAAAGCCAGTTTTATAGCTTCTCTCACCAGCTAAACAGTTTTCAGCTATGCTAACATAACTGCACACAGGTTTTCAAAGGTTTTCTTATTATCCATTAGTCTTCTAAGGTGATTAGCAAGCACAATGGACCATTAGAACACTGAAGTGATAGTTGCTGGAACTTGGCCTCTGTACGCCTATGTAGATATTTCATTAAAAACCAGACGTTTCCACCTAGAATAGTCATTTACCACATTAACAATGTATAGAGTGTATTTCTGATTAATTTAATATTATCTTCATTTTCTTTGAAAAATAAGGAAATTTCTAAGTAACCCCAAACTTATGAACGGTAGTGTACATATTATACAGAAAAGCACATTTAAGATCTAAACAACAATGTAATATACCGAAAGTAACATGGTTCTATAATGATAAGAATCACATGTCAAACCTTCAAGGCTTCTAACAAAGGCTCCTGAAGAACGTCCACCCTTTCTGGTTCCTCCAGATCCTGACGATCTGCATGCACAACCCAAAAAAACAAATATTAAAACAGACAAGCACACACACGAGAAATAACATCAAGCAGCTTGGCATTTTCCCATGATCTTCTTTTATTAATTATTATATTTCATATTCCTGAGGAGTGAAAGGCAGTACCTCCACAGAGCAGGCAGATGGCGCTGAGCAATCCAGTCTCTGCATCGTCCATCTCCAGCGGCAGCAGCTGGGCGGCGAAGGAGAATACAAAGTCTGTGAGAGGTCCGAACCCAGCGTTGTGCATCTGGGTACGGTTCAGAGTCAAACCGTCCGAGAAAGTCATTGTGTCCTGGTCTGGGGTGTAGCGGGTGCAGATCCTCAGAATCTAGTAAAGGGGGATGACATGGGAAAGGCAAAACTAAAATACCTTTTATACATAACTCTGCTGTGCCACAACTGAACAAGTTTGGAAATGATCCCTGTCTTTTTTTAAAGCTGTTACACTCTGATGAAAACAGTATTAAACTCACCAGTATGTCGAGGCAGGCGGCTTTGAGCAGGGTGATCTGATCAGCGATGGTGAGCGTTGTGAAGCCTGGCAGCTGCTTGGCAAACTCCACTGTCTTAATGATGCATTTGGTGGACAGTTCACTGAACTTGTCCCAAAGACTGACGTCCAGCGAAACACGGTGCTCTGCGCTGTTGCTCTGTAGATAAGGGTCAGGTGACGGATGGAAGGCAGAAAATGTCATTATAGTTTAGTCTGTACAATCAATTTGTCTTAAGTTGTTCTGAGTTTTCTATTCATACTTTGGTTCATTGAATGAGATTATTCATGTGTTCATAAAATGCTGTGCTGTGTTTGTTTGATTACCGTGGTGTATTTTCCCAGCTGACAGAGGGAGGGAAAGGTTTCCTTATGGGCTTGAAGCACTCGCTCAATCATCTGCTCTGTGTCTGCTGACAGAACGTAGATCTCCACCTCCCCCTGCCTCTTCTCCTCCTTCTTCTTTTTCGTTCTGTCATTTCGCACTACTGATGTTGGGAGGTAATGATAGGAAGACGTATCTTATCAATTTGGGTAGGAATTCGATTCAAGGACAAGAAGGTTGCTCCGTCAAGTCTTTAAATCCTCATTAAAAAGGTTTCACTTGTCATGGGGAGCACGACAGACTTTGAGAGAACAGTTTCATAATCAGGCCCGCAAACTCACATGGAATAAAAAAGGTTACTAACAAAGGATAGCCAAGCATTTGCTATCACAGCCGCTACATTGTGGAATTTTCTCCTCATTAGTAGACAGACTATGTCCTTAGCTTCTTTTGGTTCTTTATTTACATTTCTAGATGCTAATAGTTTTTGCTTTTGTATACACATTTATCAATTATTTCTACCCCACTTAATATTTCTGTAAATTTTCTCAGGATGTGTCATTACTCCTTGACCTCAATGGAGGTCAAGGAGTAGTGGTTAGGAAAGGAGACTAATTTGACGCCAGAAGATGTGAAGGGCATACTGTTTTTTGTAAATAAATGCTGGCAGGTTTTGAGGGAAAATCTTACCAGTAAACATCCACTAGGAGGTGACAAATATCAAGCATAAAAACACATCACTGAGCTGCTGGGAAAGACCTTGAGCTGTAGCGCTTAACCTGCATCAAGTGTTCTATTATTGGGTCCCTACATATGAATTATACACATCTGTAGTTAAATGTCTCTAAAACATTTCGGGTTTCTCACATTCAGTGTGAGAGAGTGGATGTGTTCACTGTTTATTTAGTGTACTCACACTCCTTGGACATGCCAACATCGAGACATTTCTGTAGTCTGCAGGACTGACAGCGGTTCCTTGTCACCTTGTTTATGACACAGACTTTGTCTCTGTGGCAGGTGTACAGCATGTTCTTCTGGATGCTTCTCCGAAAGAAACCCTGCACAAAGAAATGGCGGCAAAGAATGGAACACAGCAGAATGGGACCAGTAGACATTGTATACGAATAATAATCCTCTAATTGAGCTAAGAGTGACTGATTTGTTTTGTTGGAGCACAATACACAAAAAAAACAAGTCGTAAATACAAACTGCATGCACTGATTATCCTGTTTGAAAGTGTGTGTGCATGTGTGTAGAATTAGATAAAGCAAAGAGGCTTAGAGACAAAGGGCATGACCTCCACATTAAGCTAATTCTCTGTAGTCTCATGCTCCTTGTATTCATTCTTTATTTAGGTTCTCTAGCTGTAGCTTTCATCTATTCATGTACAGTTAAACCAGAAGAGGTGCTGTAGTTGGTACATGTTGTGCTGGTAAGTTTAACCAAAGCGTACAGTATGTTTAGCTGCCTACCTTGCAACCCTCACAAGCACTGACTCCATAGTGGTATCCTGAAGATTTGTCCTGACACACAAAGCAGGGCTTGTAGATGCGGGGCGGAGGTGGAGGTGAGTGGGGGCTGGGGACAAGCAGGTCCTCCCCTGAACTCGTGCTCTCAGTCTCTATAGCTGTAGGGAAAGGCAGAAGGGAGACACACAGATATGCATTCAATCACAGTGGCATTTAAGGGCATTCTCGCTCCTTAAGCAATGCTCCTGACAGCAATGACACCTTCTTTTGGTATCCTTCATATGATAGTGGTACAAGATTGGAGTAGAGCTAGCTCAGGTGCATCGGTGCAGGCAGATTAACCAGTAAAACAAAAGCATTTACAATGGTAGCTAGCTATACGCATGGTCGTTAGTCACCAACTACCAAAACCAAATAAGCAGAGGAACTGTTCTGCATCAGAGTGGACCATCCTGTTTGTAGTCTTCACCTTACATTGACTAACCTAAACCAAATGGCAAGTAGAAAAATTACTTTTCTAGTCATATTGACCACTCAAAGCCCTTTACAGTACAAGTCACATTTACATTCATACGGCGAGGGCGGCTGTGGCTGAAGGGTAAAGCGGTCATCCTCCAACCTGAAGGTCGGCAGTTTGATCCCCACTTTTCCCCATCTGCATGCCGAAGTGTCCTTGGGCAAGATGCTGATCCCCGAATTGCCCCTCATACAACAAGAAAGTACTGCTAATAGATGCACTGTATGAATGAGTGTGTGAATATAAAACTGTACTTTAAAGAGCTTTGAGTGGTCATCAAGACTAGAAAAGCACTATATAAATAAAAAACATTTACAATGTGCTGCGCTCTTTCTTTTACACATCGTTCACATGGCAACTTGGCGTTCAGTTTCTTGACCAAGGTCACTTTGGCATCCAGATCAGAGGAGCCAGACATCGAACCACCAACCCTCTTAATAGTGGATGACCCGCTCTACCACCTGAGCCAGAGCCACCCTGTGTTTTTAAGACATTGTGATCGTGATTGATTCTTCGTTGAATGTGTACAGTGACACATTTCAAAGGAGGATGACATAAGCTCCATCACTGATAACCCTTGTCAAAAACCATTAATATTAGCAATGCAGTGTAAAAAACACTCAGCGGCAGCTTTTCTAATCTCTGAATGCAAAGGAGTATATTGAGGTACTGACAGAAAGACTATGTATCATATATTTTCTGATGCCATGTTTCTGGCCAAGAATGGAAAATTTATTATTATTTACGTGACATGGTGAGATATGAAAGAAGGTAAAATAATGACAATATATGAGAAAATCCATACTAATTTAACTCTAGCAATACTTGTCAGTTATCGCTGTGTATCAGGAAAAAAGAAAATCTGCACAATGGAGGAGAACCTTGTACTAAAGACCTGCATACAATCCATGCAATGTTCAATTTTGTCAGAGCAAAAAGCTGTTGATTTTATTCCACATTTTATGCGCATTGAATGTTGTATAGTGAAGATTTAGAAGCTCTTCCACCAGAACTAGACAGGTGGCTACTGTCCAACAGACTTCATTCAAGGTCAAAATAATCTTCTGTATAATGTGGATTTTTATATCCAGCAGATGTCACATGCAGATTGTGTTTGTGTTATTGTCCTCCTGCAATCCAGACAATAGGTTTAAATCTCCTTCATGACTATTTTAAATATGTTTGGACATTAAATAAGCTTCACTCAGCTGCATCCACCTATTTAAAACCAACAAGCCCTGACTATCAAATGTGCAAAGCAATAAACTGGGAATTTTTTTTCAGTGAGGTATATCTGCAGACAAAGGAGCAATGTCCCATTGTTTGGAAATGCTGCTGATAGAGATGCTGCTGATAAGAGAATATTCAGATACCTGGACTTTTCTTAGTGGCCGATACAGTGTACTAATCCAATACCAATGCATTTAAAAATAATGAATGTCATAGAACATAACATCATAACTGACAAAGACGACAAATAAATAAATCTAAGAATACACAACAATTACCTCCTTTAAATAGGTCGAAATTTAAGTTTTTTTTTATACAGTACACTTGTGGGTATGTCCAACGTTACACTACAAAAAAAAACATCTTACTCACCGCTATAAAAACAGTACTAACCAGTGGTTGCCAAGAGCAACTGCCATTTGTGAACAAGAAATCATTTCCAGGAAAATAACGTTGCAGTTTTATCTGGGTGAAACTAACATGCCTTAAAGACGTGATATCACACAGATATCCTTAGATCATTCTCACCGATGCCGTACCCAGCTTTTCGGCAGTATCTATTTCAGTACATCTTTTAATGCTAATACATAATATTACATTACTGCCTATTAGGGATGCATGATATATAATGGGAATTTCACATTATTATTGATTTATCGGAATCGAAAATTATAACCGACAACACGTCTGATAAACACCTAAACGATTATATATTTCCGGCAACCCTCTGCTCTCCGCTGGTGTGGACCCCGTACGCGGCCGAGAAATCCTCCACAAACCGTACCAGCACCATCTCCGCTTGCCGGTCCGCGTTTCTGGCTGTGAGGAGCCCCACATTGGGGCGCCACTGTGGCAATAGGCCATGCCACCGGGGTCTCCCACAGACAGCCAGAGACGATACTGATGCCTTTCAGCATCTTTATTAAATTAACCAGGTGAAAACATAAACTTACAAACTGAATTTCTATTTTAATACATTGACATGTCATATTTAAAATATGAAAATAGTTGATTTAAATTATTTTGAAGGAGAAATTTTCCTCCTAAATGTATACACTAAGTCAGAACTATTTTTACTTGGGTTAACAATGGAATCATCCATATATGCTTACTATATATTGCAATTTTACCCTCAGGTGTGCATAAACTACAGCCTATTAACGTATTTTTAAGAAACGCTTATTATTTTCCGTATTAGCCATGTGAACCAAGCTTATTATCAGTATCGGCCTGAAAAAAACATATCGTTCATCCCTACTGCCTATAGTTAGCCGCATTATATATATATATATATATATATATATATCATATTTTAATATATATTAAAGGTAAGTAAATGTCCATCAACCATCAATCGAGTTGAATGAACACAAACATTTCATGAAGTTAAAAGGCTGCCACAAAAGAAAATGTGTGGGTATGGGGAGCGGTAAGTTGACTCACAAAATACAAGCTGAACCGGGATGAACTTTTAGGACACACCCCCATTGATCTACATGCGATCCTGAAATTCTTCAAAAGCTTAACAAAGGCGTCCCAGTCGGGTGAATTTGAATTTATAACAATATACTCATGCCGTATAAAAGAATATCCACCCCCATCATACTAGCCATACTTCGATGTTTCCCCTGCTTCATCTCTCCTCTGTTTCTCTTTGCTCCCTTCTCACGCACACTCCAGCCAACCCTTCTAAACCCTGTCTGACCTCTTTAAACCCTTCTCTCTCACCTCATATTTCCAACAGTTTCTTGACTGTGATGTCCTCTGTGATTGTTAATCTCTCCCCGCTGCCTCTCGCTCCTGCTTTAGTGAACAAGACATTCTACTTACTCTCGAGATGAGGGGCATTTTAACAGAAAGGAATGTCTGTGACCCATCTTTACCCGTGTGTTAGGAGAGGGATCAGATAAGGGGAACAGTGTTTACATAGTTTCATCTTATCAGCAGACATCATGAAGTGACCCACGATTTGTACATATACTCATTTGACTTTGAAACATGAAAGTTTCCTTTAAATATTTAGAATATGTGCACATCTATTGGCTGGTAGGGATGGGGGGAAAAAATCGATTCAGTTACAAATTGCGATTCTTGTGTGACGATTTTATATCGCCATGGTGCCTCCAATATCGATATAATTTTCTTTTTAATTTTAATTAAAAAAAAAGAAAAGGGGAGGAGTATCTAAAAATACCCAAGCACTAGCTTTGCATAGCCTAAATGCAAACAACAGTGAAGCATAGCCTACTTCTTTTTTTATTTCGAAGTCTATATTTTAAGTAAACTTTTATTCATTCTATTTAATTAACCTTTTATTTATTGTTTAAAAGTAGCCTAAGTGGTATACATGTCTTAATCTGTCAGTTTGTGTGCAGTT
This sequence comes from Pseudopleuronectes americanus, assembly GCA_038501795.1. NCBI lineage: Eukaryota > Metazoa > Chordata > Actinopteri > Pleuronectiformes > Pleuronectidae > Pseudopleuronectes > Pseudopleuronectes americanus. The sequence goes on along the minus strand of CM076732.1, from coordinate 17,276,019 downwards.
GACAGGGACTATACAATAATAGGGCACATTTTAATTTATATTCTCTATTGGCTGCCTGGCAGTCATTTAGTTAATGTTAATATTTGAAATAAAACTTGTAAAGCTCTAAGTGAATTTGAATGTGTTGTATTTGAAGGTATGATTCAATTGTTTTCCACTATCCAGTATTATCGTAATATTGAATCGCAATACTTACAGAATCGCAATACCCAGAGAATCGCAATACATATCGTATCGCCACCTAAGTATCGTGATAGTATCGTATCGGGAGGTCCCTGCCGATTCCCGTCCCTATATGGCTGGATTGTCAAACAGCCTAGATAAAGATATTCATGGTGCGGATATTAAGTATTTGAATGACTTTGGAGAAATCCCAACAATTAACATGGCACCGCCATTGGGATCGCACTGTCGAAAGAGAAAACCTAAAGTGGCAGTGAAAAGCAGGTTGCTCATTATATCAGTCGGTATTGATTTGTCATTGTGAGCATATGTTGACTAAGGAAGTTAACTCAAGTCACCAACAACAGCAGTATTGACATTTCTGACACCTAATAATTGTTTATCCTCATTGCTCTTGTAAGTTGAATATATATATATATATATATATATATATATATATATATATATATATACATACACAACTTACAAGAACACTACTTTTTTTTTACTTCTTTATAGGATAACACTCCTAATTCAGACTGACATTTAATACAGTACATAAATAGTCAGAACAGTCATAGCATTGTTTGTCTTATACAAAGAACAAATAAAAGCTCTTCTCTACATAAAGGATATGATCTGAGTTTGATGGAGTTTCAAGCTCAGTAATAGACCTTATGACAATGTTATTAGTCTTTTTGTGTAATCATCCACAGGATTAATCTTGAAGCTGAGGCAAACTCTTCAAGTCACCAGAATGAAAGGGAGACATGTTTTGTGTCTGATCTGGATTTAGGATATTACTTTGAGGCAGTCACACCAGAGGCTCTGATGACCCATGTCATCATACAGGTGAAAACCAAACCACTGCCATCAGCTGCACCCTCTCACTATACTTTAAAATTGGGAAGGGGAATGTCAGCACCATTGTATACATACAATGAAAGCTGTGCGATCGATTCACGCCTCGCTTCAATCTCAGTTTTTACATTTCTGCCACATTTACATCAAAGTCATAACCAAGCCCTCCTTTTCCCCCCCTGAGCTGTAGCCACAAATGACAGAACTGTGTTGATCTGTGATGGTGTGTACACAGGAGGATGGGGAAGATGTGACAACATTTCTCTGTGTGATTATATATGTGTGTGTTGGTGGGAAATAAAACGCTAAATGAGTCAGGCAGATTAGCATATGCCACTGCTGTGTGCAACTTAAAAGCGTTTTTTCATGCATGTTTTACTGTCACTGGCATGTCGTTAGTGCCACCATAGTAAATGTGGTCTGTGGGAGGAATACATCAACATGCCTTCCCTGCTGTTTTTAGCCTCAAAAGAATGCTATATTTGACATTTGGCTAGATTATGATATTGGATTTAATAATAAGACACTAACATTTTAAGAGATCTCAATTCAGCTCAGAGTTGTAGTCAACATTTTACTTTAAACTGTGTAGCCCTATATACAATGCAGATCTGCACAATGAAATGCAATAGCAATGTTGTGTGAACATTTAAACTAATGAACACTGTTCAGAATACAGCGTTATACGAAATGTATGCTACCTGCAGCTACCGAGCAATTGCTTATTCACCGCTGTGGCTATACACTCTAACAGCAAAAAGACAAGCAACAGAATAAAGGTCAATAGTGAACATGGCAGAGAGAAGTGCAGTGTGTAAGACCAGACAGTCGTTTGAGTCTCTAGGTTTACCTGGGTCAAAGCATTGCTCAAACCTTCCAAAGTCAGGGTCAGTTTACGTTCAAATCCATTGTTACAATACTCCATGTTAGCCAGTGCTGGACTAAGACGTTTTCCCAAATGTAAAACACATTAAATGGTCTCCCCAGGCAGTCCTGGCTTTATGCCAGCTAACAGTTCCTGAACAGAGAGCATGACAGCTTAGAGACCGGCCTCTAATCACTTTCCTCAGTCCCTCTCTCTGCACAGTTCAGAAGACATTCATTGAAACACTGTTGAGCCCAAAACCTACCATCAGTTCTATTGACTTTGGCTACAGCCAGTTGTGAGTATCATCATCACTATCATCTGACATCAGATATCAGAAGCAGTTCCAGCCATTGCAGTACAGAGTTTACTGTGATATGTATTATGTAATTTGTTATGATCTGATGTTGGGATGGATGTTATAAAACTAAAATGGTCCCTGATAGGAAAAAGGTTCCCCACCCTTGTGTTAGATACAAACACTGACATGCAACCATCCACCTCCTCCCCTTTTCACACACTCACACTCTGGTCTAACTTGGTCAGTGTTTCCTCACATTCCCAGACAAACTGTGAGTGTGAGTGAATGGCTATGTGTGTGTGTGTGTGACGCATATGCGTCTTCGACAGACAGAAAGAAAGGTCATTCAGTGCAGAGAAGTGATGACTGGGCAGCTGACACAGGAAAGAAAGAGGCAGATAGAAGGAGAAATAAAGAGTGCGGGAGATGTAGGTCACTTCCCAATTGTCAATGAGTCATTGCTCTGGATCACATCCAAACACAAAACACACATACACACACAGTGGGCCACTGTGTAGCTGGTGGTTACATGTTGCTGGAGCAGTCACTGAATGTGTGTGCATGCCTTTGACCTTTGAACCCGTTTGAAACTCTTCATTCCAGTCGCACATGAACACACAGTGCCTCACTCTCCTACTTTTTTTCGCACCGGCTAAATCAGAATCAACTTTACACTATCTCTCTTTATGACTTAAACTCTGTAGTGCAAGGGCCATGTCACATTGACACCATCATGTCGCTACCCTTAGGTTACCGTCTAACATTCACACTGGCTGTCTCTAACATGTGATGCCCTGGTGGAGTTAACCCATGTTGCATGTTAAACAATGGGTGACCAATAATCCTCCTGTCTGATTGTTGTAGAGTAGACACTTTGCAATTTAATGAGCAACTGGTCTCTGTCCGGAGAAATACCACATACAGTATGACCATGTGAGTAAAGAGATCGATTGACAATCGCTCCCAGTTGTGCCCTACCTCTAGCCAAGCGTGTTGTGGGAAAATAATGTAACAACACCACTAATTGAATTTTGGCCATCAAAAAAAATAATGATGTATTGCAATCACTGCCATACGATTATATCTGTGTTCCCAAGCAACCAGTGGCAAACTCCATAGCAGTGGGTGGCGGTACTGAGTCACTTTACATTTTCCAAGCCGCCAGTGAGCATATAAAGAGCAGGAAATACAAGTTGACCACAACAACCATGTTTAAGGGCCAATGGAGGAGCCACCACCAACCAGGTTTGAGCACTACAAGAAGTAGATGGTGAAAAAATAAAGTGAACAATAAGACATGGAAACTCCTCTGGGCAACAATAATGTATTAGAAATAACTAAAAGCAAAATCTTGGTTCTGGACAGACTTGGGATGCCATAATGTTTTTCTAATGTCACTACGAAACATTAGGATTTAAAAATCCTAATGTTCTGAGGGTCGTCATTAAAGGCTAATTTATGGCGCTTTGTAAGAAAAGAAAAATTTCTTACAAAGCGCCATAAATTCTGTCCAAATTTCAACATGGAAATTTGGACAGAAGACTTCATCCATTTCTGTATCCGAAATTGATCTAAATTACATTACAAATGTATTTCATTTATCAGCCTGATGAATTCAGTAATTCATTGGTACATTCAGTTATTAGATTGGGATCTTGACATATTGTCAACATGTAAACTGACTTTTCTCAACAGTGATGAGTTCCATAAGACCAGCTCCTGTGTTGCTGTCACAGTAAAGCTAGCTCCAGTTCCAGTGTCCAGCATTACTTGAACTCAGAGCCCAACAGAATTTAACATGCTGGCATCCCTGTAATCTCTACTTATGGCTACACATTTTCACCTTGACTGTCTCACCTTTGGCAGCTTTGTAATTAGGATAGAAAGAAATGCATTATCACCTTGAAGTCATTACCAAAATAATATTGTAAAAAAAATGACTTACTATGTATACACACTGTGCCATGTGGAATATCCCTGTAGGGTTGCAACTAACACTTTATTTTCTCAAATAATCAATCAAGCATTTGTTCTTGAAATATAGTAAAATGGTGATTCTTCAAATGTCTTGTTTAGTTCACCCAACAGCTAAAATCCAGAGATAATCATGAATCATTATTTAACTATCACATACAATAAAGCAAAATAGCTTGAGAAGCTGAAACGAGGTGATGCTAAGAAAAGGTGACTTTCTCTGATTAATTGAATCAAAACAGTTGTCACTGTAATGATTAATTGATCAACTATAGAATTCATCTGTAATCAATCTGCTTTATAAATTAACATGTGCAGCTTATGACACTCTCTCTCGCATTTCACAAATTGTGAAGCAAGTTTGGCTACATGCTGCTGCCCTACTGAGGCCATTTAAGTAGCTCCATTCACAATAAACACCAAATCCTCATGTCACAGAAACTGACAGCGTAGATTATTGTGTTCATAACAATAAAAAAAAGGTGGGTCATTTCAAATTGCATGACAGGAGGTAAACTGTGTCAGATATAAGGCTTGTGGCAATCAGCACTTGGACAGCGGACATGTCACAGGATGCCAAGTCATGATAACATGTGCTTAATGTAAAACTGCATCAGCAGAGGAACAGCCATCATAGGCTGCAACTAACTTAACATCATTCATACATGATTTTGGAAAACTTTTATTTAGGTAAAAGGTTTACTGATATTATTTTGGCCAAACCCTGAGAAGGAAAAGTCAGATTATTATCTTAATAGATAAAGGATCCATATCCACAACAAAATATAAGAATTTATACACTGGATTTGAGCTGTGTGGACACCAACATTAGTCCACCTGAGGGAGGGAAGCTTATCGGCTAATCGCAATCAAAGAGTGCAGGAAAGTGAATGAAACTACAAGTCGTTGATATAGAACAGTGTTCATTTAGGATCGAGTTTATCTCAGACTGCCCCGGGGGCTATGGAGGACCTGATACTAGAATAAAAAGGAGGCTGGCATGTGCCCCAGTCTACAGCAGAGCATGCATTCATCTGCCACAAGATCAACACGACTAAAGCACAAGCAGTGGTTCACAACACCTACATCACACTTCTCAATCGGAGCTATTGTCTTCTTTACACGTGAAAATAATGTAAAATGGCACTCACAGTGGCAGGATCCGCTCCAGTGCCTCACCAGAGACCCCCCGAATGGACGCTGAAGTCCTACACCGGACAGGAGTCCCTTCTCCGGCCCGAGCCCCGGGGGTCTGTGGTAGTAGTCCATGCTCAGGAAGGAGCCGGGGCTGGGGCTGCTGCGGCCGGGGCTGGGGCTCAGACCCACAACATCCACGCTTTCGTACATCACCGAGAGACGGGGGAGGGAAGGGAGGCCGGGGTCGCGTTTGATCCCCTTTGTAGCCAACAAAACAGGAGAAGGAGGGGAGAAAAAATTCAAAGCTTTCCGAGCGGCGGGGGAGAGAGAGAAGAGAATAAGGGAAGGGAGGGAGGGAGGGAGTTCACATCTTCATAACAGCCTGATGGCAGGAGGGGGAGGTGGGGCAAAGAGGAGCAGATGACCCGTCCTGCTGACCTCCTGTCCCTGGAAGAACACGAGCGCTTCCCGGCCACAAAGGAAGAATTAAACACCGTGTGTTTTGGTCCAGTGTAAATGCTACAAGTGTCACTAAGTTGAGCTGCTGGACTCCTCGTTACTTTCCACTAACAGGCCAGATTTGAAAAAGAATAAAAAATGTCACGTTACACTACGTCGTGCTCCACTTCCTACACAGCGACCTCGACGTCTTCGGTCGGTTCCTCAGCTCTGGCGCTTTGATTTCGCGTGTATTTCTACACGAGCTTCACATATTCATTCACGTCGCTTGTTAATCATCGTATCCACACTCGCCCTCTTTTTCCCGGTGGCCGCCAGCACCAGCTCTCATACACGCAGTGAATGGAGGTAGCTTACGCCGAAAAGTAGCAATGTCCGGTCGGTGGAGACGCGCTGCTCCGCTCCGGTTCGACCCTTCACATACAAACAGACAAAAAAGCCACAACAAACGCAGCCCGGACTCGTCAATGGAGCCGTGCAGGAGTCTGAAGTTTCCGCGGTGCGTCCAGGAATAAGAAGAATATCCAAAGGTGCTCAGAGTTACTGAGTCTCCCTGTTGTTGAGATCCGGCGGCGGCACAGGAGCAGTGTCCTGTGGTAACCTCCCCCTGCACCCGACGGCCTCTCTCTCTCTCTCTCTCTCTCTCTCTCTCTCTCTCTCTCTCTCTCTCTCTCTCTCTCTCTCTCTCATCGCTCTTGCTCTCTCGCTCTCTCCCTCCCTTCTCTATCTCTCTCCCCCCCTCTCTCTCTTGCTCCCCCCCTCTCTCTCTATATATCTCTCGCTCCCCCTTCCTCTCCCCCCCACCCTCTCTCTCTTTGGTTTGGTGAGTGACACCAGCTGCGCACGAGCTCCACCTACCTGTGCGTGCCCCCACAGTCACAGTGTGGCTTCTATCTTCAACAACTGAAGTAACTAATGCTGTTTTTCTATCTGATGTCTGCCATTATTAAGAGTTGTAACGTCGCCTTGGTTACCAGCTTGACGGCTTGTTTATCTCTGTAATACACATCCTTGTACTCAGTGGCAGCTCTAACTTACATGTCACCCTGGGAGTATCCCGCCCCCCTTAGTCCATAGATGCTTCTCAATTGAGGGGCTCCATTCTTTGGAGGATGCGTTCTACCCGGCCCAGGAAGAAAGCTAAAATGAGATGGTTTTTAAAAGAAAGTCTTAAATAGCTGTTTGGTTGAGTTGAAGCAAGCATCAGAAGACTCATAACCTGATCATGTAAAATGTCCATTTAAGATCATTCTTAGCAATGACAATAGTGTGGGGAAATTATTTGTGCATAAAAGAGAATTGGAATAATACACAGTGGGGGAGGAACTGTTGGCTTGTGGGGATTTGGCAGCTCTTTTTTGTGTTGGGTCACTCAAGCAGCTTAATCCAAGCATGTGCCGCCACATCCAGCTTCGGTAGTTGCTTGGTTGTAGTGACTAACGTTACTTCACACTAAATTAGAACACATAACATTATGACCAGGCATTTGACATGAAGAGTGACAAAATCTTGTCACTGGTCGTCAAGCCCAGGGGTGGACGTCATCAGGAGGGGCAGCTCGTAATTGTTGGCTTGCTTGGATACACTCAGGTCCAGTGTCAGGAGTTCGCAGGGTTCTGCCTGCCTGCTGAGAATTGCATGCCCACTGCGAGAACATGCACAGCTAAAGAGTGAACTACCGGTGTAATGCTAACACAGACTGACATCGCTGTCAGCAGCCCGGCAGAAAATAATCCTATTTCATAACTGAGCATAACCAAGAAGGCAAGTTTAAGCCAACGGTACATGACATCAAGACGCCTATATGACCAAAAAAACATCAATGAATGTATCCCACTAACAAGCCCTGTGTGTGTGTGTTCAAACCCTGGCATGCCATAAGGCCCATTATTGTACAAAACCATCAAAATACACCAGTATGTCACACTGAGTGAGATGTTCCTTCATTACCATGAACACACCATCCAGGGGCTTATTTCACTTACACGTTTTGCATAAACTGGTTACATCTAAGTTTTAAATTGTCCAGCACTTTTTATTCTTGGAATTCTCCCCAAAACTATATTACGAAATGTAGTCTGACCTACTTATTGAGGATTTTGCTCCTCTGAAAATAATTACAGTCTCAAGCTTAAAGCCACAACCGACGGGCATTAGGGCAACAGAGATAACGGGTTAAGATGTTGTTCAGAAGAGGCTTATACTGAAAATAGAAATGTTTATGGACAGAAGAGCACCACCTTCACAGCATACCACACAAGGTATCTGAAATATAAATCCATCCCCGATGTGTTTATTTAATTATCTCTTGTTATTATTATCTAGTTTCTGCTTATTTATTAATCTATTTTCTACTTAGTTTGTTTGTCAGACATCATACTTTGCCCTGTTAAATTTCAAATTGAGGTCATGTGGGGGACAAAGGCTGAGGGAATATTTTTTACAAGCCAAATATTGTTTTTCATTCGCTTGGCTTTATTTAAAATTTAAGTTTGATTTATTATCTATATTAAAATTATAACTTGCAACGTCCCTTCAGTGTCTCATAAAACCCCTAGGGGGTTGCAACCGTTAGTCTGGGATCCACTGTATGGCATTGGATTAAACCCACTGCAACACTACAGTGGATGGATTTGTCCTATATTACATTGCCAATGAAAAGGTTTTCAATAGAAATCTCTTATTTGACTGTTAAAGAAATATTTGTTTAGCCCCAACACACTTAGTATATTTTGTTATAGATTGGAAAATGTGTGCGCTCGCTTGGTGTCTGCTGAGCTACATATGTTGCAGCAAACCGTGCCTTTAAATAAATCTTAAATTTCATAATTTACATTTTGCTGTAATCATTTTAGTTTAATTTCTGTATAAGTTACTTATTTTTGAAGTGATAAAAATTACAATTCCTTTTTCTTGCCAATGAAAAGTTGAATTGAATCAATTTGTAATGTACAGAACCTTACATTATTACAGAGAAACCTCACAGTTTTGACGAAGTAAATGGTCTGTTTTTACATCTCCAAGCATTTTACAGTTAAGTTTTTGCCATTCCCAAATTCACACATACATTACAGTGCAACTTTATGCAGCACTGTACAGTCTGATAAGGAGGAGAAAGAGGGGGAGTGGTGGAGTGAGCAATAACATGCTAAATTTGGCAAACTCAGTTTATTCTGGTTCGACTATATTTTTTAATCTGAATCAGTCTGGCAACATTTCCAATTGCCAGTTAATGCAATGTCAACTTGTATATATTGTTATTTTATGTTCTATGCACCAACCACACCAAGTCAATTTCCTGTATGTACAAATATACATTATTCTCATACATGTCGAGTGGCTGCAATTGTTGTTTATAATGGCCACAATGGCTGGTTTTCAGAAAAAGAGACACTGTATGTGTTTGCAATGTACTATTGAGTAGTAATGCCATATTGGAGGAACAAAAATGTGAGTTTATCAATTTGTAATATTTCAAGAAAAATAAGTTTATTGGAGTTCTACTCCTTCTGGATCAAACATTTTGAATCAATATCCTTTTGTCATGAGAAATTACAAAACTCCCTTGACTGTCATGCAGATGTAACCAATGCTAACCTCACAATTGATAACTACCAAACCTTTCCTCCTCGAAGAAATTTCCTCCAGGTCTGTGTGGTTCTTTCACAGAGTCCTGATACTGATAATGTGGAACTGATGTGACAAGAGATTTAATATTTTCTTAACCATCAAACATATACTAAAGTAAAACCTAACAAATTGCCCCACATTCCTCATTTTGACACAGGCTACAAATTAAGATTCTGAGATAACTCCTCTAAAATGACACACAGACTAAAATTATGTCTTTATTCTCTTAATACCTTGACTTTATTCCCCAAATCACATTTTTTCCCCTTTTAAATGGCTCTTATACTTAAATATTAGGATACATGAGGTTTTATTGGTAAATGTAGCCTTATTCTTTTGTAACAAACTGTCAAGAGGACACTCAAACAAATGAGGGGAGCGAGAACAAGAAAGGAGGAGACACAACACTCAGACGAAGAGAAAAAGTTGGCAAGGAGAGTCAGGAGAGAAGGGAAGAGGAGCGGAGATCAAAAGGCAGGATCCTGCTGATGGAGACACTGATAGTAACTGTCTCTCCTCCATTATTCATCACACAGCTGTGGTGTAAGTAGGTTAAACTTCTCACAGAGGCAGAGAGAGAGAGAGGGATGCGGTAAAAGGAGACAGGGATATAGACAGGCTGGAATAGAGGAATAATGAAAGAAACAAAGAGGATGCCATGCAGTGAGGATTGAAGAAAGCTGTGACGAAACAGGACAGTGAGGGGAGGGGGCACTGAGAGACAGTAATGAAGGACGAAGAGAGGCAGAGGAAAAGAGGACGACAGAGGGGAAAGGTAAACAAACACGATTAGACAACTCTGTGATTCTGTGAGCTCGAGGGTAAAAAAGAATAAAAAGCTAACGTATGCACACACATGTACATACGTAAAGAGGCTTTTATGGTTGACATCACACAAAATTCACAGCACAGGCATGATCACGCAACGTTGGAAGGGGGGAGGTATTCACAGCCCACATATACACGCAAAGCACATGCAAAGCTTGTGCATGTACACTGTTTCGTTCCATTCGTGTTCAAGGTCTCCCGGGTCTTTATGTTAGCTGAGCCCTGATGTACCAGAAGAGGGTTCAGCTGAAAGGTCGGAGAGGTACTGTATAATAGATGCCACCCGACATAGTGTGACTGTGAGGTCATGTTCACGGTATTAATGCTACAACGTAATCCCCAATTTCAGAAAGTTTCAGGGAACCAACACTCTGTGATGTTAACCGGGTAACACTTTAATAACTTCACCACATGTTGGCAATTTAATCAATTATCATCCTACAGGATGGGGTGGATAACCTTTGCATTGGTCTGCTGTAATATTAAATCACGACAGATCATCAGCATTAGACTTCGGGCAACAACTAGACCAGTACCACACATACTACAATATAACTGGTAGCACTGGTTTTTTCTTGCCTCCTGGAAATAACCATATCCTCATCCACGTGCATCACCCCCTAAAATAGTGTCATAATGTCACTTGAGTGATGTGTGACAAAGTTAAGATGGCTTCACCCAGTGCAGGGGCTGACTGAATGAATCAGGTTTTCCATCTGGGGCTCACCACAGTTGTGCTTGCGCTCACTGCTGATACCACAAAGCCAAATACCCAACTCAATTCAGCTGCTGATACCAGCTCCTGTACCTATTTGGCTGGCCTTAACGCTTCCTGTGCGCACAAAGCTGCAGCTCGTACACCGGAGAATAAAGAAGAGAGAGCTGCTTGAGAGCTTAGGGGCCTTGTCAGATTAGTTTTTGTACCAAAAACAGAAAACAGACTCTGCCTCTGGATATTATTCCTGATTCTTGCTGCCTGCAAACTTTGCTGAGACTACAGTTTGGTGAACTTACACAACTTTAACATGGTGGATTTGATTACTAATGAGTTTGTGTTTCTGTTTAACTAAAAAATCAATTGTCTTCAGGCAACTTTTATTCCCACTACTCTCATGATACAACATATGAGTTGCTTTAACTGCAAAAATACACCAATCAAGACACTAAGCTGCTCCAATGAATCCATTTACTCGCATTGGTTGCTCTGTACTCTAGTAGAGCTGAAAGGTACAAAACACTAAACACTGGAAAAATTGAAATCAGTACATGAATCTGTGATATATACATCCTGGCATAAAGAAGAACACAGTTTCTTCAGTGAGGTATAAGGGGTTTTACTTTCACCTGAAAACTGTATACTGAACTACATAGGATGCCATTATTTTGCTATATATTTCAATAGATAATAGCTATTTGCTGCTTTATTTCAATCCAATTTTTATTTCAAGATATTTCTAACCCTTTATCGATATTACAGTGCAATGGAGAGAAAGAGCAGGAAAGACATGGAGCAAAGGGCTGGGTAATAACCTAATGGGGGTGGCTGTGGCTCAGGGTTTAGAGCGGTCCTCCTCTAACCTGAAGGTCGGCAGTTTGATCCCGGTCTTCCCTATGCTGCATGCAGAAATGTTCTTGGGCAAGATACTGAACCCCAAATTTCCTCTTCTAGAGTGGGCGGTGTGGCCTAGGTGGTAGAGCGGGGGTTCTCCAACACGAAGGTTGCCGGTTCAAATCCCACTCTTCCCCAACTGCATGCCGAAGTGTCTGAACCCCTAAATGGCCCCTCATAAATGCTGAGTGTACTAAAAATGTAAGTCGCTTTGGACACAAGCGTCAGCTAAATGACATGTAATGTAGAGAAAGTGCTGCACATAGATGCACTTACGTACGGCTGCTGCAGGGGAACCCAAGCCATACGTGAGTATAAAACGGGAAATTCCCAGTTGTGGTTCTTCCAACTTGGCTGGTGCCAGTGAGATGTTGAATTTAGATTTTTGGGTCACCTTTCCAAACTGAGAGATGGACACGGGCAGAGTGAGTGGCTGACTTACTCGGCACAGTCATAACCCACTGTTTGAAGACAACACAGAATAGAAGCCGATGTTTGGGGTGCCTCTGTGATTTAACATTTTGATGCTGTGCTCAAGGTTATTTTAAATTTCGACCTTGTTTACATGACCATTTGGCAGCCACCAAGTGACAGCTGCCCCTGATGTGAACCATGAATTTTGAAACATATTCCCAGAAATGAATCACACAGCTGCACAGCACTACCAGGAAACCACCACAACACCAAACGTTTGCAGCATTCCAGAGGAAATACAGAACATTTTAAACAACTTCACCAAAGGCCATCTGAAATCTTTGTATCATTACCGCTTTTCAAACATGACCTCTATAGGAACTCCAGAGAACTGGGTCTACACTATCTCTGCTAAGATGCATTACGTATTCATTCTGCCGCGGAGTTCGCGTTTTGTTTACTGCACATGGGAACCGGCGTCAGCACTTATCACCTAAAGCTCTCTAGATATCTTTGTCTGGTCCACATGTATGGCACCACTTTTTCGTACAGAGATATTTGTATTAATATTTTACTTTACTTCAGCTTATATTTTGTGTTAGAAAAGGTGTCAACACTCCTTCTCCTGCTGTGTTCTCACATATGGTTCACACATAGTGCTGAGAAAGTCCGGACGATCCCTGGAGTTCAGTGCGTATCTGAAATCAGCTTTCATGATAAATGCACAAGACACTTATAAGACATCTCACTACTACACGGTCGACAATGATTTAACATTACAACAAAATGAAACCAACCCTGATATGTGGACTGCGTCTTACCCAAGAAAACCATAAAACTGTTCACTTGCTGTTATGCTGTCATCTTTTGTAGCCTTCACATTGGATGGGTCCCTTCAGAGCTCTATTCATTGGTGCATTGGGTTCTTTACGCTGAAGGGAGGACTCTTCTATTGCTGTGTTGCTACAAACGACAGGAGGGAACATGTCGGAGGAGGGCACAGTGCTGTGTGTGCTTGTGTGTGTTGTACATATACAACTATTACAACCCTGTTGGCCATTTCACGGGGATAGTGTATATATTTTAATTTATGTGCACATGATGATGCTCCCCTGGTGTAAGCTTTAAAGTTTAAGTAACTTGAATAGACAAATGAAGGTTAGTGTTTGGTTATAGAGTGTAGGGAGGTTTTTGGGAGCTATCCTGAGTGCTAAATAACTCAACAATAAATGGACGGATTTTCACCAAACTTGAAAATCTATCTCCAGATTAACTTTTGGAATTGATTGGTTAATGATTGTACTGAACCAACAGGAACTACACTAAGGGCATCTGCTTCAACTAGTTGGGTTGAGGGGAGAGAAGGGAGAGGAACCAGGAGCAGCTGTATGATACTTTTGTATTCAAGCTTTGTAATTCTTGTTGTTACAATGACAATAATAAAGGTCATACTTATAGGTGTAATAGATTCATTAGCTATTCTTAACAATAGCTCATTTGGATTCAGTCAAAGCCATGACTTGAATACATATCAATTTAATAAGAGCAACAGTGACCACTTTCACGTAGAAAATATCACATTACAGTTCACACTTTTACCTCGATATTACATTTACAGGCTGAGCCAAGTGCTATCTAGGCAATGTTCTTTTCCCCCTGGATCCTGTTGGCAACACTTCATCCAGCCAATGAAGTGTTAAAATGTTGTTGTTGTACAGAAGTCACAGGGGAGCTTGTTGTGGTAGTTGGCCATTGAACCAAGACCAAGATCTATCCCTAACTTTATAACCGAATGCTTTGACGTAACCATAAAACCATGCTTTAGTTCCTAAAACACAATATATATCTCATTAGGTCATAATCAACATTAGGACATTTGGCAGATCTTTTCACATGGTGACAGTAAACAAAAAACGGAAAAGGGGTGAAATTATATTTCTTTATTTGCTTTTCATGAAATAATATATACATATTATATCTACTGCATATACATAGCTGTCTTCATTAAGCACATTTGACCTCATTTGGGCATTTCAAACATCACCGGCATATTTTTCTCTATTGTGAGCAGAGGATGTGCAGTGAAGAGAGCTTTGTGAAATGTGTGATATTGAGTGTTGCCTTTACTCTCAGCATGCTCCACTGGCAGCAGAGAGTTCTAGGAAAAAAACACAAGAAACACAACACAAGACAGTTATGGTTTCATCTACATGTGTTTCATCTACATGTGTTTCTGTGCATTTTCAAAGTGCTCATGAATTTGAGTTCATTCTGGAAATTATGTTAATTTGGAAAACAAAGCCACCTGACAGGTGGCTTAGGAGGACACACTAGTTTATCAATACAGACAAACTAAGACAAAATGACATGGAAACAGAATTTGAGCTTGTGACTCCATTCTCGAGACAAAATTACAATGCAGATTAAAACATCGAAGCTGTATGTGTGTGGAGAATCGCGTTAAATTCAGATGGAGAGTAAAAACATAAAGCTGACCAGTGAGATAATTACAAAAGACAAACAGCTGGATAAACCATATTCAATTGAAGGGATGGGGGAGCATGAACCATATTCAGATGCACAGGCAGACAAAGACGCCTAAGGCCACATTTAAAGGAAGAGAGACCAACAGGCCTGAAAGCAAACAGACAAAGGAGAGTGACAAAGCTCTCAGCTAACTTTCTCTGACCCCATTACTGCAGTGGGAGTAATGTGGGTAAAAACATGCCTGACTGTGTGTGTGTGTACGTGCATGTGTGAGTTAATGTGTGTGAGCAGAAATATTTAGGTCTGTTGTGTAAGGTCTGACTGCACTTGGTCTCTGCACTGCACAGCATCAGCAGTTGTGTGCTCCCAATCCATTCAGAACCACAGAAGCAAAGAAGCTCTTCTGAGAAAAAGCTGCACTGTTAATCTTCTTATGCAAGATATTTTATTTTACTTCTCTTTTCATGGACGGTACAATGTACCTTGCATGTGTGTCTCTTGGTTCTCATTCTTGCACATGACAAACAGGCTGTTGTCATTGCTGGCATCAGCCAAACAGGGGAATGTAGGGGAATCCCATCATCTCACAGCTCTCCCATTGTTTTATTCCCCATCTGCTTCAGGCATTGAGTTTCCCTTTCATCTCTTTACTTCCTGTGACTCCTCCCTTACTTCCCACCTGTTTCTTTCCAGAATGAGCTTACAAGAACCACACTATGCGAAAATCTCGTGAATAAACTGTAAATAAAGTTGACAGCAAAACAAAAAATAAGCCAACTATCGTGGATACATTTGCCATCTTGGAGTGGTTATTTCATTTGGAGCCAAAGTCTGCACAGTAGTGATCATGGTGTGGAGCTGCAAGATCGAGGTCCTGCCAATACACATGCTCAACCAATCAATCAATCACTGTATCACATGATACTTATATAGCATTATATCACAAAATAAACCAAATTTATCAGAAACATGTCCAAACGACCTCAGTGTGATAACAACTACCTAAAATGACTTTTTGAAGTGCACACAGCTCAGGGAATTGACGTGCACTTTGACTTTCTAGAGACAGTGAGAACGTGAGCTGCCATCTGGCGAATGTCTTCTAAATAATATCCAAGGTTTGTACAAAAACTTACCAAATTTACTGCTTGGTCCCTTTTTTGAAAACAAATTGTAAAGGGGTCTGAAACATTGCAAAGTTGGCAACACTTCCTGTACACAACCCTCTGATGATGTTATCGAAACTGTATGCACAAGTTTATTGAGAAAAAGCTATGGCCAATGGGGAAAGTCAGTCAAGGACATTCACATTTTAAGCCAAAAATGACATTGTCTGCTCAAAGGCCTACAAAAAAGGTTTTGAATTTCTGTGACGCTGTTAATTATGATCTTTCTATCAGAAGGAAAGGTAGAAGTGTTGTGACATTTTTTGTGTTGCTGCAAATCCACTGTGAAAGGTTTGGTGGGGGAAGGAAGAGTCAACAAGGTGTGTGACTTTGAGGGAGATCACTGTTTGCATCCCATTTCCTACGAGCAGTCAACATCTATTTCTGTGACAAATGACACAGATTGTAAAACCGACAAAAATCTTTTCCTAAACTCAATCTAAACCTTACCTAACCTTGACCATAGTAGTGGCAGATCTGAAAACTGTTTCAGAAGGCAATGACAAATTACTTGCTTTGGTTTGTTGACTTGTTTTTTTTTCTATTTGTTCCCCACATAACACGTTAATTGGAGCAAAACAGTCGACTGAGGTTGACTTTATTGATTTAATGTGCTTCAGCATGCATATACCCACAGGTGCAGCTTTAGCTTTAGCAACAGTTCAATTATATTTTACAGGAAAATTTTGCTTTTGTTTTTTCAGTTTAAGACAGCATCATTTTAATTAATGTATTTTTGGTGTTTGCATATTCATCTTTTTGTTTTGACATGAGGAAATAAAGAGTGAAACCGCTCTCCCATGAGCCCCTGCAGATTGCACTTCCTCTTCTTCCCTAGGCTGACGCCCACAGCAGGATATCCTGTGTCACCAGCCTGTGTGTGCATGTACAGTATGTGTGAGGTCATCTAAGCATGTGCTATGGGTGCAGACGTCAATCATTCACCAGTACCACCCTTTCTAAAAAACCACCAACCTTGAAGCTCCTTCCTTGTACAGAGGTACTGCACATCATAATACCGGGACATAAGTTGATTCCTCAAGAGCATCTGTGTGGATGTGAGAATGTGAAGTAACCCCATACAATAAAACGTATGAACAAGTCATCTGAATTTTGATTATCTGAGCTGAAGGCTCCCTGAGGGTAAATTAATTCCCCAGGTTGATAGGTGTTTGACTGTCAGTCTTTTCTCCTGCCAGTGTTTGTCTGCCTGACTACCTCCGCGCTTCTCCATTTATCCACACTGCTTGTGTCAGTATGTGAGAGATGGAAGCCGTAAAAGAAAAGAAGAAGGCTGATTAATTATTGATGATACCGACACATGTATTCTCTGTTCTTTTATTCTCCCTCTCTGACCTACATAGTGAACCACCTGATCCTGGCTCCAAAGCAACCCTATTGACATCAAGGCTGCTATCTATCTATCTGTCTGTGTGAGAGTGTGTGTGTGTGAGAGAGAGAGAGTGTGTGTGTGTGTGTGTGTGTGTGTGTGTGTGTGTGTGTGTGTGTGTGTGGTGTGTGTGTGTGTGTGTGTGTGTGTGTGCATGCATTCACATGCCATTGAATCTCTTTGAGTCAACATGCTCACGAGCTCAGAATGAGACAGAAGAAAAAGTACAGAGGCAGAGTGGAGAGCTATGGTTTAGTGCCCTGCTAATGAAACCAGCCACCCCCATAAGCACATCAGCGATTAGCTGCATGCGCATGTGTGCGTGTGAACACAAGCTAATATACGTTCATGTGCATCCATGTGGGGCATTAAACGTCTGTCAGGGGGCCCCAAAGTGTTCTGGTATGGAATGGAACGTAGGGGCAAAGGGTAAACTCACCTCCCTCATTTGTCTTTCTTTTCCTGCCCTGCTTTTTTTCTCACTCTCCTTTCGTCCCCATCTTATGCTTGCTGAGGCATAAGATCCCCTTGTTTTTTCATGAATTTCTGGAGAGTTGTATAGTATGTGCTTCACAGTTGGTTAAAACTCATTAAGTTTTAGAATAAAATTAGAGAAACAGAGATGACGAAAGGAGAGGCCAACTGGGAGATTCACAGAAATACACGAGTGTTTTTGTATAAAGGTCTTTGTAAATCAAACCTGCAAAAGTTATCCACATTAAAAGACTATATGCCCCCAACGACATAGAAGATACGGAATGCAAAAATAGTGGGGTGCAGAAGAGAGCTAAAACTTCATACGTCCTTTTATAAGAAGTAATAACTTCCTAATCCAGTGTTGTTGTTCTTTTCTTGGGACCTCCCCTTGACAGTTAAAAATGTCAAGTCACACGCCAGGTGTGTTGAAGACATCCATACAGCCGTTCATCACAACATAGTTCCGTCAGTAAAGGAGAGTCCAGTGCTTGCTGACGTGCAGTAGAGATAAAGAGGCCTGTGTGCAGCCTGGTAAATTTTCTTTGATGCCAGGCCAAGTTGGCCTTTACACGTGGTCACATGAGCAAAACAGGCACACCGCAATTTGGTTGCCCTGCTCAGGATCCTGAATAAAAATAAATATGAATTAGATCAGATGATGAACAAAGCCTGCATGACATCAGATATCCAAATGTCATCAGCCAATTACACAATGCCTGAATTGCTTAACCAGGCGTGCTGGGGACAGTGCTGGAGGAGATTTATATGGGGCTTAGTTAATAAGTGGTGAAATGAATATGATCCCCCCTCTTTGTCGCAACATACGCTATGTGGAAGTTAGCAGGTGAAATCTAGAACAAAGTGAAATGAGATGAGAGCTGATGATCAAGATCATTGTCTCTGAGTTGTCTCTGGGTTTGTAGGTACATGAGTTAGGTGTGGTGAGAACCAAGCACTGGCATAATAAATGGCCATATTATTCACATGTCAGTGTTTCTACTGTTCTTTGACTTCACTTTAGCACTATAATGCTGTGTTCACATGAAACGCAAAGCACATTCTTCACCCTCTTGGCACGAGGAGATCAATCTAAAGAGGCTAAAATTCATGTTTATTGCTCAAGTTGAAATATTTGAACTCCAGCTGATATAGCTGTGAATAGTTGCGACTTGTGTTTAGTCGCATTATTGCGCCTGTAAATACAAAAGATCCTCAGGCAAAAATTTCACACGTAACACGATGCAAAAATTGTGAACACACCATTTTGGTAAGAGTCTTAGTTGAATCTGAAAATAAAGCGCAAACAACAACATTGTCTTTGTGTATTCATTGAGAAGAAGCTTTGATCGACCCAGAGCTCTGCACTGCTCACAGTCAAGAGTAGATAAGACACAAAGTCATTATTACCGACATATAATGAGAGAAATGACCTTGAATGAAGCAGGTGGTTTTACTACAGGTCATAGGGAGGGAAGGAACACCAGATAAGAGCTAACTGGAATGAAGAATTTACAGAAGAGGTATTTTGAAGCTACTGAAAGAGAAAGGTTGTGTGAGGGTGAAATTACCACAACAGGGCTAATATACAAGGAAATGTTGTGAAACTATGGCCGACATTGGCGCAAGATTGGTAAGGTTTTATCCAGTGAAGCTGCTTTCAGACATGCACTGGACTCTGCAGTTCCTCCATATTTCTTCCAGAGGAGGGGCATGAGTGAATGCAAATGTCAGAGTGAGAGGCTCCTTTATCCGCCTGGCCTCCTACTATCCAGTCCAGGAGAAGTCGATTTTATGAACACAGCAGGGGATCCTTTATGGGTTGATGATGCTTCTAACAAGAGGCAGATGCAAAAAATGCAAAAAACTAAAACAAAACAAATATCTCCAGGTGAAAAAACGGTGCCAGACACAGATGAAGATGTCAGGAGACTTTGTGGTAATAAGAGCCGACGGCGGTAGTGGGTTGCTCTAAAGTTGATCAGGTGATCTACGCAGTCTATTTAATACATCGCTTCCCAATCTCCTGCTCCCAGATGCTCCACCTTTCGCCTGAATAAAATGGATGATTTGAAGCTGTTGTGAACACGTCTGTTCAGAGAACCTCGGGCTGGGTTGTGCAAGAGTCAAAGACAAACTGCAGATAAAGTCCGGAGCTAATTCTCTGGATCTTACCCGGAGATGATGTGATGTCCCTTTTACTTCTTCTACTAAAATTAGCATGCTAACCAGCTAGGCCCGGGCCTGTCTATTCTCATAATACCACACAATATACGTTACGGTAGCATCCAGTCTGCCTTCAGTGCATCAGGATATGATAATGAGGTATAGTGCCCAGAGGGTGGATCCTAACCTCTTCTTTTGCAGATGCAACAATTGCTGAGTATTGTTCTGCCATAGGTTTCTTCCTGTTAAGAAGGGATGGTAGGAACGCAAAAAAACGTACAAATATCCAATGACCTATGTTGATGACATTTTTCTTCTAAGAAGAGGAGAGGATGAGTATCTGCTGTGGAAATGCCGCAGAAGCCAGCACTCCCGTGCGTGGGTCAAGAACACCATTCAGAAGTGCACACAGCTCGGGGAATTTCATCGTCTCCTCCAGCAGCTGCATCTGGATGACCACTGTTTGCTACCAGAAACTAAGCAGTGGCCAGTTTAATGAACTGCTAGCACTCAGGACAACTTTGATTCCACGGTTTAACAAACATTTATTGACATGTGCACTAGGGTTGAGCCGAATACTCGAATGAAAAGAGTATCCAGTACAGATAATGTAGCATGAGTACCATCTAAGTAAAATGTGTCAATGTCCGTACTCGTGATGAAGGAAAATCCTCATCGGATAGCTGCGTCCACATCATTCCTTGATAGGCCAGGCATACATCTCGTTCCGTACACAGAGCTTATAAAAAGTTCACTCCTGGTGCGCCAGCAACGACACACAACAGAATCTTGTTATTATCCCAGCCACTCTGTCCACAGGGATACTAACGTGCTGACTCGTTATCTACCAATGGGGTCCGAACACCATGCAAGGTTAGGAAGACCGTGTAAAGAATTAGTGTGGGGGGTGACCAGTAGAGATCTGAAGAAAGTGCATTTTGAAAACGGAATAGTCTCATCTCATCATCTCATTTTCGTCCGCTTATCCGGGGTCGGGTCGCGGGGGGAGCAGCTCAAGCAGGGGGCCCCAGACTTCCCTTTCCCGGGCCACATTGACCAACTCTGACGGGGGGATCCCGAGGCGTTCCCAGGCCAGTGTTGAGATATAATCTCTCCACCTAGTCCTGGGTCTTCCCCGAGGTCTCCTCCCCACTGGACGTGCCTGAAACACCTCCCAAGGAAGGCGCCCAGTGGGCATCCTTACCAGATGCCCGAACCACCTCAGCTGACTCCTTTCTAAGTAAAGGAGCAGCGGCTCTAATCCGAGTTCCTCACGGATGGCTGAGCTTCTCACCCTATCCCTAAGGGAGACGCCAGCCACCCTTCTGAGAAAACTCATCTCGGCCGCTTGTACCCGCGATCTCGTCCTTTCGGTCATATTCGGAAAACGGAATAGTTGCTTACAATATTAGTACAACCAGTGAGCAGATCATATAGTAAACCACCACCAGTTATATGCATGACTAACTGAGATCAGGGTTTCATAAATCTTTGATTTGAATGGACAGCGTTGATAATTTAACAGCCAGAATGGGATATAAACTGGATAAAGCAGGGTCATGGCAGCATATGTTGAACTGAATCCATGCTACTAGTCCATGAATGTAGGAGTTGAAGTGCCAGATGACCATACGATAACAAATGAAGGCGCAGACTGGGTTTATGTGAATGGCAAAATCGTAGGTTTTTAGAATAGAAGCTGCAAATCCTTTCATCATGAAAACCCTAGCTGGATCCAAATATTTAATCCGAAGGTCTTGTTTTATTAAATCGATAGGTGGCAGGCTTCTGTACAGATGCATACAAATATAGGGAATTTTAAATCGGAAAGAGAATCAGCTAGAGTGTTATAATGCCCAGGCATGTGACGTGCTGTAATGATGAAGTTGTTGGTGATGGCAGACCACGTGACGCTTCTCATGAGCGGCATGAGGTCCTCACACGAGGGGCGCCCCTTATTAATGATATGACTACAGCTTAGATGTCACAAAGGACAGAGATGCATTTATGCTTTTGGTGCTTGCCCCAGACATAGAGATTTGATGGATCCTGAACAGAGTGTGTTGGACAGAGACACACTTGAGCTGTCTTAAGGGGAATCTATAAGAAGGAAATCATACAACAGATTGACAACAGCTGGGACTCTCAGGAACAGAGTGCCTTTAACAGTTGTTTAAAATGCTTGGGCTACTCCTACAGCCAAAAGTATGACGCACCGCAAAATTAACATTTGATTCCAATGGGACAGACGGGGACAAGTGTCTTGCGGATGCTGAAAATGTGAAGAAAATTTACAGTTAAATATGTACAGGCTTTCAGATTAAAATCATCTACAATTGGTAACTTGTTGAATTGATGACCCTGGCAGCCTGTCACTGCACTGTGGGACAGAGATGTATGACCTGCCTCAGGAATTACAGGAGACAGTTTGAGATCCTCCAGCGATCATCGGGAGTAATTCGGTGTCTAATTCAGACCAATCAATTTATATCCCAGATTAATGCCAGATAGTATCAACTTCTTACATTCTTTCGGGTAGACAGTGCAGATTGTGTTACGGTAAATGCTGAAGCGACGAGGAACTGGTCAATCAACGAGTCTCTGTTTAGATCTAAACATGCTTTATCGTACTCGGGGTATGGCAGAATGAGGCGGACAAGATTAATGTCTTTGCCTTGTAATATTTTTGATCTGAGCCATGTGGAAGTATTAGCAGTATGTGGTATGTATGGCCTACATGCAGCCGGAGCTGGGCCAGCTGAGGCCAGAGAGTGTTGAGGCAGGCTGAGTGAAAGTGTGCCTTGCTAGTTGCAGTGAGCCAGGCACCAGGAGACCCGGCACTGACGTTCCCTGGGCACGAAGCGGAGGCTGCTGCGTTTTCGAGGGTTTCTGCATGGTAAGGACCAGGGACCGCAGTATGGTCGTCGGAATAGTATCTGAAGTTAAGTGGGTGCAGGAGCACGAGAGAGGGACGAAATGTTACTCATCTTGGGTTTACAAGGCCCTTAATAATATGTTACCCTTACCTGAAAGAGCTCATAGTTACATTTCACCTCACTAGAGCACTGCACTCCAAGAATTCAGGCTTACTTGTCGCCCCTAAAGTCTCTACAAGTAGAGTAGGAGCCAGAGCTTCCAGCTATCAAGCTCCTGTCCTGCGGAATCATCTCCCACTTTCAGTTCAGGAAGCAGACACCATCTGTACGTTTAAGAGTAGGTTTAAAACCTTCCTATATGATAAAGCTTATAGATAGAGCTGGTTTAGGTTTATCTTAGACCTGGTCATAGCTATGCTGCTATAGGTCTAGAATGTCGGGGAACACATGACACTTGGAGCTTCTCTTTCCTCTTCTTCCTCTTCATAACATCAATTTCTCATCAATACATGTTACTGTTTTGACTTCTCCCCCTGAGTCCCTTTGCTTTATTATTTGCAAATCCAGGGCTGCAGCTGCAGGCACATCGTGGATCATGATGGTGGATCGTGAATCAGAGAATGGGATAGCCGATCGAGACCGTATCAGAGATGGAAGCTGATGGTGGATCCTGATGGCGGCAGTGGATCATGATGATGGATGGTGGATTATGGTTGCGTCTGATTGTGGTGGTGGATCCTGATCGTGGTGGCAGCTGAAAAGGTTTTTTTTGGTTGTTTTTCCTTATTCATGTTGAGGGTTAAGGGTTAATCTATCTGGTTGAAGTTGTGCGTCTATTATTTTATAGAGATACAATGAGATATATGATGATCTGATGATTGGAGATGTATTATTCTACAGCCAAATGGAAGACAACGAGGAAAGGAAAGAAAAAATAGCCCTTATTGTGTCAGGTAGATGGATCAAAAAGATCTGAGAGACCACAAAACAAAGTCTGAGTCAAGTTTGAGTCAACACTGTGAGATTAGTAGCCTGACGTTGTCATACTCACAATTCTAGTCAGAATGTGAGTCTGAGACCGCTCCATTGGGCTGTGATTATGGGGCGTGTTTCAACCGAACCAGGAAATATAATTCCTCTTCGCTCAATTGGATAGACCTACAACCAATCAGAGCAACGTAGTATGTGACGTATGTTAAGCGAATCATTGTGAGTTATTTACTAATGCCGGGTTCACACCTGACGCTGAAGCGCAGCGCCAAGCCTTAAATAACAGCTGGCTCCCATCCACTCCCATGTTAAACCTTTGTGCGGGTCACACCGGAGGCTGAAGCGTCGCTCTGCACCAAAGCTGCCTCGCTCCGTGCAGTGATCGTTTCGGCGTCGAGTCTATTTTTTCCGCTTGACGCGAGCGTATCGCGACAGGAAACACACTGAAATTAATTTAAATACTTTGAAGTCCCCTTCTGTTTTCCTGGAGTTTTACCAATGACATTATTAAATGTCTTTACCCTCCACACCCGACATTTAACGGAGCAAACAGCGGAGAAGTTCTTCAACATGGATGACATTAAATTAATAATTGAAGTGGAGAAGTGCAGTGAGTTGTATGATCCTCGGAACATGTTGTATAAAGACAACACCAAGAGAGACAAATGTTGGGACGCTGTTGCTTAATGTTGGAGCAACAAGTAAGTATACCGGTATGCTTGAATACTACTGGATCAACCGGTGATATTATTAGCGCTGCCCGGCGGGTCAGCGTCGCTTCAGCGTCCGGTGTTTAACAGCCAAGCGCCGGCGCGATAGGGATTAGCGCGACGCGGCGCTTTGGCGTCGCCTCCGCGTTCTCTGTTCCTCTTTCAAAATGAATGCGCTGTCGATGTCTCCTAAAACAGACTCAAATGCAGCATCTACACATCTCAGCTCTCCAGCGGCAGGCATTCTATCCAAGCCTACTTTGATGACGTGGTTGATTACGTTACTCTTGATCACCTGTCCATCATCGTATAAAGCCCGCCCTGAAGATTTGATTGGATCGAACAGCTTCTGTTCGAGCATAGTTTCTCCCCAACGGAGCGACTCCAGACCGAACTTCCCGAACAACAAATGTTGTGGGCGGGGCTAAGTTCGTCTGGCACCCAGGCTATGAGATTAGTGCAATCAATGAGAATTGTGTGTCAAACATATGAGCCAGAAAGAGGGATTCTCATGATCGTAATGATCAAAGCTACATTGGCTCACCTTTGGCAGTG
Organism: Pseudopleuronectes americanus; assembly: GCA_038501795.1. Taxonomy (NCBI): domain Eukaryota; kingdom Metazoa; phylum Chordata; class Actinopteri; order Pleuronectiformes; family Pleuronectidae; genus Pseudopleuronectes; species Pseudopleuronectes americanus. Next base: position 17,250,965 of record CM076732.1, on the reverse strand, counting down.
TGAATCCGCTGTGTTCAAACTGTTCAAAAGGAGAAGAACCTCATCGGTTTCTTCTTTCTCTGCTGCCTTTGAAACCAACAGCTCGTGACAACAGCAGTATTTGATGTCAGTTTCAACTGTATTAACAAAGCACAGGCACTAACTGATCGAAATCATCCAAACAAAATCAGCTAAATCAATAAAAACTAGCAATATAACCATGGTGGTGTTAGCTTTTTAAGAAGACATACGATTTTGTACAGAGAAACAATTTTAAACCACTATAATAAAACCATTTAAGAATTATATTCATAATTTCGTTTGAGTAGAAATATAATGAGGTTGAGGAGGGGGTGTTGGTGGATGGAGAAAATTGTAACTGACACTCCTGACGGTCTATCATTTAGAGACAAACATCATTTACAATCACATTCACACCTATTGGCAACATCCACACAGAAAGTCCCCAGACAGGTTTGATCTCACTGCAGTGTAGAATGCCCACAGTTATTAAAATGATTGGTGAAACAACAAAGAATAACATCACATGTTGTTCTATATACCTTTTTAGTTGCCAGCTGCTCCTTACAGTGGTCTAGGGTGAGAGGCGGTGGTCTAGTGGCAGAAACTTGGACTATGGGCAGAGAAGGTCTCTGGTTCGTCTCTGGTTCGATTCCACGGAAAGACAACAAAAAGACGAACCTTGATTGATCTGCCCAAAAATCCAAGAGTCTCTCTAGACCCTGTCTAGTGCCCCTGAGCAAGGCACCTTACTCCTCCAACATCTGCTCCCCGAGCACTGAACATAGTCGCTCACTGCTCTGTGTGTCCCGCACACAGATGGGTTAAAAGCAGAGATTACATTTCCCTACCTGCATGAGTGTGCGTTTGCATGTCTGTGCATGTGTGTGGGATAAATAAAATGCAGCTGCATCTACTTAATTAAATTAATATTGTAGATCTTTTTCTGTGTCCAGAGTTTAAAAATATGACGAGAATGCAATATCTTGATTCTTGTTTATCTGGGTTTATACCCTCAAGGTTGAATGCACTTATTGTAAGATACTTTGGATAACAACATCAGCTAAATGAAATATACTGTAAAATATATGGATGTGGGCGTGTCCTGCTTGCAAACATGGCTGCTTAGATGCGAAAACAGCATGTGTGGACTCAAAAACGAGAGTGTGCATGGATCGGACTGCATGATGCAGTCTGAGTCTGCCACTAGTCTATTCCTCTGTGCTTTCAAATGTTACAGACTGAGCAGTGCTCAGAATTTGTTATGTGCTCTTTCAAATCAATAGTCATCAATCTAAAGTCATCAATACACTTCCAAACAATTTTCCAACGATGAAGATTCCAGCCCTGGACAATGAGACTATAGTTACATCTTGCACTGAGTGCAGCAGTTGAGAGAAATGACACAGTGAACAATTACAATGATCTAAGTCTTTCCTTTTCTTCCTCATTTGCACTTACTCTCCTTTAGTCAGGCTGTATTCCTTTTTTCCTCCCACCTTTGCCCCCTCTTTCGTTCCTCTTCTCCTGTCTGTCTTTCCATCTCGGTGCATGCCCATCTCTCCCTGCCTCTCCCTAATGAGTCTTTGTGAGGGACAGTAGAGTTTTAGCTGGGAGAGGAGTTAATGGCTTTGCTGATGACTGCTGCTAATGGATCTGGGTTAATGGCCCTGGCCACCACTGATGATAACCATGAACTAATAGCTTGAATGACAGATAGCCTGATGCTCTCACACTCATGCTCTGTATCAAGAATAGATAGATAGTCCCAGACCGCCTGAATAGAGATGAATTTAAAGTAACTGGGTGAACTGTACAACCACGTGCCAGATTAAATTGTGGGTGCAACAAGAATAGACAGAGCTACCAACCAGCGGCAGCTCATAGAACATTGTTGTTAAAACTGCATTTGCAAAATAAGGAAGATACACATTACATACCATGACATTACTCATTTACTACCTTCCTGGCAGCCAATGGTTTAAGTTCATTACCTTAACCAAAGAGTATATATTTTCCTTTGTGTTTGTTTGTTAGTTAGCATGATTACATAAAAACTACTGGATGGATTATAACAATACATGGGAAGGAAAAAGAAGGATGTGGTGGGAGGATCCAAGATTTTTGTTATTAAACCTTGTGACAATTTAATTTTTTCTCAGAGAATCTGAAAAAAAGGCAGGCATGTTTGGTGCAGATCCAAATAAAAATCTGTATCTCATGGATTTAAATGTGGTTTAACAAGGGGAATGTTGGGTAATGGCCTAGCTATGAACTCTTTCATTCCAGCGGGACGGTGGGATTAAAATGTCTGCAAAGCTCTTAAAGTTGAAAGTTGATTTGGAAGCACATTACATTATTTTCTGCTGCTGGGAATCTCTCAATCAAAACAATACAAACGATTGGTGTTGTCTACCCAACCATTGCCATCATTGCAGTCAGCATCTTCCTGTTAAGGTTCCGACACACAATTAAGCAGTCTCATGTTTAAAAAATGCATTTCTCTAACGCTGTTCTGCAGTTTCTCTGATAACTAAAGATCAGATGAGTAAAATCCTCGAGTTAGAATATGTTGATAAAAACTATAATGTAAAAATGCAGCTTAAATCTGGATAAAAGGATATAACACCATCAATGACACGTCTCAGAAGATAGAGTGGTTTGTCCACTAACCAGGAGGTTGATGGTTCAATTCCATGCTCCCCATTCTGCAGTTCCCTTGAGCAAGACACTGATGTACTGATGTACTGTATGAATGTGTGTGTGAATAAGCAGTGAGCGGTTATCAAAACTAGTAAAAGAGATGTATAAATACAATAGCAATTTACCATTACATTAAACTGAAAGAAGAAAATAAGTGTTTGCTGTTCCTGGTTTCAGCATCTGTGAGTCTGCAAAAAATAATTTGATGGCGTGATCAGACTGTGGAGGTCACTCATCAGTGAACCAGGATGAGTTGATTGGCGCAGTTTGAGGTAGTTGGACAATTCCCTGGTTTCAAAAGGCAGCAGGAGAGCTGACCCACAGGGAGACACATGAAAGAGAGACACATGGCAGAGAGACACATGGAGGAGAGACACATTGCAGAGGGACACATGGAGGAGAGACACATTGCAGAAAGACACATGGCGGAGAGGTTGGTCGGTTGTCTGGCTAGGTGGCTGATTGGTTAAATGGCCTGTTTATTGGTTGGTCAGGGGCCTGTTTGATTAGACGCCTGGTTGGTTGGTTTAAGTAACTGGTTGTTTTTCAAAAATAATACACGTTTGTATCAATGAAGATGTTGCTATTGGTTTCATATACAGTGCTGTGAAAAAGTATTTGCCCCCTTCCTGATTTTTTATTTTTTTGCATTTTTGTCACACTTAAATGATTCAGATCATCACACAAATTTGTATATTAGACAAACGTAGCCCGAGTAAATACAAAATGCAGTTTTTAAATGATGATTTCATTTATTAAGTGAAAAAGTATATCCAAACCTACTTGGCCCTCTGTGAAAAAGTAATTGCCCCCTAAACCTAATAACTGGTTGTTCTACCCTTGGCGGCAATAACTGCAATCAGATGTTTTCGATAACTGCCAATGATTCTCTTACATCGCTTTGGAGGAATTTTGGACCACTCTTCTTTGCAGAATTCTTTTAATTCAGCAACATTGGATGGTTTTCGAGCATAAATGGCTTGTTTAAGTTCATGCCACAGCATCTCAATCCGATTTAAGTCTGGACTTTGACTAGGCCACTCCAAAACCTTCATTTTGTTTATTTTGAGCCATTCAAATGTTGACTTGCTTGTGTATTTCAGATTATTGTCCTGTTGCATAACCCAAGTGCGCTTGAGCTTGATGTCACGAACTGATGGCCGGACATTCTCCTTCAGGATTTTCTGTTAGAGAGCAGAATCCATGGCTCCATCAATTATGGCAAGTCATCCAGGTCCTGAAGCTGCAAAACAGCCCCAGAACATCACACTTCCACCGCCATGTTTGAGTGTTGGTATGATGTTGTTTTTATGAAATGCTGTGTTAGTTTTACGCCAGACATAAAAGGACCCACACCTTCCAAAAAGTTACATTTTTTTATTGATCAGTCCACAGAATATTTGCCCAAAAGTCTTAGGGATCAACAAGATGTTTTTTGGCAAATGTGAGACAAGCCTTTGTGTTCTTTTTGGTCAACAGTGGCTTTCGCCTGGGAACTCTCCCATGGATGCCATTTTTGCTCAGTCTCTTTCTTATTGTTGAATCATGAACACTGACCTTAACTGAAGCAAGTGAGGCCTGCAGTTCCTTAGATGTTGTTCTGGGGTCTTTTATGACCTCCTGGATGAGTCGTTGATGTGCTATTGGAGTTATTTTGGTAGGCCGGCCACTCCTGGGAAGGTTCACCACTGTTCCAAGTCTTCTCCATATGTGGATAATGGCTCTCACCGTGTTTCACTGAATTCCCAAAGCCTTAGAAATGGCTTTGTAACCCTTTCCAGGCTGATACATGTCAATAATGTTGTTTCTCATCTGTTTTTGAATTTCTTTAGACATCCTGCATGATGTGTTGTTTTTTGAGATATTTTAGTCTACTTAACTTTGTCAGACAGCTTCTATTTATTGATTTCTAGATTAAACAGTTCTGGCAGTAATCATGCCTGGGTGTGGCTAGTGACATTGAACTCAGTTTTCCAAAAAATGTGGTTTATCAGAGTTTATTCAGGATTTATCAAGAGGGGGCAAATACTTTTTCACATAGGGCCAGATAGGTTTGGATAGATTTTTTCCCTTAATAAATGAAATTATCATTTAAAAACTGCATTTTGTATTTACTCGGGTTATCTTTGTCTAATATTAAAATTTGTTTGATGATCTGAAACATTTAAGTGTGACAAATATGCAAAAAACTAAGAAACTCGGAAAGGGGCAAATACTTTTTCACAGCACTGTATATGTACAGTATGTGTGTGTGTGTGTGTGTGTGTGTGTATGTGTGTGTGTGTGTGTGTGTGTGTGTGTGTGTGTGTGTGTGTGTGTGTGTGCGTGTGTGTGTGTGGTTTATTAGAAATTACAAGTCAACAAAAAAACAGTAGAAAATATAATGAAATTCTGCATCTCTTGACATTTGCTTGATAATGCAATGTTTCATTTTCTTCTTTTTTTCAGCTTGAAAAATGTTTGTGTAATGGATTATCCATGAATGCCTACAACCTGGTTGGAGATACCGTGTTGAACAGTTTTCTACCGGCCCCCTGTTGTCTGCTGTTTGCTGTTTGCTGTTTGATGCTGAAGAGTTACCAGAGAATGCCTCTTTTGTGTGAGTACCCTTTGCCTCTAATTAATTTACACTTTCATTTTGCAACCGAATTTTGCTTCTGCATTTTAGGGTCCAGATGCACACCACAAACTCTGACAAATGTTTGTCACTAACACATTTTGTCTAACCACAGGGACATAGTTGTCGAGTCAGACTATTGCACTGGGTTCAGTACTGCCCGGGATTGCATATGGCTTCATGGACTGTTTTGCCCCTAACTGCTTTGTTCCGCACCCAAACCTCTGGTAGTATGTTACTCATAATTCATCAAGATTTCTACATTTTATGTATGGTTACTCTATCTGTGGATCATAAGCAGCCCATCATTTATAATTTACCGTGTAGTTTCATCCAAGTGGAAGAGGCAGAGGTCTAAGTGAAAGACGCTCCAAGGAAAAAACGGGTTGAAGCTCCTCCTGAAAGTTTTGAAGAAACTGAGGGGAGATTTATACATTAATATTACCACTGTGCAGATGTTTCTGTCTGTGAATCACTGTCAATGATATTTATAAATGTTTCCACTCAAGTTTGGGCGTGCGGCTCAGTGTGACTGATGCATACAGCGTAGTGCTGCCTCTGATGAAGCCCTTCACTGCCTCCCACACCTTGGGTCAGAAACCGAGCCCCTGTTGAACTCCATAAATTTGAGTAGTTTAATCTTGAATTGCGCCATGTATGCTTCATCACAGAGCAAGGAGGAATTAACATGCCACCTAGGGGCTTGAGTGAGGGCAGCCTTCATGGTGACAGTGCAGTAAGTAGGTCTGTGATCACACCATGCAACCAGTACATTTAGAATAGGTTTTTGGATGCAAAGAAAATATCTATTCTTGAAAAAGATCTATGTCTCGCCGGATAAAAAGTATAACCCTTTGTATAAGGGGTATTAACCATACCAGTGTTGGCTGCCCACTGACGGGCCTGAGAGGTAAAACCTTGGTCCCTGTTCTCTGCTTCGTCTGTTCTATCATTGTTTCAGTCCCATACTGCACTGAAATCTGCCCCATGAACCAGGCTAAAATCTGGGAGACTCAGCCAAGATTTGGTTAGAAGCTCATAGAAACCAACATCAAAAGTGTAAAGTGAGAGTCAGATCAGTGCAATGTTTTTCCATATACACAAATCTTAGCAATGGCAATCTGTCCATCTGTATCAGCCAAGGAACCAATAATATCGAACTTCAACTTACGCTTACAATCTATCAACATCTATCATACTTGGTTTTTGTAGGAGGTCACGAGGAAGCAAAAATGTGATAAAATATGTTTGCAAAACGGCCAATATTCTTATGGAGAAAATGTGTTTGCTGGACCATAGTTAAGTCGCCATTTTTCTTAAGAATAAAATATAGAATAGTTTTCCTTTCATAAGTGGAATATTAACACCCTGGCATTGACAGAAATAAAGTTGAGGTCAGTCATGTCTTATGTAATGATGCAATATGGAACATAGTCATAGTCTCGAACAGGATATAGTGGCCTGGATCCCCAAAATAGCCCCCCCGAAAACAACAAAATATAAAAAGAAAAGTGAAGAGAAACCACTTGAAAAACATATAACGAAATTCTGCTATGTTTCCAACCTGAGTGGAGATCCCTTTTTTAACTGTTTTAATCAGCCCTCTCTGAGCTCCCTGCCATCATTGTTTACTGTCTGCTGCTGAAGAATTATTGGAGAATGCCTCTTTTTTTGCGTTTTGTCTCCTTCTTGGCGGAGTTCTTCTGTGCATTGTGTAATATCCTGTTTTCCGGCCACTGCTGGGGGTCGCCCTCTATGAACTAGCTCCACTGCCAACTCCGATATTTTCTAAATTACAACGGCTAATTGCAGGATGGCGCTGTAAGTTGTGCGGGTTCAACACTAACGAGTGATGATACAAACGACTGAGAATGCGCCATTCGCCCAGAGGTCACTCATCATTTAAGATTAGTAAATCATTCATCTTTAAATACTAATTCCACTTAAAGCAAAACTCAGTTCTTTGAAAAAAATGTATCAATGGGACAGTTTGCATTAATTTTTTATTATTTCAAAAATGTGTATATCGTGGAACATCACTGGCAGCTATGTAATGTCTGGCTAGGAATTTATTATGAATGTCTAATAATGCTAGAAATGTTGTGAAATGGGACATTATTTGTAAGTTTCATTGTGTAATGTACAGGAACAAGATAAAGACTAACAGTCATAAATATGTTATAGTGTGGACCAAGAGTAGCCTGACGTTGTCATACTCACAATTCTAGGCAGAACTTCCTGACCTCAAATGTTGTGGGCGGGGCTAAGTTCGTCTGGCATCCAGGCTAGACCAAGAGTAAACCGCCTGAATACCCTCTTCATCTTCTTACTCGGGCCCATTGTTTGCCACATTTGTTTCTTTGGAAGGGTTTGGGCAGGAATGTTTTTAATGGATATGTCACCGTTGTCCTCTTTCAAATGCATTTATGAGTTGATCCAACCAGCAAAGTTTCAGACAGTTGGTTGCACAACAGTTATCCTGTTGTCAATTTTAGCGTGTGTTTGAAATGTTAAAAATGCACAACAACGCCTACAATAGGGAATTGCAAGTTTGTCACGGAACACTTTTTGATGCTCCTAAGATTCTATGCTGGAAATTTGTTCTAGGTTTACCACATCATCAGTCTGGTGACAGACTACAAAGACTGAGAAATTCGCTGCTTGAATCTTTCTGCTTACACTATGCAAAATGAGTTTACATATGATGGAACCCATTGCTTCATTTGGAGATTTACCAAACAGTGTCAGCCCCCCTCTGCAATTGACCTCTGTAGCTTTTCTTTCTGTATGAGTCAACAACAGCTAGTTTAACCTCAATCTGATTTTTAAAGTTAGGAAAGCATTAACAATATTTTTTGATTTTATCATTAAAAACACCAATGTTGAGACACACCTTTCACAACACCTAAAATTGATATTGAGCCCCTTCACACCAAGGATAAGCCAGAGGTCAGTTTTGGTATTAAATCCACGCTGTGAACACTTATCCCAAGTATGAATCAGGCGTTGAAAAACAATTCAAGTTTTGAATAAATCGATATATATTTTTAAACACATTATAACTGCAAACCACAAAATATTAATTAAAAGTATATATATTAATGAGTGTAACCTTGAAAAGATTTTTCGCAACATTAATTTATATGTTGGTTCTCTAACCTTTTTTTCTTCTCCCATCTCCCTGGGTGGCAGGTACGATTTTATCATTATTCCATTTAGTATTTTCCAGATTTTCATTTAACATTTTTAACCGAGTTAAGCAAATACCATAACAAGCTAGATCTACAATGGATATGGTATTTGGACTTGTGGTGAACTACTTATTTTTCTTTTCCTCTGACTAGTCAATTAAAAGCTCCTGTAGGAAACTTTGTGAAACACCTTCATACACTGAGCAGTAGACCTGGAAAGTGACTATATTTCGAAAGCCTTCATGGTTACAAAAGAGTTTGTCTCTGTTCATTACTAAAAAGGATTTCAATATCACGGTAGCTTGGTTGACTTTTAAATTTCGAAACTTGAGAAAAACCCCAAAAAGTCATAGATGCAAGACTGACGACACAATGATGTCAAAAGCACAATAAGTATTTTTGTAATTTTAATACAGCGCAAGACTAGTCTCAAGCTAGGACTATGTAGCTGTGAGAGGGATAAGTCAGCAAAACCAAAATAGTCCGATTAAGCTGAATGCACTATTAACATCATATTTGGTTGTTAATATCAATTTACTGTATCCTGTAAAATGTCATTTAATTTTTTTGATGTAGTTATTGGTAAGATTCCTTAAAAAAATGATCTACTATTACCTCCTGCTCAAGTGCATCAACTGGCTGTGAGTGGATATGTTAGAGAGAGAGATTCTTCTTCTGGAGCTAGATTTTAAAATGCCGGGTTTATGTTTGGGCCGGGTCACCTATACCTAGTATTAGCTGGAAAAATCCTGATTTCTTATCACAACCACTGATGAAATGATCATCAAATTGCTCAAGATTTCTTTTGCAGAACTGGAGAACTGAGAACTCAGGTTTCTAACAAAGCTTCTGATGCTGTGAATATTTAATTTGTGTTAAGTTCTTAGTGCACAAGAGACAATGTAGTGCTGATATATCCATATGTTAAAGAGTTATTGTTTATTTTAATGCAATCTTGATCCCTGATCTTCACCATCCTGTAGCTGTCACGTACACGTATAATGTAGAAATAAATAAATCCAAACATATTGGCATGGAACATTAAGTTCTATTGAATCTCCATAGCAAAGCTGAGGTTGGACACCAAAACCTAGAAGGAATGATGCGAGACATTTCATTATCTGAATTTAATATCCCTTTTCACACATCCAGTAGCTAGTGATCCGAGGCAGGTGCCAGTGGTGGAATGTCAGTGTGAAAGTTTCCCCTGTGTACGCTAACCCTGCAGAAATGACCCCAATCAAGATCAGGCCTGAGAGGCCGGATAAAATTCTGCTATGCATGGTGTGAAAATGCATTTGTTGAGTATTGTGTGGATGTGGAAACACTGCAATATAGACACATTACTTTCCTATACCACGGTACCCTATAGGATATTTCAGCGAAGGATGATGGGCAAGAATTGCCTTCGAAGCACGAAGCATCTTTACACCATTACCGCAAATAGTTTTGAAGCAAATCTCTTTTTTAATTAGATGCGACTGTTGGTGCAGTCTAAAAAAACACTCATCTCTCTACAAGTCAGGTGGCTTAAAACCAGAAGATGGAGATTAATGAAAAGTGCTTGTGAGAATGTGTGAGGCTCCTCTTGCAGAAATGACTTTTTTCTTCTAAGCTCCCGTTGGAAGGTCATCCTGCAGCAGAATGAGGAAGACTCAAGGCCGAGTGGAGAACGACTAAAGAGCTTTGCATCCCACAGAGGCACAGCCACTTGATAGAGACACGCCATTACATTGACATACAGTCATTAGCCAGCTCAGCTCTTTGCTGCCAGCCCAATATGTGCTCTAGCAGTTAGCATTCAGCTTGCGTTAATGGGGTAATTCCCATTCAGCTGGGATAGCGGCCTTATGAGCGATGTGTGACATCTATAGTCAGCGAGTGTAGCAGCCATGCAATAATTTCTCCTCTCACTCCTGTATTAAATGACACTCAGTCTATGCCAAGAACGCGCCCCCACTTCTCCATTTCCCTCTTGGCTCTAAATCACACCTCACTGTCTCTATTACATACGTCAACCGCTCTCTAAATCACTTTCCCCTTTCCTTTACTCCTCTACATCACAGCATCCTGCTCTGTATCATCAACACCTTTTTAACTCTTTTCCTCTTCAATAGCACTTTGAAACGGGCCTCAGTTCGGCAATGACAACAACATAAGGCAGAACCGTTTTAAAACACAAGGATATGGGAGATCAGGCAGGCGTTTCAATGACAGTTTCGTTAACAAGGGCGTAGGGTTGGTTACAGATGGATGTGAGTGAGTGTGTTGGGGTTAGACTTTCAAGTAAGAGATTAAAAAAAGTATGTGTTAATGATATTTTCCCCATTTAAATACATTTGTATCATCTAGTTATGAGCTATAGCTATAAAGATTGTTATGTCAGCATACAAAACAATGCAACTTGCTGTTCTGAATTGTCTTGACGGAGACCTACTACTTGCTAAGAAATATTAGTGTTGTATGAAAAGTGTTTGAAATTCTACCTAGTAAAAATTATAAGGGAATAAGTATTAATGCATTTATACCTTAAAAAATGCTGTCAATTACTTCTTTAGTCTTTCTAGAGTAATGGTTTTTATTGTCTGTTATCTGTCAAGAAACGCAGCTCCATGATGTCAGCCTCACACAGGGTTTGAATGAAAAATTAAATTGAGTGATAACTCCTGCACAATTTTATTTTGTGTCATGCCTACACCCTCAGCCAATCACCTTGGCTGTTTACTTCAGTTTAGTCTGTCAATAAGATTCAACTTTAAGATGAGGAAACACCACAATCCTGCAGTGCTGCAGTGAAGCCGTCTTTTCACTGAGTCAAACCGATGCTGTGGCTCTACTGGGATGGTCTTTTTTTCTTGTAGTACAGATTCCATTGGAATGGCTGGCCATCTGGTGACTTGTGTGTGTCTCTGTTTCTTACAAAGAAACACACACACATAGATTATCTGGGATAAGGAGGACAAAAGCCAAAGAGAGAGTAGAGTAGTTTGTGAATTGATTAATTAAGAATTCAGATTTTTAGATAATTAAGGTAATTAAGAAGCATCACGTTAAAAAGTAGACTAAAGTAAAGATTATTCCCTATTTGAGTTAGTTGTTTATAAATCACAGCATACTTGATTAATGAGTGCATTTATATCCGTCTATTTCATTCATTTCTATTCGTACTCAACATGTTGCAAAAGCTTGTTTATGGATAAACAAAAACATAATGAGACAAGATAATAATGAATACATCATAATACAGATTGGATTGATTGTGGCCTTGTCCACTTAAAATGCAATATAAATGATAACATAATATTAAATTAATTAAATATTAAACTTATACCCTTTTGTTTATAAACATTCTTTGTATATACACCTCTACCCAAACATAATTTATTGCCAGTAGGTGGCAATAAATTCTCGATTCAAAACTATAATTTCTGGCAAACTTAAAACCACAGACACTGAATACTAATAGAATTATAAGAAATAATGAGATGGTTCAGCAATGACGAGTTAAGTTGTTTTTAAAGAACCTGTGTCCGCCATTGTTGTTTTAGCAACAATGGCCATGCTGTCCATTTTACATTAACGTATATATCAATACAGACGAACCGGAGCTTTATAGTTTGCAATTTTTGAAGACGTTTGTGTGTCATTGAAAAGCCAAAATACAGGCAAATGTTAATTTTGCACGTTAATCCATGTTAATGTAAACAAGATACTTCCTGTTATTGAATAGGTTAACAAATATAAGTGTCATATTTCATCAAATTTTCAACATGTTTACGTGTGTCTGAGTTTAAATCTCCTACAACGGTTTAGTAATAACTCTTAATCTCAGTTTCCCCAACTGCTAACAATCACATATCAGTAGTGGAAGGAAATGTACATGCATTTGCTTTAGTCAATATTCTGGAATTCGATGAACATATGCTCTACATTTCAATAGAAACTGGAGTTTCTGGCTCAGAGGCAGCTTTCTAAGGTCCTGACACAATAATCCTGGTGCTGTTATCAGGATTATCTCAGCTTGGCCTTGTAGACTACAAATACACACACAGACTACAAAGTATGTTGTACAATTTGGCTGTATGGAGCCTGGGAGGGAGGCTCTAACAAAAGATGCCATTAGAACAGTAGCTGACAGCAGAACTTTTTCTCCCCAAAAATGTCTCTCAAAAATACAATGACGTAATCAATAACAATGTTGATGTTCAATTAAATGTTTTTATTTGTATATATTCATTATCTCAAAGCACTTTATACAGTGCCAGCTAAACCAAAAGCCTATAGCTTCAAGCAGAGATACGGTGAGCAGGCTACAGAGACCTGGTAACTCCACATTCTTACACTTTAGACACCCCCATCCCCAAACTATTCGTCCCCACCCCCTCCCCTGCCACTTAATGTTTTGGGTTTTCAGCTGCTGTGGACAGAAAGCCCATTTAGACACCATTTGTGTGTGTGTGTGTGTGTGTGTGTGTGTGTAACAGTCCTTCTGCGTCCATTTTGGGAGGAGAGGTGTGTCAGAGCGTGAAGGCTAGCTGTCAGTCCGAATTACATTCAGTTGTTGGGCACTCTGTATGTGTGTGTGTGTCAGTGTGTGTGTGTGTGTGTGTGTATGTGTGTGTTTGTGTGTGTTTGTGTGTGTCTGTGTGTGCACATGTGCATGTAGCTAGGAACACAGCTCCAGATGCTGTAAAACTAAATCAAGGGATCTCTCTTTTCCTCTTAATCACCTTAAGATATACTCACACTTAAACACCTCCCATCTGTGTCTCATGGGTTGTCTTTGCAATGCAAAGGACACATTTTAACCAGCCACATGCCTCACCCAGCTAAACACACATACATGCACGTGGTAGACACACTTCAGTGCCATCCTTACACCTCCAATCTCTTCCTGTTTTCAGTTCTGCTGCTCAGACATGACCCCTAGTAACCTTTCTGGGCTGCCTCCTGCCCTGCTGTGCATGTGTGTGTGTGTGTGTTTGCGTGTGTAGATTGAGAAAGAGATCATTAAAAGACGCAGGCAGGGGAAACAAAATCAACCTTATTCTCTTTAATGCAGCTCCACATCCCCAAAATGTTAACATTTAGGCATCAAGTCCTGACAAATATGAGAGTGTGTTTGCGTGTCTGTGTGTTTTACAGCTGCAGCAACTACCTGTGATAGCCTATTGGCCAGTGAGCATAACACTACCTTACACAACACAAGTGCATTTACGGTTTAGAAAATAACAGTGAATCTCATGGCACAAATTACATATTGTAATCATGGTCATTGAGATATTTGCGAGAATGTTGCACAAAAGCAAACCGAAAAAGTGAGAAATTATGATACAATTTTGATAAAATTATGATAAAATTTGTGCAGAGGTGACATCACTGCTGCAGAAATTTAGACGCTGAAAGTCCAACAAACGTCTGCTCACAAACACAGTACCGTGGAAACTGAAAGCAGGTTAAAGTGGGGTTCACAGGAATGGAGGGCAAGTCAATACTACCGCAGGCTTCAGGCTTAGCTGCCACAGGGCTGTGGTGGCAGTGTTCTCACAACAGTCACTTCCTCACCCTTCTCACGCTATGAAGATCACTACTGCTCCGTGTGCACATTTGAGTGTGCAGTTCATGAAAGCTAAAAACTCGGCCTGTGTGTTGACATGGACTGGCTAGAAGGTAATGAGGAAATGTACAAAATAAAATCAATAATTTGTGGTTACAAGTGTTAGACACAAATTCTATTTGTTTCAACAAACCTTCTTCTCTATTTTCTTTGCTTGACAATGTTGCCCTAAAGAATTGTCATTAAGATAAATAAAGAAGATAAAATGAAAGAAAACTATGCAAGATATAGAGCACACATTTTAGTATAATAATATAAACAGTGCTTATATTGCTTTTAGTGCTGATCTAGAAACTATAGTCTTTCATAAAAAAATTATATTGTGATGACCTCTAGTGGGTGTTACTGGATACAGCTTCAGGACTGCCATTTGTGCTGTGAACATGATCAAGTTATTTTCCTTTATTCTAACATCTTAAGGCAGTAAATTAAAATCAACCAATTCTAAAAAACATTCCATTAAAACAATTCAGGCAATATAAGAAAAATTAAATAAAAGACAAATCACATCAGCTTATTATTTCAGACCATGAATACAATTACTCAATCATCCCAGTGAGCTTTACATGTGGCTACTATCTGGGTTTTTTTTCAGCAAAACAATTAAATGTGATGGGGTGTCTATGAAGATTGTTCTAAGGGGAGACTTGTATACAAACATTTTAACTGGTACCAACATTTTTAAATTGAACCTTGCTTGTCATTCCGACGACCTTGACACATCCCGCTCAACACGCATACGGTGTCCATGCAAGTAAATTGTAGCATTTTGTCCTGATACAAATGCCTTCTTCAGCTTGACGTTGTTCTTAAAAACATCCAAAGACGCTTTTCTATTTTTAAGGTAAGTAGATTGAGTTTTATCTGTTTTTGCGAGCCAAAACTGGCATCATTATTACTATAAAAGAGAAATATGAATTACGGATACAACTAGCAAAGCAAACTAGCTAGTTACTTCGTTCCTTAGATTTCATTTTCTTCTCTTAAATGTCATACTGTGATATCAAACAAATATGATACACTGCATACAGGTATACCTAGAATTTATGTATACGTCTCTATTGTTGACACAACCTCCTCCTCTGTTTGTACAGGTTCATGAAAACAAGGAAAAGATAAAAGAAGATGAAGAAAATGAAGAGAAGTGCTGTAACGCAATGAAGCGATATTATTGTGAGTGCTTGTTTTATGCAGCGCAGCAATAGGATGAAACTTCACGGCCGACAGCAGAGAACCTGTATTGGTGGGATCGATGCCGCAGCTCAACAACACCATCACCACACCATGCACATGGATGTTTTGGCTTTATGCGTGTACAATTGGAAGAAGTGGAGACTCGTCAATCTTATATGGTTGAAAAGACATAATTTTTGCGGATGATAGGTGATGGAACATTTTTAAAAAGAAAATGTTAAAAACCTTAAACTGCCCTAAGTTATGAATCAACTCGAGCGCAGTCACCACCTCCACAGGTGAAAGTATTTGTTTAGTAAGTGAAGTCACCCTTTCAGAATTATTATGTCCCCTTTGTGCCCCCTACGAAATGTCTACACACCATTGGATCCTCTTTCAAACATGGCTGGCATGTAAAAAGTGTGAATTAGCTTTAACTTGCAAAATAGAGGAAGATTGTGACTCTGTAGTCTGAACCGAAACAACACTGGTTTAATATGTAATAGTCTGCTGCTATAGTGAATCTTAAATAAATGCAAAATTGGAAAATACCATCTGTAATTTCCTAACTCTAAAATTTCCAACTTTATCATAGTCGTCATAATGACTAATAAGAGGACACTTTGGTGAAATAGTCATTTCAGGGTCATTCAACAGTACATAAGACACAAGGAAAGCACACAGTCAAATATCTGTTATAATCCTTTATTCTCAATGTCTTCCGGTATGATTAAAATACAATGCATGCTGCTGTAACTGGTATGTGCCATAAAATCTTTATAATACATTCAAAGTTTCATTAATTGCAACATTGTTGTTCATCAAGAACACTGAAAAAAAAGTTGTATCTAGGAATTTCACAAGTAGAAGTATTTTGATACTGCAGTTCACAATTTACAATCAACTGGTTAGCTTCCTTCACACAAGGAGGCAAACAGCTGATAAGACTGAACTGTGTTATGGCCAGAAGAGATAAACTATATCAAACAAATGGACAGTCATCATAGAAGACAATGTGAGCTATGTTTGGATCTAAAAAATATTCAGTGAGACTCAACTTCAATAGTGAACAAACTGTGACAAATTCACTGTTCCGAATTTGTAATTTACTATTTTATTTTAATTTAAGAATATAATTTCTCATAACAGTGTTGCTTATACCAAATATGAACGGATTTATACCACACCTACAGCTGGATTTTATACTATAGATACAAGTATATTCAAACAATGGTTACAAGTGTGTTTAATCTACAGCTTCAGCTGTATTTATACCATAGATACAACTGTATTCATACTCAAGATCCAGCTGTATTTATGCTAGACACTTATATGTTTTTATACTACAGCTACATTTGTATTTATACAATAATCACAGCAGGTGTATTTATACTATAAGTACAGCTGTATTTATACCATGGATACCCCCACATTCATACTACAGCTACAGATGGATTAATACTGCAGGTACAAGTTTATTAATACTGCAGATACAGTTCTTTTTTATTTTTTTATTTTAGTGTTCTGAACTTGACAAGACTTACATAGTCACTCTAATATGTAGCCATGGTTAGCTACTCAGCATTTTAGCAGCGAGAGACGTGTATACTTTTTTATTCCTGCTACATGTGTGACACATAGGAATCCAGGACAGTCCGAAGAATGTCAACATGGGATATAAAAGTCATGAGCAAGGTTTTTTTCACTTTACAAATTAAAACTGGGTTTGTGCCATAGTGAGCCTAGTATGGCTGCTTCTAAATGAAAATTTAATTTAAATCTGCTGACTAACATACAGTAGGAAATAGATAAAGTAGAATTCCTGTTTGTGGGAGGGGTTTGGTGAATATTCTGTTGTTTATGTTTCAAGTAAAAAAATTAGAAAGAGACGAGTGGTCCAGGAAATCCTCAGTCTTCTGTTTTGTTACTGATAAAAGAGGAAGAGCAGCATTTCTCGCTGAACCATGAAGAGCAGACGGCACTTTTTGACCCTTGGTAAGAAAGATTTTCTACTTAGATCTTGAAAATGTTTTTTTCTATGATTCATTCTCTTTGATAGTATACATAGATAGACACTTAGATACTTGGTTTGCATTATATTTGCCAATGAGGCTATGTTTTCACCCCCGTCCTTTTGTTTTTTGTCAACAATATAACAAAAAACTTGGTGTAATAGTGTGAGATTTGTTGTATACTGGTGCATTAACGTGCTACCAGAAAATGGTCTGCCATTCGGCACTCAATAAATGTGGTTGTCAAAATAAAATATTGAATATTATAATTAAAAATATTCATATTAAATAATTATTTTAATTGATTAAAGTTACTTGGAGGCACCACACTTCAAAGAAAGAGAAAGGATAGACAATTTATTGATTAAGTCTCATAAAAGTACTTAATGCAATTTTGGAACTCTGATTAATAATTAAATTAATAACTATAGTCAAAATTACCATGTAGATAGTTAGCTAAGTTGAAAGATATAGAGTTCTTGACAGTGTAGAGGTTGGTAAAATTCACTAATTAATGAAAAAACATTTGTCAAAGAAAAACATTGATTATGAATATTATAGAGTATAAAAACACAAATACTAACGATATACTTACTAAATAAAGATATGTATATGAGTAGGCGTATGTGTGTCTGTGTGAGTCAGCGTGCTTTCAAAATGGTGGCTGGCCACTGTAGAGATACCCCCTTTGGAATGTTTACGACATGTAGCGGGGGTCAGAGAGATAGGTGCTGTGATATGCGTGTGTCTTTGTGGTGCCAAATTAGAGAAAGTTACTAGACGCATGCAAGGAAAGACGGAAGAGCATAGCTAACATTAGCTTTCAAATAAATAGTAACCAAAATATCACAGCAACACAAATCAAACTTATAAACATCACAAGAAATCGCATAGCATAGTCTTTGCTTAGCCTAGTATGATTATTAAGCCCAGTTGTGTTATCTGTTCATGGAAAGGGGAAAAAGGTTGCTGTGCAGTTTGAAGCTCTGTGAAGTCGTCTTGACGGTTTGTGGCTCCTGCCTTTGTGGTTCTGTTGGGCTGTGTAGCTCAGTTGCTGTTTGAAGTTCTCCGGCAGGACATAGTGTCGCAGCTCGAAGGTTGGTAGAGCTTGGATGAGAAGAGGTCTCCTTGGTGAGATGAGCTGGAAGCTGCAACTCTCCTCCATGAAGGTGATTTGAGTTGAAAGAGTGAACTGGACTGCCACCCTTCTCCTCTGAGAGGATTCATGGAAAGAGCGGTGTGCTCCTCTCAAAGAGGTGTGTGGAAAGAGATAGAAGAGGGGGAGACCTGGCCATATATTGGTCGGTGACCTCACAGATCATGGGGCCCAGAGGGACCAATAGGAGTTGAAACTTGTGTCTCTTTCGGTTTTCACACCTCGGTGTGACGATGAGGGACCCCTGAGAGACTGAGGTCTGGAGGCTCTGGTTTTCTCCAGAACAAAGGGACATGCAGCTTTAAGGACGGAGCATGGTCCTCTAACTGCGGCTGCGGCTTTTGGATTTGTATTTGTATTTATATAGCGCTTTTCTAGTCTTGATGACCACTCAAAGCGCTTTACATTACAGTTTCACATTCACCCATTCACACACACATTCATACAGTGCATCTATCCCAGCACTTTGTTATTCTGCATTCAGGTTTCAGCATCTTGCCCAAGGACACTTCGGCATGCATAAGGTTCAGACTGGGGATCGAACTGCCAACCTTCAGGTTGGAGGACGACCACTCTACCCCTCAGCCACAACCACCACAGCTTTTCACGCAGTTGTGTTGATGGACTCGTTTTAATTCATGGTTCTCCAAGAGTTGCGTGTGTTGCAAAGCAATTCATTGCCAGAACACTAGGTGGAGTAAAGTTTTTTGTCCGAAGACGACCTTGTGTGTGGCAGTCGTCGTCCACTGTTTATTTACATCGCCACTGCTGCTCCTTATAGCCTTTTTCTGGCAGACAAATTCGTACACTCGTCGACCTATAAACCGACATTAGCTGAGATCTACTTCCAGGAATTGCAGGCCATCTGTGCGTCCTTCTATTCTGTCAATGACGAGTTATACAAGTGGTCATACTTTCGGATCTCTTCTGCCAAACGCTCTTCTATTTGGTCCATATTCCTTCTTCTAAATCTTGCTTGGTTTATGCTGGTATTATGGGGCATGAAACCGGACCATTTAGGCTTTTGACTACACCTGTAGGCCTGAACTGTGGTTCACAAATACCAATGTGCCAACAGAGGTGTCAGGAAATAATCCATTAGATGTTTGTTTTTTTCAACTTTCTTAAACAATGCGATTAGTGCGTTCCTCTATGATTTCTCATAGATCTTGATCGGATTTTTGAGTGTGAGACATTTGGAGATTTGCAGATTCAAATGATAATACAGGTTGAATTTAAAATGGTTTCATATGGGGACTGTTTGGCCTTTCCGGAGGTATGTACCATTATATTTATCAATAGAATGTTTAATAAAATCTGAATCCAAAACCTTCCAGCACTTTTCAGTTCACCGTATTAAGCAAAACCACTTTCCCTCCTACAGTCTCCTTCCTGTTGACCTTACCTGTATCTTCCCTAAATGAAGGTAAGTTTACGCTCCCATGTCTTACATTAAACCTTATTTTAGTTTTGAGCAAAATATTAACATATAGATTGTATTGTCTGGTGCCTGATAGGTCTTCAGATCCGATTAGCTGGTCCTGGATCCACTCAGTGCTCTGGAAGAGTTGAAATATATAAAAACAACAGCTGGGGAACAATCTGTGATAACAAATGGAGCATGTCTGATGCTAAGGTGGTATGCCGACAGTTGGGCTGTGGTAAGACAGTGGAGGCCTCTGTAGCAGCACGTTTTGGAAGAGGAACTGGCAAAATCTGGCTCAATAATTTGGAATGTTCTGGAGATGAACGTTTTCTAAGTGACTGTAAGCACAAAGAATACGGGGAGAATGACTGTACACACAGCAGGGATGCTGGTGTCTTCTGTGCATGTGAGAAATTCTTTGATCAAATGCAGGTTTTCCAATAAATGTAAGAACCAATTGTACAGGTGAAGGCTCACAAAGCAGATGAGGCATTATTTTTCCTTCATGTTTAGGTGTGAATAAATCAAATAATTTGAGAGTGTTGCCTCAGTCGTCTCTGGTCTGATGGTATCTATGATTCGTTATGGTTTTCAGGTTTCAAAATTTTGGGGGGAAAAAATGCTGATATCCGATAAATACTTTATATCCATGGATACTCTGTGTCCTAAAGTGTTGGGATTGATATAGGAACAGAACATTGCAGGGCTCATAAATTTGTTTAGTTTTTTATGTAGTTATAGGTGTTAGTTGATACTTGTAATTGAATAATAACATTTGAACTGACAACACCTTGGTAAATAACAAACATGTAGCACTATGTAGTTTGCCTTTTTTTAAAGTCTCTTTGGATAAAAGCATCAGCTAAATGATATGTAATGTAATGTAATGTACTGTAACTCATGACCAACCTGATTGATGACAACAATTCATTTCTCTGTGTTTAGTGATAAAATTGAATCGCGGCGATCGTTGCTCTGGAAAAGTTGTAATTTATCACAAAAAGCAATGGGGAACAGTCTGCGACAACTCCTGGGACTTAAAGGATGCTGAGGTGGTTTGCAGACACTTGAACTGCGGCACAGCGATGGCTGCAACTCAAGGAGCACGTTTTGGTCAACCTTATGGAAAAATTAAAATCTGGCTTGATCGCGTGGCCTGTTCAGGAAGTGAAAATTCTCTAACTGATTGTCAGCACAGTGGATTTGGGAAAACTAACTGTTCACACAGGAAAGATGCTGGTGTTGTCTGTTCAGGTGAGAATAATTTGGAATCATCTCCTGTATCTAATAAATAGATCAATAGATAGTTTATTCATTCCATAAGGGAAGCTACAGTGTTCCAGCAGAAGTTAATTAAAAAGATAAAAAACATTAACCACAAAACTCGTAGTACGTGCAAATATGAAGGTAAAAGAGTGCATTCACTTGAACAGATGATTCTCCTCCCTCTGCTCAGAGGGGAGTCATTATAAAGTGCCAAGGGTAAAAAGGTATTTCTGTATCTGTCTTTTTTGCAACTAAGTGAGAGAAAACTCCAACTGAAAACCCATTTAGTTGTTTCACCTGTAGATTGTAAAATGAATGAATCCATCTATAAGAAAGATTTATTTTGAGTTATTAGTTTGGTCCAGGTCCAATAAGCTAACATGGAGGAGGTGGGGCTTATGATGTATGTTGCAACCATCCAGCAAGTGGCAATCAAGATTTTTGGTTCAATTTAGGGAGCTGTCATGTCAACCATCTTCATATACATTCTATCACAATATTATTACATCCCTTTAAAGACAGGGTCGGACTCAAAGCATGTGTAAGACAAATCATGATCTAAAACACTGAAGGCTGTGTCTAAATCTGATCTGTTATCTTTTTCT
Source organism: Pseudopleuronectes americanus (assembly GCA_038501795.1). Taxonomy (NCBI): domain Eukaryota; kingdom Metazoa; phylum Chordata; class Actinopteri; order Pleuronectiformes; family Pleuronectidae; genus Pseudopleuronectes; species Pseudopleuronectes americanus. Next base: position 17,229,199 of record CM076732.1, on the reverse strand, counting down.
TTTCTTCAGCAAGCCTCCCTAAGCCCAGCATCTCTGTGTATCCCTCTTCTGTGGTCAGCTGGGGTCAGAATGTCAGTATCACTTGTTCAATCTCAGATGAGCATAGTGGTGAAACATTTATTCTGAAGAAAAGTCCGGGCTCATTCAGAGAGGTGGAGAAGTCAAGTTCCAACTCTGCTACATTCAGGATCCATACTGTGGACTTTGATCATGAGGGATCGTATCAGTGTCAGTGTGAGAGAAACATTTCAAATGAAATGTTCAACTCTGCCTTAAGTGACCCTGTGAGACTTTCTGTTACTGGTAAGAAATGCAGAGAAATCCATCAAATAAGCCATAAAACACAAATAACAGAGGCATAAGTATTCAACAAAGAAAGCTGCACCCAGCCATAATAACTCATTCAATTGTTATGTCTAATATAGGAATTTCAACTATATTATCTTAATTGTCAGATTAGATTAGTCTGCAGATTAATTTCTCTATCATCAGTGGTTTAATTCAGAAAACGTAAAGAAACAGTCAATGCTAATCATATGTGTCAGACCTCAGAATTATAAATTATATATTTTTAAATTTGGTTTACAGTGAAATTTAAGTTTCAGCTGTAACTTTCTATATTGTTGTAAATGTAATTGTCTAAAGCTTACCATATTTGTCTTGAATGCATCATCACTTTTAAGTTTTCTCAGCTTTCTATAAAAAGAAAAAACGTTTACTTACAAAGCTCTTACACAAATCCGGTGTATTAAAAAAGACCAATATTAACCAGTGTGGTGTAGAATAAAGGATAAAATGAAAAATACTGAAGTAAAGTTTAAGTGCAATGTCATCTTATTCGCCTAGTGTTTCTTTGTTGCCAAAAACTGTTTGGGTTCTCAATAATATTGTATGATCCAGAATTTAATATTTAAAGTGACTTGACATAATTCATTTTGTGATTTGGCGCTAAACAAATCAAATTGAATTGATGTAGTCCTCGGGGAGTTTCAAGTTAAAAAGAAAATTCTGACAGACAGGGTCAGAGCACCTTTGCTTTTCAAACTAGGCTCGTTTGAATGTAGATTAGTTTGAGAATATTACTGATAACAACCTCTATCTGCACAATCAAGAGTAGCAGTACATTTTCAGAAAATTTGACATGTTTTGAAGGATAAACTGTTTTCTCTCCTAGTGCCTTTGTCGCTGCTGTTCTCAGCAATAGCTGGTGGGATCCTGCTGGTGCTCCTGCTGGTCCTGGTGGTTTATCTGGTCTGCAGGAGAAGAGGAGGAAAGGCCAAGCAGCCAGGAGCCCTCACCTTGAGTCAATGTCTGCACAATCCACCATGACACACATTCCCTTGTATCTACCCACTTTGATCAAAATGCTTACGTATGTATTCATGTTCTGCGTCTCATGCTTGCATTTCAGTGTCCGTCACAGCCAGGAACAAGTTTGAAGATGACACGAACCACGAGTATATGAACTTTGATTCAGGAGAAATTAACAAGGAACTCACAGAGGATGTGGGCAAAGTTGCAGATGATGTGTATGAGAAGCCAGAGAGAGATGAAGATCATCTTTATGATGTAGTGGGCCCTAATAACCTTGATGTGATGTCCAAGGAGGTCTGTGCCAGTGTAGAGGAAAACAAAGAAGATAAGGAAGAAGACGACGAAAATGACTACGTAGATGTAACTCTGCCATTTTAAAAAACTGGACATTCATGGAACATTTAGGTCAGAATGATTACCAAACCGATTTCCAATATTGAAATGAAAATTACCAGTAAAAAAACTGTGTTAAATGTTGAATGATGCTGTACTGATACTCTGTATACATTAATGTTGTGATTAGTTTTGGACCATGTCCAGAGTAACAATAGCTGTTGTAATATTGGGCAAACTGACTACATTTGAGAAAATTCTTTGACCAAAAAGCTACACCCAGGCCTGTCCACCCACATTTTCCATTTTCAGTTTTTGTAGTATTCATCACTCACTATATTGAATCATTTTTTCTTTAAAAAATATTACCATAAGCTTTTAGATGGAAAGAGAGTTTGTAAAATAGTATGTATGTATACTTGAGGCACTTAAAGCAAAAAAGCAGAATGATGACCAAGCTGTTAATGTTAGGTGCATCAAAGGAAAGTTGCAATGTGTAAGATCAGTCAGCTTCTAGCTATATTCTTATGTTTGTTATTTACACTGCACAAAATTCTCACATAAAACAGATCTGGACACAAGCAGCGGTCAAAAAATAAAGAAGCACAGTCAATTTAAATGACCAACCCAAAAACATTTTTATCCTGTCTTTTATGATTGGCATGTCAAATACAATTTTCTTTTCATAATTTTACAGATTTTTTGCTGTGATTTGACAAAAGATGTAAAACAATCCAAATTTTGCCAGAAAAAATTTTGACGGTACCTACAACTTACATGCATGAACTGCTGTAGATCAAATGTTCAACATTATAAATTCTTAGATGTGTCACTAAAAAGGGATTGAGTTGGTTTTTAAATATACTAATCTGTAATCCTACAGTTTGATAGACAGTCTTGTTGGTGTGGCCTTTTTGAAACACGTGCATAGCTTAATTTCTTTCGAGGTTGTATGAAAATAAACTGATATCTGCCTCCACAGGGATTGAAGCACTCTTACATCCATCAATCAGACTAACTTTTATCCTTGTGGAGGAAAGTTGTGGGGGGCTGGTCACCAGTAAAGAGATGAGTAAAGTACATCAACCTAACCCAAATCTGCATGTCTTTGGACTGAGTGAGGAAGTCAGAATACCTGAAGAAAACCTTGCAAACTCAGGGAGAACATGCAAATTCCACAGACAGACCCCAGCTGAACTGGTATTTGAACCAGCAATGTACTAAGGGCCACGCAACTCTGTTACACTCCATTTTTTAAAATGTAGGCGCACTAGCGGCATATGTCTCAATGGATGGCAATGCCAGTCAGTCAAGTGTTGATGGATGAATGAAAGCTAATGAAGCGCTACAGTGTTGGAATGACCACAGTTATATCACAATGGAATCTGGTGTAGACACTCATGTACCCCCAAAAGCACAGTGTTGCAGAAAATATGTTTTTTATTTATTTAATGGTAATGCTTCTTCATGAAAAACCCATTAAATACAATATCTCGTTATGGCCATCACCATCAATTATAGGTAAGTCTTAACTATTTTAAAAACCTGAAGCCAGTTTGTTTAATCGCATCATTGGAGAGCAAATGCAACATCTGCAGAATACACTGATGAACATATACAACATACAGAGGGAGACAGCCGCTGCTGGCCCCAGCTACATATTCAAAAAAGTGATGTGAGAGGGATCTTATATCTGACTCAAGAAATCCTTCAACAGCCATTTACTACATATTGTATCTGTATTCAGAAGTGTCTTTTATTTTCACAGGCGATAGAAAAACCAAAAAAAAATGTATATATATAATATATCAAACGTAGTACAGAAATATAGTAACCCAATTCTTAACACTAAACCAATATGACCAAGGGGTGTCTTCAGCAGGAGGGTCTACTGCATTACAACCATAAATAACCACCAAACTGAGATGGGTTGTGTAATAATAAACCAGCAATTTACAGCTGAGGGGAAAGTAGACATGAATCTTTCTTTCTATTTCTGTCTACTAGTTCATTGACACACTTCTTTATTTTTGCAGTGGGCTAACCCCTCTGATGACTCAAAGATGACGGATGATGTCCTAAAACATCCAACTTCAAACTTGTCCCTAGCTGATAAGACGTGTCACTTTAAAAAATGTTAATCGATTTAAAATAACAATTTATTCCAGTGTTTAACTTAATAATAACAAAAAATGTATTATAAGACTCTTCTTTCTTTGGTTGTTTCAGCCCGCTGTTACAAGCAGGGGGATACAACTCTGAGGCAGCTGTTCTCAGCCAATCATATGTGAGCCAGCTCACAGCTTGAACCAATGATGTGAAAGCAGATCTTCAATATGGTTTCTTGACAGCCACAAATAGACGTGACACAGGCTCCTCGTAATTTCAACACGCTGGCTTAACCCACTCCCTCACACATGCAGCCATAATGTTCCCTGTAAGAAGCAGTGATGAAGACTCGTAACCTGAGACAAGACAGTCTTTGTTTACACTGCTGGTTGACTTGTTCAGTGACGAACAGCTGCTCGTGTTCTTGTCCTTCCAAGGAAACGTTTACACAATATCTGGATTTGCCCGGAAACAATGAAGAGGCAGATTTGTGAGCCATTATGATTACAAAATAATGTCAACACTTTTCAAATCCTCTTCCCACTTGTTTTAGGCTCTAGTTACAGTACGTCAATCTATCTATAGCATTTCATTACCTACCTAAAATGTATTTGTGTCTTATTGTCCAGTTTAATACTGTGTTCAAATCAATAACGCTCCTATTGATATTTGTTTAAGATGAAGTTGTCTCTAGTAGCTGGTTAGCTTGGCTTAGCATAGGGATTAGGGGGAAACAGCTAGCCAAGCTCTGTCCAAACAAATCTAAACTTCACTCACCAACAACATACAGTGCCGTGCAAAAGTATTTGCCCCCTTCCGAGTTTCTTAGTTTTTTGCATATTTGTCACACTTAAAGGTTTCAGATCATCAAACAAAATTGAATATGAGACAAAGACAACCCGAGTAAATACAAAATGCAGTTTTTAAATTATAATTTCATTTATTAAGGGATAAACAGTTATCCAAACCTATCTGGCCCTATGTGAAAAAGTATTTGCCCCCTCTTGATAAATCCTGAATAAACTGTGATAAACCACATTTTTTGAAAAGCTGAGTTCAATGTCACTATCCACACCCATGCCTGATTACTGCCAGAACTGTTTAATCTAGAAATCGGTTAAATAGAAGCTGTCTGACAAAGTTAAGTAGACTAAAATATCTCAAAAAACAACTCATCATGCAGGATGTCTAAAGAAATTCAAAAACAGATGAGACACAAAGTTATTGACATGTATCAGTCTGGAAAGGGTTACAAAGCCATTTCTAAGGCTTTGGGACTTCAGCGAACCAGGTGAGAGCCATTATCCACATATGGAGAAGACTTGGAGCTGTTGTGAACCTTCCCAGGAGTGGCCGGCCTACCAAAATAACTCCAATAGCACATCAACGACTCATCCAGGAGGTCATAAAAGAGCCCAGAACAACATCTAAGGAACTGCAGGCCTCACTTGCTTCAGTTAAGGTCAGTGTTCATGATTCAACATTAAGATAGAGACGGAGCAAAAAATGGCATCCATGGGAGAGTTCCAAGGCGAAAGCCACTGCTGATCAAAAAGTAACACAAAGGCTTGTCTCACATTTGCCAAAAAACATCTTGATGATCCCCAAGACTTTTAGACAAATATTCTGTGGACTGATCAAAAAAAAATTGAACTTTTTGGAAGGTGTGGGTCCTGTTACGTCTGACGTAAAACTAACACAGCATTTCATAAAAACAACATCATACCAAGAGTCAAACATGGTGGTGGTAGTGTGATGTTCTGGGGCTGCTTGCAGCTTCAGGACCTGGATGACTTGCCATAATTGATGGAACCATGAATTCTGCTCTCTAACAGAAAATCCTGAAGGAGAATGTCCGGCCATCAGTTCGTGACATCAAGCTCAAGCGCACTTGGGTTATGAAACAGGACAATGAGCCGAAATACACAAGCAAGTCAACATCTGAATGGCTCAAAATAAACAAAATGAAGGTTTTGGAGTGGCCTAGTCAAAGTCCAGACTTAAATCGGATTGAGATGCTGTGGCATGAACTTAAACAAGCCATTTATGCTCGAATACCATCCAATGTTGCTGAATTAAAAGAATTCTGCAAAGAAGAGTGGGCCAAAATTCCTCCACAGCGATGTGAGAGACTCATTGGCAGTTATCGCAAACATCTGATTGCAGTTGTTGCCGCCAAGGGTAGAACAACCAGTTATTAGGCTTAGGGGGCAAATACTTTTTCACAGAGGGCCAAGTAGGTTTGGATATACTTTTTCACTTAATAAATGAAATCATCATTTAAAAACTGCATTTTGTATTTACTCAGGCTACCTTTGTCTAATATACAAATTTGTGTGATGATCCGAATCATTTAAGTGTGACAAAAATGCAAAACAATTAAAAATCAGGAAGGGGGCAAATACTTTAGCACAGCACTGTATATCTGTTCCTTATCTGTCCTTTATCTTTATTCTTTATCTGAAGTATAGCTTTTTGTTGAGACAGAATAGAAGTATGTCTTAGATATGCTACAATGTATGTATGTATGAATCAATCAATCAAACAATCTTCATTTGTATAGCCCATATTCATAAATCATAATTTGTCTCATAGGGCTTGAACATGGTGTGACATCCTCTGCCCTTAACCCTCAACAAGAGTAAGGAAAAACAAACAAAAAACACTTTCAACAGGGGAAGAAAACGTAGAAACCTCAGAGAGAGCCACATGTGAGGGATCCCTCTCCCAGGAACGACAGAATGAAAAGAGGTAAGAGCTCATGAATGCCCCCAGAACTTTTGTGTATTTCATGAAGCCAAGAACTCCTGGATATGAACGCTGCCATCCTACTCATTTGGGTTCCATTTGAAGTTTCAGTTAGAACTTCCGACATGGGGAATTCCAAACGCCGAAGTATAATGGGACGGGCATAAGGCGGAGACAAAAATACTCTTTTTAAGGACTCTTTCCTGGATGGGTCCATTGGTTTCCTAAAAACTGGGCCCACAGAAAAAATGGTGAACCAATCACACAAGTAAAACATTAATGATTCTATAATGACTAAGAATTTTCAAATTGTTGACATGTAGGATTTTCTGACTTCACTGAACATCAGACCAATATTCATCTCAGGCTCAAATCAGCACCTGACATCATGGTCATCATTTATTTACTTATGAGGTAGAGCCCAAGTTAGCGATGAAGAAATAAGTAATAGGACATTTCTGGCTGCAGTGTGGACACTCAGACACAAAAAGGATGTGGCCATGAGCTGTCTTTAGCCTTTTGATGAGTTGCAGGGCATTCCTGACCCTGCTGGCACATGCTGACAAACAGCAGTGAGCTCATGGGGTGTAAATAACACGGTGGGTGGGTGGGAGCAGAGCTGCTGGGGTATATAAAGCAGAGTGTTTTGTGTATATCTACCACATTCAACCTAACCCCCTTCACAAGAAGGCACATGGGAAATTGCAAGTTTTGACTCTTCACTGGAGCTTAAAGATATTAGGTCGGGAAGAAGGAGCCAAGAACTAGAGAAACAACCGAACACAACACACGCAGGTTGCTTTTAACAAAGTCTGTCGAGAATAAACGCTCTTCCAACGCTGAAATGATGTCCCAGCGCAGTGCTTTGAGCAGCATGTTCGCCGATGACCCGTTCTTCAGCCAGGAACGGCTGCTGTGGCCGCTGAATAATGGGGCCCTTTCCTCACTGCAGCAGGACTTCTTCAACCGGAGAGCCAAGCTGGCCGACAGCCTTTTGAAGGACTTCCACGATGGGCATCCCCTGCTCAGACTAAACAAGCTGCCCTTCCTTTCCTCCACTTTGGCAGGGTATGTAAAGTAACTGTGTATCTCTATGTTTGTGTGGTCTTTCAGGGCAAGGTCTATACCTATTCTCACTAAGCTGTGGTCTAAACGTGAGCCTTTATTTGGTATATTCTTTCATACTCTAATCTCTGTTTTGTGTCTGTCCGTTGTGTGCTGCAATGTTGCTTACTTATAAAGGTGATTTTGTGCGACTAAAAGGGACTTTCCTGGCTAAATAAAGGATAAATTGAATATAATGAAGTTGATTTTAAACAAGATTCTGTTTGTATATCAGGCTGACTGATGGAAAGGAGCAGCAGCCAGACACTCCCTGCATAGAGCTGCAGAAGCAAGTACAGAAGCCTACAGAAAATAACAGTGACCTCCTGGTCACCCTGGATGCACGAGGTTACGCCCCCAGTGACATCACTGTCAAACTGGAGGGGCGGAGGCTAGCGGTGGTGGCCATGAAGCAAGCTGGGTCAGAGGAGAGCCAGACCTCCTCCTCCTCCTCTTCCTGCGCCGCCTTCTCCTCCTCGGCCTCATCTCAGCTGGGGTTCGTCCAGAAGATCGACCTGCCCGCTCACCTGGATCTATCCGGCCTATCCTGTTCCCTGATGGGTGATGGACAGTTGCGAATCCAAGCCCCTGTGGCCAAGCAGCCAATCAGCGAGGAAGACCAGGTGCCCACTCGGTTCAGGGCATCACTGGAGTTTCCCATTACAAAGGACAAGACAGAGGAGGACTAATGCACAGTGTGACTGAAAATACTTCTAAATAAATATGTATATGCTGTTGTACCCACACACAAACACACACACTTCCACTAAAAGATTGTCTTTGAGTAAAATTTGCAAATCAGGAGAGAATTTATTTTGTAATTATCTGCAATTTGTATGAAACGTTGATGAATAAAGTTTTTGATTTTCAGAAAATGTTGACGCACTTGTGTCTGACTTTGTTATTGTCTTTTGTGACCACAAGATGGTGCCAGCAGACAATTTACATAGAGGATGGCGAGGTTGGGAAGGAGGGAGAAAGCGGGAGGGGGGGACCTAAATGCTGCCAAAATACGTTTAACTGCCCTCAGGGGACTGAATTAGTACGTTTAGAAGGTTCCACTGACATTAGGTTCCCTGGGTAGAAGTTATTTGTTGGTGCAGGTGACAAACAATAGCAGCGCTTTAATGTTTTACGAGTCCTTCCACGAGTGTGTCAAAACAGAGGAGAGAAGAAATAAAGGCATCAGGAGACAAAAAATGGGAGCTGCCAGTAGAGGAGAGGAGAAGACGAGGGAGCCAGATATAAAAGGGTTAGCTCATAATCACAAAAACAAAATCAACAGCAACAAAACATGCTGTATGTTCTTTCTTATCTCCTAGTATCATGCCATGTTAATGATTTGGGTTTCATTTTTGAGATATCTGCAATGGAGGTGAGTGGAATTTTGTTTTTGACACTCAACATAGAGAAACACTGAATATAAAACATTCCACAGCAGCTGCATTATCAAGAACCAGTGTCACTTCTACTTCAGCTAGTCAACAGAACCTGTCGGCTTCTGTGGCTCTGGGAATAGGCACAGCTTTGGGTTAGTGAAACCAAACATATGGACTGTAGTGTAACAATTAAGTAAGTAATTTAGACACAACAGACAGTTTGCAGTTATGCCAACCAATGATAAATGCTTTTTTATATTAAATATGTTACTAAGCTAAGTTGTAAGTAATATTAACCTAGGTTAAGGTTAAGGTAGGTAGTTACTGCTGCCATTCTTGGACAAAGTATCTCCATTTCCTCCCAATGTACAGAAATTAAGACCAAATATCCTCGACACAAATGCTGCCATGTTGTGCGGTCAGAGCCAGAGACTGCACAGTGGCAAACAGGGGATATGGATTGAGCCGTGGTGGCAAGGTCCTGCTCCAATACCTGCTTGACCACCATGAGTCAGTCTCCACTGTCAATCATGACATTTCACCCTGTTTTTCAAATAAGCAAAGAAACATACTTGTGAAAGTAATAATTAATAGAATAAAATGATTTGCAGTGTACCTTGACTTTGGCCTCTTTTGGTTATCCATATCCCATCCACTAACCTGTAGGAGGTGGGATTTGCGACCGGGCCAGCCATCAGGGGTTATCAAGCCTTTGCCTTCATGCTGTATATCTTTATGTACTCTCCTAATTTTACTGTAGTTGGAAACATATAGCATGAAGAAATGTTTCAATGTTATAATGAGATGGTGATTGACAGTAACATATATCATGGTGAAGATTATTATTATTATTACAGCTAATGTTGTGGTAATGAGCAGAGGCTGATGGTGAATCAGGAATAGTGAAAAAAGGGTGTGTTTAGTTGTCATTGCACTATAAACATGCTTAGGCAATGGGAATTGCTATTTCCTGTCACAATCCCGGCCACATCTAATGTTAAGCGACAGGAAAATACATACGGCAACAACAGTAATCCACAAAAAGAACTAGAGCCACCGCAATAGTCACAGCCAACAGTCAACAAACACATCACGTCTGTTTAAAAATTTTTATAATTTAAAACTTTCCATAATTTAGAAATTTGACTGTCACTTTGACCTTTGATTCACTAACACTTCTCACAAGAGACCATGCTCAGCAAAGTACAAGAACAAGCATTCAGGGTGCGGGGGGGAAGGACAGTGCACTATTCTCCTTAAAAACATATCTTGTTTTTAAAGAATGACAATATTGCAAAAGCATCTTAATCGCCACCTGGTGGCTGGCTACAGTAAACCCCACCTCCTCCGTGTTAGTAGATGGGACATTGGACATATCAAACACATTTTTATCGTAGATGGTTTCTATCATTTTAAAAAGTTCTTATTACACTGGTGTATGACCTAGTGCTCATGCTTCCACTATGCTTGGTTTTAATTAAGGTATTTACGTAAAACATTATTATTGACAGAGGAGACTGACTTACAACTGGTTGACCACGTGTTTAAATCGAAGATAGATGGCTTCATTTCAGAACAGTGAGAGGAAGTGGGTCTGCGTTTATTTTCAGAGACACAACTTGTTTATAGTTAATGCAAAGAATGAAATGGTATAAAGAATTTGTGTTAGCATGCAATGAGTGCTGAGAGATGTCGGAAAATAACTTGGAGGATCCAGGCCTGATTAAACCATTAAAAAATGGTGTGCAGATGGTCTATATGCAGTATAAAAATGTGGATTAGTCCTCCTTCATAAGGTTCTTTATATCTCTTATAATGTGTCAGAATGACTCTCAATGCCCCCCCCCCATCCCCGTTCACAGGCTCTACAGGGATTTGCTTTGTGTAGGTGTATGTGACTCTGACTGTGTGTGTATTCCTGTTATTTGTTCATGACAGTTTGCATGTGCGTACGTTCTTGCGTCCAAAGTCAGAGAATGGCGTCAGTTGGTTGCAGATGCAAGTGTGTGTGTGTGTGTATGTGTGTGTGTGTGTGTATGTGTGTGTGTGTGTGTGTGTGTGTGTGTGTGTGTGTGTGTGTGTGTGTGTGTGTGTGTGTGTGTGTGTGTGTGTGTGTGTGTGTGTGTGTGTCGAGTAAGAGAAAAGTGGGCAAGACTTGTTGATGAATCCTTGCAGAATCCTTGCAGAAGGACACACACACACAACCACAGACACACACACAACACAAACAAACACATATGACTGCATAGTGACAGTTAATGATGACGGATTCCTCAGTCTTGTGAGGAGGTAAGCTTGGTTTCTTTCGGAGCCAGCCTCCCTCAGAGGAGAAACCTGTTTACACCGGCAGCTAGTCCTCTATAAACATACAAAATTCTCATTCTCAATAATCCGATTTGGGCTCATGTGTCCTCCAGTCTGTGCACTTCTGAGGTTGATTTCCCAGCGCGTAAGCCACAGGATGAATTGCAGAGGGGCACATTCAAGACACGTGATGTGATCATTAGCATAAACAACGGCCCAGTCTCCAAACAAAACCTTTCCTCGTGCTCACGCAACATTATCGACTGCAGAAGGATCGAGTCAACAGCATGTCGTTCTAGAAAGAATTTAGAGATAATTTGAGCAGGTGCTGAGGTCACATTCTGTTTGAATCCACACCTCTAGATGACTCGTTTCAAGGTTCAGTCTTGAATATGGGCTGTACGCATTTCTGTATAGACTGAGCAGTTATACACTAGTAAGATAAAGTGGAAATATCATGTTCTACAAACAAATAAGATAAAAATAATCTTATATTAAATAAATTGCCACTATGTACTTAAAAATATAAAAAACATATTTACTAACTTACAGACCAAGAAGAAGAACAGGTGCTCTCATCAATAACATCATGGCTACATCTATAATCCACTCTTATTATTTTCATAATAACAACCAGAAGCACATGTTGTGTAGCTCTGGGCTGATATGTTCTAATGCCACAACACGGTGTACAGCTGTCTCCCACCTGACCAACATCACTTATATACAATTCATCCTGCAGGTTTAATTTTGCGATCTCTTCCTCCCTCTGCAGGCATCACAATAAGACCAGCAGTCATCATTCTAAATCTTACATCGGGATGTGCGATGCTCGACCTAACAGTGCCAAAAGCTGACCGATGACTTAAATAAACCTTATATCCATGGATGTAACCTGGAGGGAAGATGTCATGACTTTCTCACTGTGAGACAACATATTAAAGACTAATTCTAATCCCTGATGGATCAGTCAGTTAGACAACTGTAGTGACCCTCTTCGCCCTGTGCGTCTGTTACTATGAAAAGTGGAGCTTTGGAGAAAGGTGAAATGTTAAAGAATAAACAAGTTGAATACCATCAACAGAATACATAAATGTATGTTCACTAAATACTCAACTATTGAGGAATGCGCTAATAATAAATATTAATATTAATAAATGTTAGTCTTTACTAAATAAATGAATGATTAAAGACAGAAGCCTCCATGTCAGAAAACATATATTCATATGTATGTATGTCATGTAATCGAATACCCTATAACGTGGATGTTATGTTGTCATTGCTGTTTGTTTGTCTGTTTGTCAACAGGATAACACAAAAATTACAGAACCATTTTTATTTAAATGACCAAACAAAGAAACCACTAACCTTTGGGTGGATCCAGGTATTTTTGGTGTAAATTTTCAACATTCGTTTAGAGGACAGATTTTGTGCAGATCCATGAATTTGTCGAGATCTAAATCTACAGTAGAATCTAGTGAATTTAAATGAAGTATCAATTGGGGACAGTCAGGCTTTGCGTTAGGGATGCGCTCTAATGAGTGAGATTCTATGTTAGAATAGTTATTGTAATAGCTCTATTTTTGGTATGGATTACCCTTTACATCTGTCATCATCTGACATCATGGCATTTTCCATCAAGGTCATGGAAAAGTGGTTACGTGAGAACATTTTTCCGAGTATTCTCCTGCAGCACTGTCGCTTTCTTTGCAGGTTGTTTCTTGAAGTAGGCCTGGCATACGGTGCCAGAAGTATTTTTTCTTTATAGAGCTGTCCCGCTTCTCTCCTGCCTCAGACTCCCATTAAACACCAATGGTCGTGAGCTTTTGTCACGGCCATGCTGCCCAGTTTGAGACACAACTTATATTTCATCTGAGCTGTGACAGATTCTATGAATGATAACTCACTTTAAAACCCTCAAGCACTCAGGGTGAGCTCTTTAATTCCTGTCAGGCCGTCTGTGCTACAAGTGGATTTGCTTTTGTCAGCTATTGCGACTCATTCAGGATCACAATGACTGACAACTGATTTGTCAAACGACACCAATGTCAAAAGCCTCAAGTAGCATTATGAAAAAATCTACAGGAAGCCCGCCATTTTGGATTTAGTGGCCATTTTGGATTTAGTGGCCATTTTGGTCATATTCCACATTTTTACTTTGATGTACTTGTTGTAGCGCTTTCATCAGTTCAACTTAAAATTTAGACGAGTTTCATCACAACAAGATGGAGATCTAAAGTTATCAAAAAACGTTTCGTCACACCATGAGACACTGACGTTGCGTCAAATTTTGATGAAAAGCACTCCGCAACAGCTGGAGTGCAGCTGTTGTCCTGAATGAGCTTTGTTAAATATACAACACTATGTAAATTTTAATTAATAAATACAAAAACAGAAAAAATTGAAATTAAATCAAATTAAATTAAAAAAAAATCAGGACAACGTGCACCGCACGTTGTGCGCCGCAGGATGACGTGCGCCGCACAGTGATGTGATGATGTGCTCCGCAGGATGATGTGCGCTGCAGGATGATCACTGTGCGGCGCTGCATGATGTGCGCCGCACGATGATGTGATGATGTGCGCCGCAGGATGATGTGCAGCAGAATGATGTGCGCCGCATGATGATGTGATGATGTGCGCCACACGATGATGTGATGATGTGCGCCACACGATGATGTGCGCAGCAGAATGATGTGCGCCGCATGATGATGTGATGATGTGCGCCGCATGATGATGTGTGCCGCATGATGATGTGATGATGTGCGCCACACGATGATGTGCACTGCACCTCATCCGCACGATGCAGGATGATTTGATGATGTGCGCTGCAGGATGATGTGCGGCAGACGATGATGTGTGCGTAAGGATGATGTGCGCCGATGAAGTGCGCTGCACGGTGATGTGCGCCACACCATGATGTGATGATGTGCGCCGCAGGATGATGTGCGCCGCAGGATGATGTGCGCCGCACAGAGCCGGTCTTTCCTACAAGTGACATAGGCGGTTGCCTAGGGCGCCTCTCAGAGGGGGGGCGCCAAAGACTGCGCCCAGCAAAAAAAAGAATTAATAATAAAACAATTAAAGATATTATTTTTTTTTGCTAGGCAGAGTTTTTTGCGCCCCCTTCTATATGTGGTATGGCCAAAATATTGTATTTAATACTTTAACAGTAATTAAAGTAGTTTCATTAGAGAAATCAGTAAATGACAGCAGCACTTAGGTGGAACGTTTGGCACGGGAGCAGTTGCACCCCGTCCTGTCTCTGGTGGTAACGTCCGCCCACATGCCAGGTGCAGTCTGGATGAGGAACTGAATGGTCAGTGTCTTTATTGCTGCTGCATTCATCCTGTATTCTACAGGTTAGTAGCGGGTGAGAGTCACCTAACTCCTAAAGCTTCGCTTGATCACCACGAGTGTCATTGAGCGAGTTGTTTTTTTTTGATTATCTACTTAGACTGGTAAAAACTCAGAAACTCTGCTGGGCAGTGAGACAGTCTATGTGAGACACTCGCGCACTTGGTGGGCGGGGCTACATTCGCCTGTATAGGTGTTTAATTTACCTGCTTGTCCTCTTGCACGAGTTATTAGCTAATGTGCAATAGGTCTATATTGTAAATGTTTATATTTCCTTAAGAGTGATAATGTATATTAAGATGTTTGGAGGAAATAGACACCATAATAATTGAATGTATGTTTTATGCACTTTAAAATGCAATTACACTCAGAGAAATGCTTGTACTTGAAATTGTGTTTAATTTGAATAAGATGCAGTCTGGATAAGGAACTGAAGGCTCCGTGTCGTTATTGCTGCTGCATTCATGTTGTATTCTACAGATATACTTTGTTGCTGTGGTATAAATTTTGGGACCCAAAACAAATTTTTTATCTAACAGTAGGGTAAAAAAAATCGAGGTACATACCTCCTTGGTGGTGTCAGAACATGCTAGCACATTGATGCTTATGGTTAGAGTGTGTGTCCAAGCAACTTCGACTAAGAAAGAAATTATTTTATAATAAGTTTTGGTGGAAAATCGTTTTGAAAAATATCTTTTTTGGAAGTGGGGAGCGCCAGGAGTGAAGCTTGCCTAGAGCGCCAAATGTGCTAGGGCGTTCACCGATGTGCGACAGCAAGTGAAGTGAAGATCCTTGCCACAGTGCGCAAACACATGCAACACGGAGACGAGCGCTTGGTCATTGAACGTTCTCTCTTCACCGACCGCAACAGACTTCAAATCGCCTGTGCTCGGGCCGTTAGTGCTACAATGTAGCCCTAGTTTATTGATGTATTTAAACTAGAGCAGGCAGAAATGCTGTAATGTGTTCTTATTTAGTTGTATAATAGATTGATCATAGAGTTGGACTGATTGGTTGATTGGTTTGCCCCTGTGCTTATTCATGGGCAAGCAGGTGTGGGATATGTATGTGTTCACTTGTCTCTGCATTGGTTGGGGCTGTGTATGTGCCTCAGCATTATTTCTTAACCATTTGGCACTTTGAATGTTCTCCGCTGCAAAGATGCAAACGACAACCTGGACCTTAGACCACTGATCATAAAACCTGGTAATTTAGGGAATACAATTGCATGTACTGCAGTCAAGAAACACAGGCCTTTGAGAAAACAAAATAAAATAATTTAAACCATTTTCATAATTGTCCCAATACAATGTTGTTCTTTGGCTCCAGCGGCAGGAACATGGCAGCTGCTATGGAAGTCTGTGTCTATGCTTCTGTAGGTCTATCTAGTTTAGAACAAAGAGTTTCATGAAATTATGATTTGTTGTTTTTATCTCAACAATCGCTGTCCTTTTCTATTTTCTCCCACAGTGTTTTACTTCCCATTGGTCCATTTAGCTGATGTTTTCCCATTGTCTTGATGCTGTTGTTGCTCTTGCCACTTTTTACGCCTTTTCATTTAGGTCTCTGTTGTCACAGGCCTCTCAGCGCACAACACATCCTGGAGGAGCTGCGCACGCGGAGCGTTAATTCATCGGGTCTGAGCCACGAGTAAGTTTCAACTACGTCTTGACTAAAGGCGGCTCCACGGGGCCGAACAAACGATGGTGGCAGAGTCGCTGATGGCTTCTTCCCGGGACATCTCTGCTCCGCCAACTTCTCCCTCACCTCGGGACGTTGTCCCACGGCTGCAGAGGAAGCACGCCAGGATCCGCGGGGGCTTTCATCCTGTCTCCTCTGCTGAATGAAGTCTGCGCTGAACGTTATGAATGAAACAATTCAGTCTTGAATCATTAGCCATCTTCCCTGCACGTGATGTAAACAACACGGGCACGCCGGTTCTTCGTTAGTACTTCCTGGTACGTCAACAGGTGTGCACAAGTGTGGAGAGATCAATGGTTGAAATGAGCTTTATTGATCGAAGGAGAGGCTTTCAAACTAAAAGGCCCTGAGGCCCCTCAACCACTTCTTTCCCCTTCTCTCATACATCTTTTAGATTAAAAATAAATAAATGTTGCCCTCTCTTGTTCCCAATACTCCCCTTTGTCATGAAAATGATTGAGGGGAAGAAAGAGGTCTTCCCCTCAATTCGTCTTCTCACAGTGTTTTTCCTTGTAAGTCGGACAGGGACTTCCTGGTACTGTTTTACCTGGACCTCAAGGAGGTTTTCAACGAGTCCAAAGCCATGTCAATGTCAGCGGCTGAATGATTGCACCATAGACCTTTTGCCTGGTACTGCACCTCCCAAAGAATGTCTCTTCTCCCTTTCTCCTCCGTAGAGACAGCAGGCCATGCAGTGATACATCGACAACGCTTTGGCAGCTTGAATCATACGGTGTTCTTTGTCACGTGCTGGGGCAGGTTTCTTCTTCATGGACAAGAGGGCAAGACACTCAGGCCCTGCATTGACTATCGTGGACTTAACGACATCACTGTTAAGAAGAATTACCCACTTCCATTAATATCCTCGGCTTTTGAACTATTGAAAGATAAAAAGTTTTACTAAGCTAAATTTACGCATTACTTGCCATCTTGCGAGGATAAGGGAGGGGGATAAGTGGAAGACTGCCTTTAACAGGCCCGGTGGCCATTATTAGTATTTGTTCATGCCATTTTGACGAACTTATGCACCTGCGTACTTCCAAGCAAGTTGAATCCATTTGTTATCGTTTATCTAGGCGCCAGCAGTGCAACACTACACAATCTTGTTGTTGTCACAGCCACTCTGTCCACAGGGATACTAACATGTAACATCGTAATCTATGATCATACTGTATATTCTCAGCATCCACCTGCCGAGTCAGCGTGCACCCAGTGACTTTTACCTGTGACAACTCTGTGGTAGCTCCAAACCCGACTGCTAGGAACCTGGGTGTGACCCTCGACAGTCAACTCTCCCTTAACACCAAGATTGCTGCAACAACCTGTGTAGATTCATACTGCACAACATCAGAGGAATACGTCCACTTCTCACTCAGAAGGCGGAACGGTTCTGGTCCAGGCCCTGGTCATCTCAAGGCAAGACTGCTGCAACTCCCTCCTGGCTGGTCTGTCTGCTAGTGCCATCCGACCTCTGCAGCTCATCCAGAATGCAGCAGCTTGACTGGTCTTCAACCTACCCAAGTTCTCTCACACTACACTGCTTCTCCGCTCCCTTTACTGGATACCAGTGGCTGCCCTCATCCGTTTAAAAGCACTGTACCATGCTGCGAACAATGCTGAGCAAAATCACGACTGTTTGCTGTCCTGGCTCCTAAATGTTGTTCTGGTATTCTACCCTCATGGTGGAATGCACTTATTGTAAGTCGCTTTGGATAAAAACAGCAGCTAAATTATATGAAATGTAATGTAATGCATATTCCTAAAAAGCAAGGCATTTAGGCAGCATTCTGATCAGATTCCCCAGCTACCTCTACCTACCCTACAACATTTTTTCGTTGCCAAGAACACAGTTCTAATCTCTAAATGCCTGAGCTCCACACTCTATGAGCTCTTCCACCTAGTAAACAGAACTAATTTTGGCCTTCTTGCATCTGAAGTCCCATTATTTTCAGAAGCAGGTTTAACTGCATATTTAGTCTGAGGTTCTGGTACAATGCCAGTGTTACTGGTGATGCTGGACACTTGTACTTCTTCAGTTGGGCAAGACATGGGTGATAGCAGTGGAAACATGCGTCATATACAAGGTGAGACCCTGAGGTGACCAGTAGGGCTCCATTCACGGATCAAGGTAAGAGAGACGGCACCGCAAGTCAATAAGTCTAAAATGTTTTTCGGGTGAAGGCCATACTTACTAGAGCACCTGTATTGATCCAAAGATAAAAAGTGTCCCCAATTAATGTGCAATCCTATTTGAGTAACATTTGCTGGAAACTATAGCACCAAGCTGTTTTACAGAATTACTATGTTTTTTTTAACTATATTTGTGATATTTGTGTCTTGTGAAGTCTTGTGTGTGAGTGCCACACACAGAGCAGTTGCAGAAAACTAAACAAGATAAGACTGGATTTTAATTCAGATTTTATGTGAGTAGGAGAGAAATAATGGGGTGAAGTTTAATGTGTAATCAAAACATGCTGCCACGGTTTTTATTTCTTTACTACGTATCATACGAATAATAATGCATGTGATGGTAATTGCTGTGCTGCTGATATTAAAGGAGGCTATCACAGACTGTGATAGCATCACATTGTCAATCAGAAGGAACAGATAATAGAGTTAGCAGCCAGACAGAATTTAATTTACTCCATGCTATTGAAAAGGAAAACAAAAGTATAATAATACAGCTATGAAACATGAGCTCATTAAGCTCACTCATTAGATTATCGGTAGTTGTATTAAATGATAGGGTTAAGGCCTGCTTTTTGAATCATTGTTGAGCTTTAGATTTCACCTTTGTCTAAACAGAGATCTGCAGAGAAAGAACTGAGCACAAGGCAGGACACACTTCTAGTGAAAAAAATGCATGCAAAATACAATATAAGAGGCAAAAGGAGATACGCACACAAGCGTACACGCACAGCAGGGATCCATTAGACGTGTTGTTCTTTGCACTGATAGGGCTGGTTATCAGGGAAGTCTGGCTGCCACAGTGTCGTGATAGTGCAGAGATACAGATTGAAGACTCACAGACTTAAGCAAACACTGAAAGGCTCCTGAAAAACAAGACAGGAGATGGGCTTTAAAAGCATTTGTGTGTGTGTGTGTGTGTCGGTGTGTGTGTGTCGGTGTGTGTATGTGTGTGTGCCTACATATGCTTGTGTCGAGATATCTCTATATATATGACATTTAGGATGCACTTTACAGATCAATAATACACATTTTGTAAAAAGGAAATGTAATATTGTACATATTAAGTTAAAATTGTAAATGGGAGCAGGTGTGTGTGGGTGTATGTGTGTGGCAATGTTGATTGACTTGCAGAGACAGCACCAGCACAGTGTGTTTTATCAGCTCTGGTTAAATGTTTCCTGCCACTCTTCCTCCCCGCTTTCAGCGACTCTAACCTTTACAAGGCTGCTGTTGATATAATCAGGCACAAAGGCACAGATGCGCACATAGACGCAGATTCACAAACCTGCTCTTCCCCAGCATATTATTTTATTTTTGTTAATACATATACCCACATTTAAAGCTGCTCAACAGTCTGCAGGAGACCCTGAATGGGGCAGCCAAACTGCTGCTGTCTATGAACCGAATATCATGTTAAGGGTAACCAGATGAACCTAGTTTGTGAGATGCTAAATAGTAACAAGGAAGTACAAATTAAGGTCTTCTGTTGTTTTTTTTTGGGGCAAAATAGTAACATGCATTGACAGTAGAAACTAACTAATATATCTCCACAACCACTGGTTTGATGGTGATGAGAAATAAATTTATTACTAGAATAAACCCCTTGAGTTGAACCACCTCGTTTTCAAAGGGGTCCTTCTCACAAAAAACACAACACCTAATACAAATCGCAATACACTCATGTATTTTCAAATATAAGCTCTAACACGATTAGTAATACCCAATAGTTACCAAAAATGACAAGTTATAAAGGATAAAATAAACATAAAGTAAATTTATGCAAAAAGTATATATATAAAGCTTTAAATATACGGTAATGTTGCTTGCAGATTTTATTCTGATGTGTTTTGATAAATATTATCAAAATGGTCTCGTATTGTCAATAACTGGGAGGTTATTATTATTTTCCTAACACAGATATTACAATTTCGCAATATCTACTGGATGTATTGGTTCAATGTATAAAGGAAATTATGCATCCACATGATTTGGGTGTTTCCCAAACTTTTCAGCAAGCGCCACCGGGAGGTGTCCCAGCAGCTGCTATTGCCAAGAACTTTGGTTCGGCTGTGCTTTGAGCATCACAAGCTAAATTCTATTCAGTTAAATAGTTTTACTTGGGTCTTCGTGTAGAGGCAGAGATAATAAATACTACTAATAATCAATAATAATACTATAACTCCTAGACTGCACAATATTTCATCTATTAAATTGGTCACTGTGTCACATTAAGTGATTGTTGTCATGATTTATTGCCATATCATGGTTGAGAGAAATGACTGACAGTGCTCCGTGGTCTGTCACAGTTTGCCAACAACACAAGCAAACAGAGGATCTGTTCCCATGTCAGATGATAAAATAATTTTCAAAAGACGCTCTGCGGGTCTATCCACCTCAAGCTGCAGCAGATTTAGTAAATTAAAGAGAAGCATAGTATAAATATTTTTAATAAAAAAAATTGTTTGCTTGCTTTTCTATATATGTATTCAAAGAATGCCTAAGAAATCCTACATGAAGTGTTCCATAAGAAAGAAAGAAAGAAGGCACTTCTTGTGAATAAATTACTACAGGGTTACTCTGACTTAATTGCAAGTGGGCCAAATAGAAAAATCCCTGGGGTTTCATGGGCTTAGGTTTATGAACCACATTGAGTATTTATCCACTAATGGCTGTGAATAACTCTCATGTTAGTAGGTACATTACTACGTGGAAGAAGAAACTGTCCATTTTCTTTCACTTTAATAATGACTATAACAAAGTTCAGAAACTGGTAGTCTACACAAAAAAAGTATGTGAAAAACAGTCACATTCCAGTCCAAAAACCCAAATGATTTTTCTCACAGGTCCATAATGACAAATGTATAAAAACAAGATGAAAATACTAAAACCGTGTCCATTGAAGACGTTGAGACTTTTTAACCACATATGATGGTGGCATGAATCAGCATTAGAAATGGTAAATGTCCAAGTAACTTGAGCAAGAAAATCTTATGGCTATACTGCTTTTCTTTTGAGGGGGGGCTAGAGTCAATCCCAGCTGACATTGGACACACGGCAGGGACAGGTTACCAGTCTGTCACAGGGGCAGATATACACACTGACATTCATACCATATGATAGGTGATTTAGAGTCTCCAATTAACCTGAGCTGCATATGTTTGGACTGTGGGAGGAAGCAGGAGAAACCTCACACAGACACATTATTCAATTCACATCTTACAAGTTAGCCTATCAGTTCTGTTAGTGCTTACGCTCTTTGATGTCATCAGTGTGTGTGTAGCAGATGATGCCACAACAGACAGCCTTGGGCAGTGAGAGAGGCACAGAGAGAGAACTGTCAGCTTTATTCTGCATCCAGACCAACTAAGAACTGCATGCTATCTGGTCCTCTGCTGTGAGAATATACATCTGTCACACCAACTTTTACAACAGCAAGAATGATATCTCAACTGAAATCAGGTCATTACAATTTAATTGCCAAAGTAAAGGAAACAGAGACCAGAAGAAAATAACTAAATGGTGTTATCCTGATAAAGGATGTGACAGTTAGGCCTACTCTGAATTTACACAGATTCATCACTGATACTTACTCAGTATCTTACCTCCCTATCGACCAAGGAGATCATTCACTTCGGTGACTTACTATTTCCAGTAGAGAATAATGGGTTTCACAGTCCTGCACCAGGTTGAGTAAACTGCAAAATTTGTGTAACGAATTAATATTATTCTTGTATAGCTCACATTCACACATCACAATTTGTGTCATAGAGCGAGAGAAGAGTGAGGAAAAACGAACAAAAAAAACTATTAACGGGCCCTGTGCCAGTGCAATAGATTCTGCATGTAAATGAGAATATCAGCAAAATAACATTATTTACAACATTGATGAGAAGAAACAGTTTGTTACATAATGGAAAAGTGTGTCGATCCGATTTTTGAAAATGTCTAATAGAAATGACGGGAGCAGCAATGATAAATGAATAATATTTCAGTAATTATTGTCAGTAATGGTAGAGTATGTGAGTAGGCAAATTGTATGTCAAGCAGTCTTGTTGTAATCATAGTCCACGGTTAGCTGTCACCACAATCAGATGCCACCATGATCGACAATCCATCATCATGTTCCACCACCGTGATCATGATCAACCAAACAGCTGCCAACATGATCACGATCCACAATCCACCATCACGATCTTTGATTCACGATCCGCCATCATGATCTATGATGTGGCCGAAGCTGCGGTCCTGTATTTGCTAACAATAAACCACAAGGACTCCTGGGAAGAAATCATGTCAGTAATATGTATTTATGAGATCAGCTGACAAGAATTAATCCATCCATCCATTGTCTTTTGCTTTTCTGGGCTCCGGTCATGGATATAGACAGCAATAGGCTATTCAGACTGGGCAGACATCCCTCTTCCCAGCTTACAGCTGCCACTGTTTCCTGCTCTACTCCAGGGTATCGTCTTTGTTGGGCTTTCCTGGTAAACCTCCAAAAGAAGGCGCCCAAACAGGCATCCGGACTAGATGCCAGAGCCCCCTCAACTGTCCCCTTTTAAAGTCAAGGAGCAGCTGTTCTCCCTGACCTCCATATATATGCCTTTACTCCTCACCCCATCCCTAACTGAGCCCTGCCACCTGATGGAGCAATCTCAATTCGGCCACTTGTATTCACCATATAATTTGTTCGTTTCTACCCAGAACTCGTCACTATAAGTGAGGGTTGGAGCATAGATCGAGCCTTGTTATTGCTGACACCGCACCGTCCCGCGCGTCAATCCTCTGTCCATCTTCCCCTCACTTGTGAACAAGATACTTGAACTCCTTCACTTGGAACAACGACCCCCACACCAAACTCGGAGAGAGCAATTCTCCATTTCTAGGCCAAGAACCATGCCTCGGACTTGGAGGTGCTGACTCTCAACTTAACCACTTCAACTTTACTAACATGGAGGAGACAGGGTTTATTACCTCTTTATTCAGCAGACACAGAGCAACAGTCACATTTATTTTCATTAACCCTTTTTTTGTTTGTGTTTGTGGTCTCAACCTACCAAAGGAAATTAATTTTAAATTCCCTTGTCCATTATTTAGCTGGTGGGTAACTTTGGACAGTGAATCAAAAGAGGTGTTGGACTTAAACCAAACAATCAGCTGACTACATTGTGTAGTTCTATGTAGCTGAGGGGAAACCTCATTATTTGTCAAATACACATGAGACATTGTTATTATAAAAAAGAATATTGATTTGAATTAAAATTGATTAGCTGCCAGCTAACACCTGGTTATACAGCAGTAGAAAATATTTAATATTTTCCCAATTAGTATCATATATTCGAAGAAGACAGTTCCATTTTAATCGTAGGTGATATATAATAGTATATATATAGTAGTACATTGATAGAGTCTTGATAAATATTTGTATGATTTGGTTAATTAGGATCATGTGGAACACGGCTTAAATTTTTATATTTTCCTCATGTCTCTGAAACGTTTCCCTTTTAAAATTTCTGGTTGAGCATAGATTTTGCCCTCAAGTTCACACATAGCTAAAACAATTAATTTGTTACTTTTCATCTTAGATGTTACAGTTTTTACTGATTGAGGTGATTCCATTGAATTTATCTGATGCTGAAATCAGATCTCTATTCATGTGACACACATGTGTACACACACACGCATACACACTAAATGTACATACACACTGGTCAGTAATTGCCCTTTTAACTAAGCATTATCACAGGTAAAAATATTTGTGGAAGGAACCACGGTGTGTTGGTTTTTCCAAACACAGATGCATTCTTCGTCAAAGCGGACACAGACACAGACTAACACACACACACACACACACACACACACACACACACACACACGTACACACGCACACAGTGGGGGAGCTGGATCCTGTGTTTGCTCGGTGAGCTACAGTTGATATGTTTGCACTGCTGTTATTTACTCTGTGGGTATACAGAGACAGTCGATTACAAAGAGATTAAGTTGGATGAAGAGATGTTTTAAAAAGAAGAAAATAAAAAATATATAGTCAAATTGACTACACATTTTCCCTCACATTTTAAACCCTATGTTTTTGCAGGCATCTTAAAAACATTATCCAAATAACTCAAACACAATTCTATATTTCTCAGACTAAAGTGAAATTACATCCTGTGTGTGTGTGTGTGTGTGTGTGTGTGTGAGAAGAGGGGGAGAAGAGGAAGAAAGAATAATAATATCTGCTCGATTGCAACGTGTTCTATGGAGAAATAATACGTTTCTGAAAAGAAGCATGTGGTTTATATATTGTATCCAGTTAACTAACATCTGTGACGTTTTTACATTGGCTAAACATTAATAATTTACCCTCCCGAAAGAAGATTCTTAACTTCAATACAGTACAAAAATCGAATTGGTAGGTTTCATATGTTTTTTGGTTATTTAATTATCTATTTTTATTCCAAATCTGTGTCATATTCCAGCAGAACAATTACATGTCCATTATTAGATTTGAAACTTTCCATGCATCTTATTGCATTTTCAGTGGAACAGTGTTTTGTTACATCCAGTATGTTCACTTACCACATCTACCTTTTTGTAGACCAAGGCTTTATATTATTGCCTCAAGACTATGTGAGATTACGTGCGACTTAATGAATAAGGGCTGCGTCTTCAATGAAATTAAACATTCATATTAGTTGTGAGTAACTGATGAGATTTTATTGTTTATTCTGATATGTGATGCCTCTCCTTCTCTCTCTTATTATGTCCTGATAGGATATAAAACCATATATATATATATATATATATATAGTTTATATTTATGTATCACTGTGCTGGTGAACAATATAAATACTTATTCTCCTGTCAGATTGAACAAGACAATATAAAAGGACAAGAGGCTCTATTTTAAGTATCCAAGCTCATGATATAGGTGCATTGTTACAAACTGTTTCTTCTAATCAATGTTGTAAATACAGTTATTTTGCTGATGTTCTCAGCTACTCATGGCAGCGATTGCACTTTTTTGTTTTAAAGAGGAGTCTTACTCTGTCTCTTAAGTATATTCATAGGGGTGTTATACTGCGCAATAAACAATCACTAAGTGCCATCCACCCCTTAACATCCAATGGAGCTTGAACCTTGGTAGATTGCTACTCCTGCACGTCTTTGCAGAGGAAACCAGTTCAATTTGGTCCTGAGCAGATCATCTTTGTATGTTAGAAGCAGAATACATGTGCACACATTAGTTATGTATTAATGATCTCTTTCACAAATACAATTGTAACCATGAGAGAAAAAAAGTATCACTTCCATCCAAAGACTAGATGTTTAGGAATGTTTTACCTTTAATCACAAATTCCATATATTCTATAACTATCCTGCTTGATCTTGGAGCTATAGCTGACAAAACTGATCCCAAGATCATAAGAGACGGAAATTGTTTGAATAGAACGGTCCAACGTTGTTCATGTTAACAATTACTCTTTAAAAAAAATCAGTCATGGAGTCTAGGTCCACAATGTCTTTGGGGCGGCTATGGCTGAGGGGTAGAGAAGTTGTCCTCCAACTGGATAATCTGCAGTTCAATCCCATTCTTCCCCATGTGTATGCCAAAGTGTCCTTGGGCAAGATACTGAACTATTAATTGCCATAATTTAATGGAAAAAAAACTGTACTGTAAAGCACTTTGAGTGGTCATCAAGACTAGAAAGCTCATATAAATACAGACCATTTACCATTTAATATAATTGGAATCAGAAACAGAAAAAGCATTTGTTGACTTAAAGTACAAAGTCATTTCCAGTGAGTGTGAGTCTGTGCTGTGCAGAAGAATAATTTACTGTAGCTTCACAATGCCACATCAGAATTTGAATACTGCCTGTTGCTGCCATGTGCGAAGATTTTGCACAGGCCCTCTGTGAAAGCAGTGAAAGAAAATGAGGCTACATGTACGTGTATTTGTTCAGTCAGTGTCAGACTGACTGAAAGAAGATGAAGGAATTGAAGGCTGACAGAGCTGAGCACCGCCGCTTGACATCCTAACAGAAACCTGCCAAGCTCATCCTCAGTTTAACCCCTCCGCCCAGAGCCCCTATGCCCCCAAGGTATATAGAGTTTATTCTGAAAGTGACTGAATTCAAATGATGCTCTCAGTTCATGAGAAGCGTGAACAGGAAAACATCACAGACTAGATATTAAAACAGCCGACATGGTGGAAAAAGATCTTGTTTTGAGTTGCAGACTAAGTTTGAGCCACGAAGCCACAGTCTGCCTCCAAAGCAAACTATTACTCACACACACACACTTGTAGCAAAACTCTGATGTCACTATATCAAAGCATAAGGTCACAAACGAGAGGAGCTGATTGGACGAGGATGGATAGTCAAGCCAGGCTGGATGGAAACAATGTGATGCGTAAAACCATAGTACACGTATTTGTGCGTCAAAGCTTTGGGGAGCTGAGAAACTGCGTCATCACACTCTGACTGGCACTAACACCCCTACTTTCCAATGGAATCTGTCTGTCGGTCCCTCTAATTTTCTGTCTGTCTGTCCGGCCACCATTGCTGTATTAAGGCAGGAGCTCCACCTAGTGGCAGGAGGTAGTCCGGTTTTTGCTTCTACCCAATTATCTGTGATAAATTAATATGTCTGTTCTATCTGGAGCATTCCAATATAAAATAATCCTCCACATAACAAAATGCATGTGTTTTGTTCAAATGCTAAAATATGGGGTTTTATAAATACAAAATGGCAAATGGCTTCACTTGGACTTCCTAAGGTCTCATCGTAAACTAGAAGTGACATTCTCGATCTTCACATAGTCAAAAACCTCTGAAAATGTGAAAAAAACACAGGACAGGAGCAAAAAATGAACCTCTGTAGTTGTTTTGGTCTCGTATTCTAATGATGATTTTGATCTGTCTTTCTGAAGAGAAGGGTCTAAGGTCATGCTCGAGCTGGAGGAATGCTGTATTACGGGGTACAGTATGTGTACGGTTCTCCAGAGGAAGACGAATGAAAAAGATTTGACGAAATTCAAAGTAAAGATTCTGTTTTCTCCAGTGATGCAGGTTGTGAGTGTCATGGACCCAAATGTCATCTGATAACTCCATCAAACACAAGGGACTTAATGCGTTAGTAATGTCTCCATCACCATCACCATCTGACGCATTCAGCCTCCTCCTCACCCACCCTTTTACCTCACATAAACACAGACACAAACACACACACACACCCACACACACACACACACACACACACACACACACACACACACACACACACACACACAAACACGCACACACACGCACACTTACTCTTGTGGTATAACCCCTCCTTTCTCCTGTGCTGGTGAACAATATAAAACACCACTGTTTGAACGCAACGTGCAGCATGAGTAAAAGCTGACTGAGAGGAGAGAAGAGAAAGATCCACCCTCTGCTGCTGCTGTGACAAACCACCTGTGACTCCAACTGCAACCTGAAAACCCCAAAGTCTCCTGAAAGTAAGTCTGCACTCTTTACTCTCTTATTCATTTAGTGCTTATTTCTTTCTTTTTTAATTTTTCTTTTTCTTGATGGCATAGGCAATTGTTTTTTAATTCAGGAGGTTTTAATTGTTGCAAACATCGATATAAAAGGTGATTTAAGTCCCAAACAGATGTTAAACTTTATTGGAGACGTTTTTCAAATTGTTTGCTGAGAAATTCATGCAGATTCAGTAATATGAGACATTTTCTTATCGGTGCAAACCTTTGAATTGGAAGAGACAATCTTGATGTCACAGAAAGTCAAAATGTTGAATTAACCTTCTCCGCTTTTTTTCTTCAACTTTTGCACGTAGATAATAAAAATGCAGCCTGTCTGTCTAAAGCCGGCTAATTTACCAGAGCTGTGAAACATGGACACTCTAAACTGCAGGAGGCTCACAGACTCAATAAATAATTAGAAGAATGAGGCAGCTTTTTAGCTCCAAAACTAGATGAGAGGTGCTATTAATATAAATTTTTGTTTTTATTATTATTTCACATGACCAAAAAGTTGACTGTTTATGCAAAGCCTGTGCACAAATACCACACATGTTTTTTGTAAAGCGTTTAGCCAGCTTTGAAATTGTATTTGTCAATTTTTTTTTCTTTAAGAGCACCTTCACTGATATACATTGTTGCACCACACACAGGAGCTGACATGTTCGTTGGCAGACTGATTTCCATTGAGAAACGCAGGAGAAACCTTTTTAGTTCATATCAAGCATGAATTGCAGCAGTGGAAAAAAAAATTGTCATTTATTCAGTGAACCTGGAAAAGCTCCCTAATTAGTTTGTTATTAATAACCTGAATTTATCAATGTATTTCTTTTACAATATTAACAAATTTTAATTAGTTGCTAAAAATTATAATATTGTACTTATATCCAATATGTCATTCAAACATAGAGTGGAAAAGGTATGTGAACCTACTCTGGGAAGTGGGGGTGAAGGTTAGAGCGACTTGAATTTATATTAAAACAACTACCCCTCAAACATTTTGAGTTTGCCGTTCCCAAGACGCATCTGCTGACCTGATAACGCCATGGGACTGGGATGAAGATGTACGATTCAGACTTGTTGATTTGCATGACTGAAAAGCTTCACAACTTCACCTTGGAGAGTTTATATATTCATGATTTCTCAGTCAGACAAACAAATTTGAAATGATTTACTGTGGTGGCTTCTGCTGCTCACCGACTTGGATTGGGGGAAGTGCTTGCAAGCATAAAAAGGGCACCCAAGATAACAACATCAACCTGATGTTGAAATATGGTGGAGGAGCCATCATGCTTCATTGAGGGGAAGATTAATTCTCAAGGTTTGTATCTGTGCCGTCAGCCAGCAAAACACTGAAGTAAACTAAGAAAATCCGAGTTTTAGAGTCAGGCCCCAGAGCTTAACACTGCAGATAACCTGTGGAATAACATGTAATCAATTGTCTGAGCCGAGGCAGCTCTTCTGGAAAAACTGTCCAGACTTCTTGTGTTTGATTTGCTTTGGTTTGAAGCTACAAGCAGGGCTTGTTAAGAAAGGCAAGGGAGGTTCAATCCATGATTAAACTTTATTCAACAACAATGTAAATGTTGAGTCATTGTGTTTGCCTATGGTGACTTAGAACTTAACATCATATCTCATTTTATGACCAATGTGATGTAGAAAACCAGGTTTTTCCTTTTCCTTGCTACAGAAGGGACAAAACAGTTAAGTCTAACTGTTGATTACTATGATTCCATTTCATGTTGGAAGGTAAAACTAAAAGGAGGGAACATGATATTTATTCCTCTGATTAACAGTGTCATGACATAACTCTTGTATTATAGTTTCATATACAGGTAACTAAATATAGTATTTAAAGAAAAATCTGTGCATGAGATAATCTGGTATATTTTACCACATAGAATAAAATAAATAAATAATATTAGTTTGATATAATGATCAGTGGGAAAACTGGGAGAATTCCTTGTCTGCTGTTGCCATTAGTTACCTAATTTCTGTATTTATTTTTGGCATTGATTAGAAGCCAAAAAGCACAATGTTATGGGATAGTCTTTTTGCTGATATTCCACCAGGTACATTTGAGGTTTTGTTGCTCTATGACCTCCTCAGCAACTGTTACCCAAGGAAGGGCTGAAATCACGACCCACTATGGCCCTGCTGGTGAACAGATGTTATCAGTTTATACAGGCAACAAACATTCAACCCCTGGACACCATTATCATAATCGTTAGTAGTAAAGCTAGTGGCAGTAGTAATTTTAATAATAATCCTAATAATAGTTTTGAGGTTATAGAACATATAACAGCCTCATTCAGCTGCTGAAACTACATACCAAGTATTGCCAACAGCATATTATTAATAATGACTCATAGCAATAGTTTCTTCCACTTCAGTCAATCCATCATCTCCATCTTTTCCCCAGATCTAAATAACGCCCTCTCTGATGGGCCTGACAATAAGTCAATCGACAGCCCTCAGGTTTTTACTTTTCATGGTGTGTATTGACTTGTTAAGCTGCCTCACAAACCTGTTTACCTGTCCCTCTTGAGGGGAGACATTTCCCACCACAACAAATCACAAATTTTGTTCATGTCATGCCCCTCAGGGCGGGGTTCGACATGCACAAAACATTTTGCCTTTAGAGAAAGAAAAACTAAACATCGATTTCTAACAGCACATTGTCTTTGGTTTCTCATTTTGACCAATGATACAATGGAAAAAAAGACATTTGGTTTCTTTTAAAACAAAATTGATCGACCTGATTTGTTCGTTTTTGATACATGCAAAATGTTGGAGCTTTAGCAACCATAACTCCCCAGATCTTATTGCCCCTTCTTAGATTGCCATGATGATGAAGCTGTGGACAGTGCTGGTGGCCGTAGTGCTGTGTGTGCTGGTGTGTCTGGGAACACTGGCGGATGCCTACCCACCCAAACCTGAGAACCCCGGTGAAGACGCCGCGCCTGAAGAGCTGGCCAAGTACTACACCGCCCTGAGACACTACATCAATCTGATCACAAGGCAGAGGTACAGTAAATACACATATGTGGGTGTTTGTGGCACATATATCTTATATTTCTGTATTTTTTTACCTCAAAAAATAATTGTTTTGTTTTGATAGTGTGTTTGTGTTTGTGTTTGTGTTTGTGTTTGTGTTTGTGTTTGTGTTTTTGTTTGTGTTTGGGTTTGTGCGTGCGTGCGGGCCAAATGAACCATCTCAAGTACCATTCCCCAAAACTTTTCTAGCATTGGAACCATTTTGCATCTGGCTGTTTGCATCCACATTAATCCACATTAGATTTTGCTTTATTCAAGTCATATAGCCACCGAGTTCTTTGACTTTAGCCAGGAGCTCAACGTGTGGTGCCTCCCCCCTCCTTCACTGCCCTAACCCTTCACCAGCACACAACAGCGGCTCCGTAGATTTGATTACTGGCCTCTCTCCAAAAACCCCAGGCCTCCGAATTAACAGGACCAGAGCAATAAAATTGGTACTGTTGCATCCAAGAAAGAATTCCCAAATTCATTTAGACGAGCCCGCTGCTCTAAGGTAGAAAAATCTGTCCTATGGAAATTTGGCTTGCCATATTGTTTTGGTCCATCCACGCTCATAAGCCTATGGCTTTTATTCATGAAAGTCAAATTGGTTGTTGATATTTCAGTGTGTGGTTTAAAGAGGATTGCAAATGCCATGGAATGTAAATTTCGTTCCTCTGTTTCACTGGTGAGTTAAAATGAAGACACATCATATGTCATAAAAAGTATATGGTTACATAAACTGTTGATTGGATAAAAGGCTGGGGAATGTGGCGGCTGTCATCTGAAGACCCTGCTCATACAGATACAGGATCTGTGCGGGCGAGAGCCTTTGGTTGATTGTGACCCATGGCTCATATCATTGTTTAACTTTGCAAATATACTGGTGTCTTCATCAAAAACACTAAATGACAAATCATTATTATTTATTTTTTTAAACATGACAAAAGACTGTTAGAGCTTCTATAGCCCCCTAGTTGGGCTTCTTAGGTTTACATTTGTGTCGCATTTACAAACCAACAACAAAATCCATCCATTGTTAGGCAAAAAAAAATGCTTCCAACAATCTTGATAAAAAATATTCTGTTAAGTTAATTACTGGCACCCAGTAGAGTGGCCAAACAGTCCTCTTATGAAAACACATTGAAATTCATTCGATTCCCATTTTAATTTGGATCTGCACCAAACTGCAAACTACTTTTTCATGGAGATCCATAAATTATTCTCTGACAAAAATTCAAAGATTCTTCCCTGGTCTAAACCACATCCTCCTACCGAGTTTTGTGGTGCTCCTTTAAGTAGTTTATGCATGATCGTGCTAACTAACAATCTAACAGACATACTGACAGTTGTGACAACCACCTAGGCAGAGGAAAAATAAACTTTATTTGATGTTTCTTTAAATTTTTTATATTTTCCTTTAAAATCATCACAGTATTATTTTGTGCATGTTTTACAATGCAACTGCATGTTGTTAAATTACCTTTAGAAGAGCATATGCTCCCTTCGCTGGATTCCATTGCAAGTGGGAATAGATGAGAGGCA
Organism: Pseudopleuronectes americanus; assembly: GCA_038501795.1. Lineage (NCBI taxonomy): Eukaryota > Metazoa > Chordata > Actinopteri > Pleuronectiformes > Pleuronectidae > Pseudopleuronectes > Pseudopleuronectes americanus. The sequence goes on along the minus strand of CM076732.1, from coordinate 17,196,551 downwards.
CAACCTGGGCTTGTATTTCTTAAAACAAGGACGACTTTTGCATTTGAGAAAGAAATTGAGCAAGGACCAGATACAAGCAGACAGGAAAAGATGCGGACCAACAAAGGAGATATACCTCAATGGAGACAAAACAGTGAGGCGTAGAGAGAATGAGAGCAGGACCCACCAGGGAGCTATGTGGGTGCAGACGGGCCATTATGGGAAGAGGAGACATTTTATATCCTGATGTGTTTCACTGTTTGACAGCTGCATGAAACAGAGCATGTGAGCTACTTGATTGCTTTCCAGCTGAGCAAAACACACACAAACTCACACATCTTCCTGAGTGTGTAACAAAGCATAAGATTGGGTGCTGGGGTCATGAGGGGAAGTGGAACAGGTGGATGATGGGAAACCTACTGAGCTGCAGGGCTGTGTTGAGTATCAGGGTTTCATGAACACACACACCAAGTAAACTTTCTATTGAACGGTTCTGTGACTTTACAATTGAGACTCTCTTGGAGCCCCTGGTTTCCCCATTAAGAGAAAAAGAATAAAGACTCATGCAGACTTGGTAATGACACTTGCTCACACACACGGGTATTAGACCTGAGTCTGACTGTGAAATCAAAGCATTAGGAGCAAAGGGAGGCAACAAGTGAAGCAATTTACAGGCACGGCAGGCAGACAGAGGTAAGAGGACAGTGTAGCAATGGACCAAAAGAAAGACAAGAAGTTTCAGAATATATAGCTCTGTGCTACTTTCAGTCACGATGAACACTAAAACTGAGACCAGTGATGGAAGCAGGGTCAAGATTTAAGGAACAGCTCTCATCCGTCTCAATCAGAGACCCATTCTTGTAAAAATACACTCTGATTTCACATGTTGATTGATTTTAATTATGTAAATGTTATATTATGGTGTGGATCCACTATAGAACTACATGCTGCTGAAACATGCAGTCAACCAAATGCAACTCTGTCTTAACTGTCAATCATGATGTTTCACCCCATATTTAGTAACAAAAAACAAAATTGCTCTATGAAGACTTGAAAAAGCATCAGTGTTGTAGGAACTACCAAGAATGGCAGAATACATCTTTGGAAAAAAATTTGTACATTCATTTTTTGTTTGGACCATGTCCCTTCTGCCATAATGTAGGAGGCTAGGTTTATTAGCTATACTGCAAACAGCCACCAGGGGTCAATCAGGATTATTTGGCTCCACTTTTGGGGAACCGCCCCATCTCTATATCCAGTCTTTGGTCCTAATAAAAGCTATCATATGGGCTATAGGTTAACATTAGCACTAAGTTAGTGCACCTCTGCAATATGTATTGGAGAATGAACATTAGAAGCCGAATCCAGGGCGGGATTGGCAGACTCAACCTCTAACAATAAGAATTATTAAAATTAATGTTTGTTTTCAGTTCGTAATTATTAACCATAAATAGTATAAAACAGGTGTGATTTCCTGAAAATCATTCAGTTAGATTTTTCAGTGTTTGATGTAAGTTACAATTTTAAAATAATCTGTGTCCCAGGTATGGAAAGCGCTCAGCTCAGGAGGATATGGTCGCAGAGCTCCTGTTTGGTGCCGACAGTAACAGAGACCAGAGATCAAGGTAAAGACCCAAAACACACACAAGCTGAAGCAGCCATGTGAGCTGGAATAAACATATTCTCTATTTAATCAATTCATCTCTGTGATATCAAGACATATTTTGCATTATAGACCTGACAGACATTCATCTGCAGTGGCCCTAAATTTGAGAGCAGAATATCTGAAAGTGAATTTATAGAGGCCGTAACATCTGCTCCTTTTTGTGTCTTTTCACAGATATGATGATTCTAACATGTGGTGACTCCACCTGCCCCCACCCTCCTCATCTGGCATTCCCTCTGAGTGTGTGTCCAACACGGCACCTGGAGGGGCCGACGCGTGCCTCTGACCCCTCACACCTGAGTCCTTACCCCAAACAATGACCATCACCGACCACGATACAAGCTCTATCTGTCTCTTGTCCCTGTGTCACATCTCACTCATTGCAACATGTTTATACATAATGTATTATTGAAATAGAATATATATAATGAGATTGTGATACTAATCACAAGGTGGAACTGTGTCTGTGTGCGCGTGAGCATTAACGCCCCCTACTGTCCAATAACTGTTTAGAGGAGAAAATTCTTGTTTTATTGTTGCTCCTGTAAAAAGTAACAACAGAATAAATTAATAAAAACTTTTCTGTGTGATTCAAATGAATTGATTTTTCTCTTTTTTTGGGTGGGGGGGGTAGATGGTGACGGTGTCTGTGTTTATAGTTTATGAATCTTATATTCTAATAATCACTCTGAATAATGAACACTAATGTTATAACATTCGTACATAAATATCAGCTGCTTACAAACAAAGATGTTTTTATGCCTCTGGACGGGTGACAGCCAGAGCCATTATGTTTTTAGGTTGTCCTTCAGCCCCATTATTAGCTTTTATTACAGTTTTTCTCCATTGCTTTGGCTCATTTCATGAAACAGAAATGACATTCTCAAAACAACACGTGCAAACCTCCAAACCACTGGGCACTTGTTCACAACAGATTTGAATATCTCATTCCTTTAATCAAATTGCAATTGTATTAGCACATCCTAGCACATGACAAGTACAATTTCCAACAGCTTGCACAAATTTCAAATGATTTAGCACACCTTTGCAAACGGTTAGGTACAATTGCCTTCAATTAGCCCAATTACCAATTGAATATATATTGCTGGTCAAACTGACTGTTGCTTCTCAGTCAAGTTGTTGTTCTCTGCAGAACATGTTGGCATCATTTCCCTGCACGTTGTATGGCAATTACTGTAACAATTTCCATGGCAGTATGAGTCTTTTTTCAGTTTGATACACATAGTATTCTGGAAAGAAAACATAGACTGTAACCATTCAGTGTCAAAGGACTAAGGGCCAAGATTGAAATGTGCACATGAGGGATATTTTTATGGTCCACTGCCATACTGACAAACATCTAAACATTTTGACCTGTAGTGTTTAAACAATGCCAAAGGGACCTTTCATTTTGGGGGCACTGACTATTTGTATGAGAAAAGCATTTAGTTTTGACTGATTAGTTGGCTGTTTTGGGAGAGATATGACCTTGCAGGTGTGCCATGGAGTTTTGCTGAACCATCTATGTTATTTTGGAAAATGTATTTAAAGCTTTGAGAATGTCCTTTTTTTTCTGAGAGATGAGCCACAGCAATCACTTTTCATTTTGGGGGCACTGACTATTTATATGAGAAAATGATTTGGTTTTGAAACTTGAGTTAACTGTTTTGGGTGAGATATGACCTTTTGAAGGTGATCTATGTAGTTGTGCTTAACCATATGGGCTATTTTGCCAATTGCACTTAGAGCTCTGAGAATGTCATATCTGTTTCGTGAAATGAGCCAAAACAATGGAGAAAAACTGTAAAGGATTTTAAATCTTTAAAATGTCTCACATAAAACAAATGGCCTCAGCAGTGTTTAACAAATAGGAAAAAGAGGAAATAATTCATTCTGAGGGGAAAGTGTAAGAAGTTTGTTTTTTTCTTGATAAACATTGTAGTTTTTTTCAACGGATTAACCAATATGACAGTATCCCCCTTGTGATTTTATACCTGTTGTTAGACAGATAAATAGGTAGACAGATAGATAGATAGATAGATAGATAGATAGATAGATAGATAGATAGATAGATAGATAGATAGATAGATAGATAGATAGATAGATAGATAGATAGATAGATATATATATATACTTTATACTATACTTGATAAAAGCACAGAGACATAATATAATGTAATATAATATATTATTATATTATATTATATTATAAAATATTACTGGGGCAGTGTAAATTTAATAAAACAATGACCCTACTAATGTTCTGCATTGGTACATCAAATTTTATGGAATTAGACCGGAAATAGAATGCATTTGCCTTCAAAATTAAATAACCTTTTTCTTTAACTTACAAAGTATTGCCTATTTTGTATCACACACATGTACTGAATATTTAAACAAGTCTTCAAACATAGTTTATATCCATGCAACAATAACATTTAAGCAGTAAAAATCCATATAGCTGCCAGAAGGATTTTATTTTTCGACATTTCCCGGAAGACACGTCTGTTTTTCCTCTCCACTTGACGCTGTGGCCGCCGATGACGCTCCAGAGGAGCAGACAATAACAATAAGAGCCAAAGGAGCAGAGACCGTGAGAAGCTCGTGTTATTCTGCTGAAAGGTGAGTGAACGTCTGTTTATTCAAGATGAACATGACGCCTCTCATTAACAGTCATGTATTTCACAGTTTCTGTTCAGCACCTTTTTCTCTCTTCTTCTCGCTGAGTCTTTATTGTCAGAGCATCTCCGCCGGGCTGACAAAGGCGCGTGCTCGTGAATGAGTGTGGGGTCCATATCAAAAACCGTGTTACTGCGTTTAAGATTCAGACAAATTGTGTTCTTCAGTTACCATCTTCTCTCTCTATATATATTTCTCTCTCTCTCTCTCTCTCTCTCTCTCTCTCTCTCTCTCTCTCTCGCTCTCGCTCGCTCACTCTCTCTCTCTCACTCTGTGTGCGCGTGTGTGTGCGTGTGTGTTTGTGTGGTCATCATGCTTTGTTATATGTGACTCATGAGACTAACCCCTGTGTGTATGTGTGGGAGATAGGGATACAGTCTAGGTAGCTAGTGCTTATCATTGAATTTGAACATTTAACCATGTTAATAAAGACAGCAGTACATGGAACACCTGCTGTTCAGCTGATGTAAAAAACAAACATCCTCCACCCTTCACACCAGCAAACACACAAACTCTATAGACCAGTGGACACAAAGATGATTGTGTTTATTATATTGAAGCAGAAACCGCCAGAAAGCTTTATTCATGATTCATTACAACAACAACAACAACAGCAACAACAAACATTTACATTGTGTGTTTGTTCCTGTACCTCTATCTTTATTAGGACCATTTAAAGCATAGACCCTACAGAGTGAGGACAATTTGACTGGTCCTCACTATTTAAATGGGCTGCTTGAGGGTTAAGACTTAGAAAGTATTATGTCAATGAGTGTCCTTACAAAGATAGAAGTACAAATGTGTGTGTGTGTGTGTGTGTGTGTGTATACGCCTGGGTCTCTGTCTTTACATACTGGGGCAGCTGAGCAGATGGATGACGGTGGGAGACGTAGGGAGGTGGGGCATTACGCAGTGGCTGGGCGTGTAAGGTAAAGGGGTGAGGGAGGGGAGGATGTCAACAGAAGGAGAGGAAGGGAACATTGGGGGTTGGGGCTGTGAGCAAGGAAGAGCATAAAGGGAGAGAGAGGACGGGGCAGCGTGGGAGAAAGAAAGACGTGCAAAGAAGTAAAATGTACGAGGATGAGGGGAAAAGGGATGGAGGGAGAGAGGGAAGGAAGGAGAGAATGTGAGGAGGTAGTATAGCAGATGGAGCACAGCAGTGTGATATCAGTAATTATGTACACGTGTGTGTGTGTGTGGGGGGGGGGTGGGGCGTGTGATGTTTATATAATTCAGGTGGACAACAATTGAGCAAGCTTTGGTCCTGTCCTCTTTTTTATCCTAGTGTTTCTCAGCACTTCAGTTAACAGAATTTTTTTTATTTATTTGGCCCCTGTTAGATGTGACCAATGCAACAATGGTATTAAAAACATTTGCCCATACTTTATGTCTCGGTGGAGAATTTTCCCCTTATTCTCCTTTATATTTATATGATGGACTCAGGCTTTATAATATTCCTATACACTGTCTTCTTGTGTAAAATCTTTCCATTATGTCTTAGTCAGATACAGCTTTACAGTATACCGTAGATTAATTTACCATAAAGTATATGCAGCCATGTTGCAGTTTATATTTCCGCCCCTACCAAATTAAAATACATGTTATGATGTAATCTTTAATATTTAATAATATAATGGAGAACAACAGGAAAATTACAGAATTATGCTGTACATAATACTCAAGTAAGACTTATGGACGTTAAGGGAAATGGCTTCTTGCCTTGCCTTGGAGAAATTAACATATGTGGTCAGAGGGAAAAACAGTAAATTCAAAGAAATATGGGACACCTTCATGCAATTTTTGGAAAGCGACCAAGTGGAAATTAATGAGTGAAACAGAATAAAATAGCAGCACCCAATGGGATGAATATTGATTGTACCTAACTTAATATTATGAATAAGAGAACATTATTTTATATAGGCTTTTGATTTGATTGATTGGAATTTTATTTTATTTGTATTTGTGTTTGTATATTTTTGTCCTTATTTACTTCCATTTATTCTTATATTTTTATATATGTACTTTTTTTAATTATTTTATTTAATCTTATTTAAGTTATTTCTGCCTCTTTTCTGTACCCTGAGTGTTTGATTGTGGGTGGGGGGGTGTTCATAAACGTACGTTTGTATGTTTATAAATGTTTGCATGTATGTTTCTTATATGTTAAACTCAATAAATATATTGTTAAAAAAAAAGACTTATGGACGTCATCCCTCCATCCTCTTCTCCTCTTGGCATGAGCAAGTCCTTACAGCTTTTCTCTCTACGTCATCTCCCCTTCCACTCTTTCTTGCTCTTACTCTTGCGTGACAGGTTGTGTAATGCCTTCAACAGAAATGTGTGTGTGTGTGTTTGTGTGTAAAACTGAAGGAGAGTAGGTTTCCATGGCAGCCATGTGTTGAAGTGCAGCTTTGCTACAGTGTCACACTAAGACAGTTAAAGCTGCAGAAGTAGAGTGGATTTAATAGTTAAAGGGTTGTGAGAGTCTTTGTTCTTGTTTCTCTCTCTCTGTCTCTCACTCTCTCTCTCTCTCCAAATTTGCCATTGTATTGTGTCCTTTGTCATGTTGATATGTAGATTAGTTACCCCCACATGCCCCTGTCCCTCTTTCTCTTGCATTATATCTGCCAAACATGTCTTCTGCACTTTTAGTATAGTTGTTCAATACAAGAACAATTGCTTGACGTCTGCCCTTCTTTTGTTGCTGTACCGTTTATGTGTGTGTATGTGTGTCTGTGTGTGTGAGCATGCATGTATTTGCTGTAAAATAATAATGCAATTCACAAGAAAGCAAATAAAACCATAAATCCCAAAATCTTGAATGATTTGTTGAACTTCCTTGTCTCTCTCTCACTCTCTCTCTCTCTCTCTCTCTCTCTCTCTCTCTCTCTCTCTCTCTCTCTCTCTCTCTCCTCTCTCTCTCTCTCTCTCTCTCTCTCTCAGATTGACTGAGGCTCTACCATGCCTGTGGCCTCCACCAGGACAGAGCCTGGTGAGGCCAGACCTCCTCATTAGCTCCTATCCCCACATGATTGTCCACTATGTTTTGTTTATTCATGTCTTTGTCTAAAAATGACTATGAGAGTTATGTACAGCACTAATGACTATAAACAATAATATTTTGGGATATGTGGACATGCAGATATTCGGGTATTCTCTAATCAGCAGTGGGTGGCATTTCAAATGGTGACCGTTGTCTGTTCAACTGATACACAAACCCCTGCAATACAATTGTTTCAGGGCTGTTTCTTTTTTTAACTGATCGCCCGCCTCCAACTTTTATCATTGAACACAACACTAGTGAACTCGTTTTGGCACTTAACTCTTCTTTGGCTTCGCCCTGGCTCTTTGCTGTTTCTTTACAGATTAAAACAACCTCACATATAGGAACTACGTTGCACACACTTATCCAGTAAGGTTGTGTTGCTTGTGTCTGTGTGAGGGAGGCAGTCACAGGAGTGAGCAAGAGAAGCAAAAGCAAATCTCAAATCAAATTAAAGAATCTAACAACTAGTTTTTGATGCTTCAATAGAGTAATTTACTATCGATATCCCCAACCCTACCTGTGTCTGCAGGACAAGAAGACCTGCAGTCTCATTTGTCCCTTTGTCATTTTCCTTTGTTTCCTTTATTGCTCCTTATTTTCCTTTTAATGCCCCCCTGACCCTTTCTCTCTCGCCGTGTGTGTGTGTATATTTAATTGTTACAGTGCCCCAGGTGCTGGACGTGATGAGTGACAGTACAACCAGCTCGACCACGGCCAATGACCTGGACCTCATCTACCTCAAAGGAATCATGGAGAGCCCTCAGGTGTGGCACATGCACACATACATAGACAAATACAAAAAGCACAGAGCTTTGTATGTTTGTCCTGTCTGTATGTGGACATGGCTTCTTTGCCCATTGGTATCTCTGCAGTTTGACAGCCCCCATAGCTAATGTTGGCATATCTCTGCCACATATTTCAAGTTGTGTCTGTGGGTATCCATGTTTTATATAACTGGGCACATTTATATATATAAATGTGTGTGTGTGTGTGTGTGTGTGTGTGTGTGTGTGTGTGTGTGTGTGTGTGTGTGTTAGGAACACGAGGAGAGCCTGAGGGAGCCACACCTCTCGGCGGTTAGGGAGAACAACGTGGAGCTCCTGCTTGAGATCCTCAGAGATCTGGACCCCTTCACGCATCATTCGGACACTGCAGCTGAGCTTTCCTGCATACTCACAAAGCCTCATTTCCAGGTATGGAAGGAAAAAACGTATACCAAGTCACCACAATGCATAACCACAGTGTCAAACATAGTACGATGTCAAAATATCTCCAATTTGCACTTTTAAACCTTGACTTCATCTTTGTTAGTGTCTCTGAAACTGACAATTAAGGGGAGTTTTTTTTACACCTTCTTTTTCAATTAATAATCATGATATAAAAAATAATGAAGGGTTTGAAGCTCAGGTTTTGGTCAAATATCCCATTACACCCAGATTTCCTTCTTAGGATTTAGTAAATGGAGCTAGTTCACCAAGGTTTGTCGTGATATATTCTATGCTGGAGGTGGGAACAAATACAGTTACATCGGATTGAGAGGTCTAGTTGTAGAAAGTTGTTTGCCATCCAGCGTTTTATTTCAGCAAGGCACTTGTGGCGAGTTGCAATGTTTGATTGGTGATTAGGACTAATTGAAATGTAGAGCTGTGTGTCATCAGCGTAGCAGTGAAAGAGGAAATTACGTTCACGGATGAGGGGGAGCATATAGATGGAAAATATAATGGGACCTAGGATTGAACCCTGTGGGACACCATGATGAGAAAGAGCTGGTCTTAGTCACTGACAAACTCCGGTTGGAAAGGTATGAGATGAGCCAATTTAAGGGCATATGGGTGATTCCTGCCAACCTCTCCAGTCCGTCAGTGAGTATGTGGTGGTCGACAGTATTGAAATTAGAATGGAAGAAGTCAGAAGTCAAGGAGAAATTAATAAATGTTAGTAGGAAAGGGGCAAGAGTAGGCAAAGTAGGCAAAGTTGAGTAGCCTGTTGGCAACCTCTCCCAAGGAACAAGTAGATGGCTTCATCCGCTTAACTCTATCATTGAGTTCAGGTAGAGTCACTGGTGAAAAAGAGCTAAAGGATAGCATGTAAACTGGTCTAGGATCAGGGGCAGGCAGGCTATGGAGTTAGCTGATCTCAATCATGGATCAGATTTTTTATTTAAAGTCCGTGACGAAATAAAAAAAATTCAAAGAGGTCAGGTGATGAATGCAAATGAATGTTAGGTGGGGCTCCCACAATCTAGTCAACCGTTGAAAGAGCGCTTTAGAGTTTTTGACATTCTGATAGGTCAAGGTAGAAAACCAGTTAGCACATGCCTCTTTCACTGTAGTGTTTTTTTATCATGACCTTCATGTGCTCATAGTAAACATCCAGTTTGCTTGCTGTCCATATGTGCTCCACTTTACGAACCTCCCTGTTTAGAGAGCAGGTGGTGTCATTAAACCATGGAGGTACATTTGAGACCGATTCTGGTTCTTGTTGGAGCAACTGAATCCAATGCTGCCAGATAGAGGTCATTAAATAACTTAATTCAACTAATGTTCAGTGTCAGTTATGAGGAGCAGGACCAAAAAGAGGGATGACAATGCATACGAAAATTGCCCCAACTTTTTTCTGAGCATAAGAAAAGGCTGTAGGGGTTGTTTCATTCAAGGCACTGCATTCCTTTCAATATTATTAATGAAATCATTGCATATAAATGATTTGTTGTTTAATGACCTTACATTTAAAAGGCTGATTTTTATGGATACATTTGGGAGATGAGGAGGCAGCGTTTTTAAGGTATTGTAAATTACAATGGTGAGTGTGGCAGGTACGAGGCAGACTTTTCTGAGGAGAGTGTGTGGAAAGTAAACAGTCTGTCTCGTGCAGAGATACCGTTCAGTTGAACTCAAAGTGGTAACTATAATACTAGTTTTTGTCTGTGATCTTTTTGTCAGTCTTTACTGGAGACTCATGATTCAGTGGCATCCCAGGCATGTGATAGCCCACCCCCTAGTCCCTGTGATGAAGTGGATCATGAAACAGAGGATGGCCACACACACAACCAGCACCCGCCACCTGATGCAGTCCGCATGGTGGGCATACGGAAAGTGGCGGGGGAGCATCTGGTAGGTAACATTAAAGAGTAAACACAGTTGACACAACTGAGTTCATCCAATGATTAGTTGCCCCCTCTCTTCTCCAAGATATATGTCATGTTTAGTGTGTTGCTAGATACAACTTTAGATGCTGATTTTCTTGTTTTTCACCACAGAAATGGATAATTACACAACAATAATCACATACATAATTGTGTTTCAGGGGGTGACATTCAAGGTGGAGGCTGGGGAGCTGGTGATAGCCCGCATCCTTCAGGGGGGTATGATAGACCAGCAAGGACTGCTGCATGTTGGAGATATCATCAAAGAGGTAAGGTTGGCCATTGTAGCCAGGCCCCGATTTTTTCAATCTTTATATTGAGCTAACTTTCTGATGGCCCTTGCTTCGTATTTCGCATACAGACATCTAACGTTTGTCAAGAACTTCAACAAGAGTATGCTGTATCCATTAGAGGTACTGCAAAATGTAATTATTTACATGTCAATCTAAAAACATCTTTGTTCTTGCTGCCAGGTGAATGGAAGAGAGGTGGGTCAAGACCCCAGGGTGATCCAGGAGGAACTGCAAGCAACCAGCGGAAGTGTGGTCCTGAAGATACTGCCCAGCTACCATGAAGCCATACCACCAAGACAGGTGACATTTACAAACACTAACATGATCATACTGTCAGGTGCATCGCTGGCACAAGACATCATGCTGAGACCTGAACTGTGTTTCCCCAGGTGTTCTTTAAATGTCACTATGACTACGACCCAGCCAATGACAACCTAATTCCTTGCAAGGAGGCGGGCCTTAGGTTTGAGACAGGGGACATTCTGAAGATAGTCAATCAGGATGATGTCAACTGGTGGCAGGTGAAGTACAGAAACAGCATGTGTACATACTTCATTTTGTGATGCATGGCGGATTATACATATCAAAATGAAATCTTATGTCACCACAAGTGTTTGTTTTTATCACAAATATATAAAATCACTTTGTGCATGGATGTGCTGCACAGGCCCGTCATGTGGAGGGTGGCAGCACAGGGCTGATTCCAAGTCAGATGCTCGAGGAGAAAAGGAAAGCATTTGTCAAGAGAGATGTGGAACTGGCACCAGCAGGTAACAGGAAGCAATACATTATGAAAACACGGAAAAAAGAAAGTAGTTATTGACATTTATTGTAAATCGTCTTGCTGTTTGACACTGCCATCTGATGATGAAAGACCAGAACTAAAAGGTCATATCAATTTGAAAGGCCCCAAATACCAAATAATCTGAGAATTTTGAATTCTGAAAAAGCGACTGAGATCCAAAATGATAATTGCAAGAATCCATACATTTGTTCAATTTCATATCAGGGGTTATCAATATTCTCGTTAAGAAAAATATCAGGAATTATAAATCACCTAATAATCTTAATAAAGTACTAAATCAACGGCAGATTAAAAAAAAATCTCTGCAAATATCTGCGTTATAGCCTCTGGAGTTTCTTGCCCCCCTAGTATAAAGTCGATGTTTACGGTAATAATAACTCATATTTGATGTCCTGCCTCTGCATGCAACTCCACCCTTTGCCTGAATCCTAGTTCTCTAGAGGACATGCCTGAAAATTGCTAGTCACTTTTTTCAAGAAAATAACAATTTGCTCTAAATGCTCTAAAGGAAGGGTCTTAAACACCAACATCCGACTGAACAGCTGTCTTGGGATGTAAAGAAAAAATACGAAGAAAGACTTAAAAATGTGGATAAATAAAGAAATACTCACTTTAATTTGGTGAAAATCTTTCCATGTATTGTTAAGTCATTGTGCATGTTTTCACACACTCTCCCAATTTAAAATCAAATTATTAATGTAAAATACAATGACATTTTTTTTTAGTTAAATGAAGGTTAAGTAATATTTTATGAATAAAGAAGCAGATGCCCCTGCTCAGCTAGTGCTAGCATGACTTTAGTACTCTACAAAAACTGATGTGAAGCTGCTTTTATGTGACAGGAAATCTTTGTACTGGTGTTGGAGGGAAGAAGAAGAAGAAAGTGATGTATGTGACCACCAAAAATGCAGGTAACAAGCCAGCCCTGTAAAATTACATCTGCAGAACCCAGAATTGAAGTTATATGTTTTTACTTAATAGGCCCCACTAGTTCCAGCTTGTTTTCCAACTAAAACTTTTTCTTCTCTTGCTTCCTCTCAGAGTTTGACAGACATGAGATATTGCTGTATGAGGAGGTAGCCAAGGTCCCACCTTTCAAGAGGAAAACTCTGGTCGTGATTGGGGCCCAGGGTGTGGGGAGGCGGAGACTGAAGAACATGCTTTTACTGAAAGATCCACAGCTCTTCGGTACCACCATCCCATGTATGTAATCTCATGTTTGAGAAGATTTTTTATCTTTCCCCCCAGTATGTACCTGAGATAACAGAGTTGTGTTGCTGCTCTCTAGGATTGACAGTTATAGTGTGTAGTACCTAGGAAAGTATACTATGACCTCATACCAGAGGGAATTTCCTGGAAAATCTTTCAGGATTTCAACATTTTCTGTAAAAATATTTCAAAAGCAGCATGTTCGAACTAAATAGATGGAAAGCTGAAACAAGCTAATACATACTATCATATATGTTTAAAACTGAATTATGAGAACTTCAATAAGTGTACATCATTTAAAGAAGAAATGAACGGAGAATGCATGTTTATGAATACATGACTGTGGGTTTGTGTCTGTTCAGATACCTCCAGAAAACCCCAAAAAGAGGAGCGGGAAAGTCGGATGTATGCCTTCACCAGCCGCAGCAAAATGGAAACCGATATCAAGAATGGGCTCTACCTTGAACATGGAGAGTATGACGGCAGCCACTATGGGATCAAGATCGACTCCATACATGAGGTGGTGGAGGCAGGACGCATCTGCATTCTGGATGCCAACCCTCAGGTGATATTACACATTCAACTATATGATCAAGTCAAGTCAATGGTGTTCAGAATGAATGATCAAGTAATGGTTCCTCACTCTGATTAATACAATTTTGGATCAGTCCGAATAGGATGTAAATGGATTGTCTTGAGGTTCAGTGTGTAGAATGTATTGATATCTAGTGGTGAGGTTGCATGTTGCAGCTGAATCCCCCTCACCTCACCCTCCACTTCCAAACGTGAATGAGAACCTGTGGGAGAATTCAGTTGTCATAGAAAATTAAAAGGTGTGTAACCCCCGCCAACCTAATAACAGCCCACTAACGAAATATAAATCTGTAGCTTTTAATGTAATAATCCCACAAACTTAATACATTTCCAATAAACTTAATATCAGTTGCCCACTACAAACATAATACATAATTTCCTGCAAATGTAATAGCTATTACTAGTTTTACATTCCACATACAAATTATTTGAAGGACAAGGAATCTGTGCCTGTTTGAGAGAGATGAACAAAGGTGAACTTGTTAATCAACAACCTATATTGAACACAATGGTTCTGTAAGTTATTAATAACTTACTCACTGCTTTAAAATGTCTTGACCTGCTCTGCCCAAATCCCTTGATATTTTCTAATGAGCCGACTCAAACCCATTGGCAAAAATTGATTTTGGTCGTTAAAGGACAATGTCACTTTGACCTAACAAAACCCATTTTTGCCTTTATGTTTAAATGTCTTGAGAGAATCTTCTCAAATTTGACGCCGTGTTCACTTACACTCACTGATCAACTGAATAGATTTGGATGGTCAAAGGTCATGGGGGCTTCCCAAAGCATGTGTTTGGCCTCTTAAACACGATGTGTCTGGTCAGACTACAAATAGTGATCAGCTGTCACTTAATCAATTATGAATTGCACGGGTTTGCATAGGAGCCTCAAAATATTGGCCACATAAAACATTTTAAGTGTGTGGCTCTGCATGACATCATGCTGGTTTGAAATTTGAATATTTATAGTCAGTTAGATCAGCTTGGAGCTGCCCCTAACACTCAGTCAATTCAGTGAATTAAGCATCATGGGTCTGTCTCGAGGGCATCTTATATCAGCTGACATTGTAAGACAAAGTGAGTCATTCACTGTCACTTCTCTGGAAACTCTAACCAGTCAATTGGGCGAAACCCAGCTGTCCTAAAAAAAACAAGATAAAACAGCTTTGTGTGTTCTTGCATTCTAGTCTCTCAAAGTGCTGAGGACCTCTGAGTTCTTACCCTACGTGGTGTTCCTCCAGTCTCCAGACTTTGATGTGCTCAAGGCAATGAACCAGTCTGCTGTAGATGCAGAAGTTGTTACTAAAACACTGACGGTAAGACACACTCGCCGTATTCTTATTAACATCAAGTGAAAACATGCTCAGAAAGCAGCGAAGACAGTAAAAAACTCTTAAGAATTCAATAAGAAAACCAAACTCCTGTTTTCTTTTTCCGGTCTCAGGATGAAGAGATGCAGAGGACGTGTGATGAGACTGCTAAAATCCAGGCAGCATATGGTCACTTCTTCGACCTCAGCATCGTTAATGACAACCTGGATGAGACCTACCGCACGGTCAAAGCCGCCCTGGAAACGGTGTCCAAAAACCCACAGTGGGTCCCCGTCACCTGGGTGTTCTAGAAAGAGGGGGTGGAGGACAGAGGGGGGGAGGAATGTAAGGAGCAAGAAAGACAGCGAAGATACTGAAAATATACCACTGTATAAATAATGGATGTTGTTATTTAGAGTTTCATACATTTCCACAGAGTTTAGTTTGCCCTTAGCGGTAGTTTTGCATGAGAAAACATTTTTATTACTAAAGCAACAGCTCTGCAAGATAAATTACCGAATATTTTTTTGAAAAAGTGTAGAATAAAGCATCCATACCTACACAGGATTATATTTTGAGGACAGGAAGGAAGGATGAGAAGAAACAAGGGATGCGACAAAAGATTGAAGAGCTGAATGTCAGAAATTCACAGATTTTACATACACATCAATCTGTTAGTCTGTGTGTTTGTGTGTGTGCGCAAGCGTGCATGTGCGTTGGATTTTTTAAAATGTTTGTATGTTTTTTAAATGATTTGTGCCATTACCGACGATCATCAGCAGACTGTCATTGTTTACATTTCATGAGAGTTGACAATGCTGATGTTCACAATTGATCTATAAGCTACGATGGCAAATCTACTTTCTCAGACAAAACATTTAACCTATACACTCGATTACTTGACTTACCTTTTCAGTAATAAGCAAATCTAATCAACACAAAATTAGAATACAGTAAATCCAACACACGCAGCAGTTGTGTTTTATACTGAACAAATTCAGTGGTATCAGTTGACAACAGCATGTTAACCTCAGTCATTTCATCCTCTGTCAGTGGTAATGAGTGTAGCTTTGCCTTTCTTCTTTTTTGTGTAATGTAGTTACTCGTTACACACACACTCACAGGCAAATAGAGGTGGTCAGAAGATGAGTATATTCATTTCAATCACCATCACACAGGATAAAGAAAGGACAAGACCATATTGGGGGTTAAATGGGGATGTGATGTGTTGTCCAACCATACATGAGTGTTCAGAATTGAATTATTCAGTAATGGTATAAGCAACAGTTAGGGTTAGGTCTTTGGGTTTAGATTATCTTAAACAATGTCCTAGCAAACTAGACAGATGTACAGCTACATCTAGATCAGTATGTGCAATTCCTTTATCTTTAAACATAGATAATAGTGCAAAAGTAGCTGACTACAGGTATGTAGTACATGTATTTGAAACCAATTTTTCACAGACGTGCAAAGTGAACGTAATGAATTCACCATTGTCACTCACCAAATGACTATCTCCTCATTGGAGCGCATCATGTATTGATGCAAAAACAGTGACTTTCATTCATAGTTCTGCTTCACCAAAATGTTTTTATTTTCCTGAGCCATTACTCTGTCCTTCTGATGAACTTGTTAAAGGAAAGTGTGTAGGATTTATGTGGATCTATCGTAAAATACAGTATTCATATTCATAATTTGTATAATCTGAAACTAAAGAATCGTTGTGGATTAGTTATCTTAGAATTAGGCCTTTCTATCTTCATAGGGAGTAGATCCTTTTTGACAGAGTCAGCCATGTTGCCCTGTAATGTTTAGACAGTAGTCAAGAACAGACAAACCAAACACTGCCTTTAGAGAGGGCATTTTATATTCTTACATGACCTGAAGGCGGCCTTAGTTTCACCTACATGTTTCGAGGAGAAGCGTAAGGGGGGTCATGGGGTTGAATTCTGCACCCTCACCACTAGATGCCACTAAGTCCTTTACATTGAACCTTTAACTGCACTGCTTTGCCACAGAAAATACCTTTTGTTAAGGCTGCACCACAGAGGAGACATGGTTTACACACAATTATGAGTAATGATCCAATGGTTATTAAAATAACTCTCTTGAACGGTTGCATGAAAATTGGTTCAGATTAGCAACCTAAGCTATGAGTTTGTGATTGCATTTGTAAGCTGGTTAACACAGATAGCTTAACTTTCCAATCTAGTATAAAGTGTGTGTGTGGCTGGGAAAGGTTGTTGGAAACACAATGTGACAAATGACAAAAAAAGAATACTTTACATGAACACAAATCAGTCACTAATATAAACAAGTGTCATTCAGTAGCCCCAGAATGGTTTAGAGAGGACCAGTACATAGTGAGAAACCCATGCCATACAAGCACACATATACACACAGTAAACATTGTACAGAAGCTTGATTTGAATACAACATTGTATCTCATTACACTTTGGCACAGGCTATTGTTTGTAATTTTGCACTTTTTATTTTGTTGTATAATTCAAAATCTTTGTTGTATTTCTTCACTCAGTTGTTCACAGTTTGTAGATTGCATCTAGATGCACAATGTTATAATAGATACGGATATAGTAGGTATGAGATTCTTGCCTTGTATTTACAGTATGTGATACTTTTGTGATAACTTTCTGAATGTCAGTAAAGACACGTGTAGCGGCCTTCGAGTGAACAGCACAACTGAAAACTTCACAAAAAATTGGTGTCGTCTCATTTGCTTTTCTGATGTCGTGTGGTGCTCCTCCCTCAGGCCACCGTACATGTAACACTGTCCATGGTGCCAAACTCAAGAAGCTCCTTGAGCAGCTTGTTTGTACTCAGATCTTTAATTGTGGCAGCTACTGCAAACTTTAAATGTTCACTGATAAATTGATGTTTGTCCAACAGATATACTGACGATTGACTGACAGTTATTTTGCTCTCTCAGTCTACACTCAATGCTTTTAAAAGTGGCTTCAGCAGATTTTTGTCTGGCAGCTATATTTGGATCTGTGGAGTATTTGTGTCGAGATACACAACATTTTCTTCTCTCTCAAGAACATCCCAAAACCTCACTGTTTCCTTCTTTTCTATAAACTCTCATGAATGCAATAAACCATGTTGTCTGTATCTTCACTTACTCAGTGCAATTAGAATGTGGTATTGATTTTTCTGTGTTTTGCAACATACAATAGACAAATTACAAAAGACTATCTGTCGGAAGCTGGTACAGGTCAAACACTAAGGACCCTGAATCCTGTATTTCCCAAATTATAACTTAGTAGCATCTGTTTTTCGATTCCTTCTTCTTCTCTACATAACAAGTGTGAAATCAACTATTGACCGTCGTTTCAGCCTGGAATGAAACACAGTGATCAACAACGTCAATGTTGCTGTAACTTTTGCGGATTGCGCTCGTACATTGAGGAGTAAGGTTGTTGAAGTCTTGGCCAATCAGAGGAGCAGAAAGACAGACATGACATCTCGTCCACAGAAAATATCAGCAGCCTCTCTCTTCAGAAAACACAACTCTAACAACAGACTAGGCTTGAGCATTGTATTTTTGTTGTAGGACTAACGATTGTAGAATCAGATGTTGAAACTTATATTATATATTCATGCTCAAAAGAATTAATAGAAATGACCTAATTTGGTATGCAGCGAAAGTCGTCACATATACAGTAAGGATCCCTCTCAGAACTAGAGTGTATATTTTAGGACAACACAATTGTGTTGCTTTTAACACTTCCAGTTCGTAGACCATTTAACACGTGATGTGTGTTAAATACCGTAATGAATTGGTGTTTTGACAAAGTGGTGGTGGAGAAGGCTTTATTATAGACCCCCATATTATCAAAGCACAACTGAGCAATGTCATACCAGAAGCAATAAATGGAAATATGCATTTGAAAGCACAGATGACCGTGACGTGATTTGAACACGCAGCCTTCTGATCTGGAGTCAGACGCGCTACCATTGCGCCACAAGGTCTGTAAAAACAAACACTGTGTGCAAATCATACATCAATAAAAAATTATTAAACATTGAACCAATGAGTTCTTCAGTTGGAAGATATTTCCTGAGTTGGTGTTTTGAAATGTGTTGTTGGAGAAAGGCTCTATTATACATCCCCATAAAATTGCTAAAAAACCACTGTTTGATAAGTCAAACCAGATGTTGTGGATGGACAAATGCCTTTGAAAGCACAGCTGACCTTGACGTGACTTGAACACGCAGCCTTCTGATCTGGAGTCAGATGCGCTACCATTGCGCCACAAGGCCTGTAAAAACAAACACTGATGTTAAATTAGATCCAATCGAAGTGCAATTATCATCAATAAAAATTATTAAACATAGAATGTAAGTTATGACCATAACTATGGATCTATGAGACCGACCGATGACCGTCACCACGGTCTTAACACGAATGATGTCCTCATCTCCCTATCCTCGAGACCAAATATCAACAATGTCACGTGAGTTACCTTAAGGGGGCTGGGGCTCACCGCCCATAAAGCTCCCCGGTGAGCGCGGCCGCCTCCTCCTTGTCTGAACGCCTCAGCCCGTTCTGAGTGACAAAAGAGGGTGACGGTCATCGGTCGGTCTCATAGATCCATAGTTATGGTCATAACTTACGTTCTATGTTTAATAATAACTGAGAGTATGAGCCCCTCAGAGACTTTGTGCGTGCAATATAAGCCTTCAGTGCCCTTACTGGGCACAACATAGGCAGGCCGGCTTCCTCCTGTAGTAGAGCCGGATCAGGTTGAAAAGTGCTGATCTCGATCACCTGATTTACCGTCTGATGGTTTATGACCTTAGGCAAAAACGAGGGGTTTGGCCAGAGGGACACCCCTGATTCACCTGCCCTCCATCTTAGACAATCGTCACTTATAGACAGAGCATGCAATTCACCCACCCTTTTGGCAGAGCATATAGCCAGGAGGAAAGCTGTTTTGTAAGATAGAGACTTAAGGCTGGATTGCCCTATGGGTTCAAAGGGAGACTGCATCAGGGACCGTAATACCAAGGGGAGTTGCCACGATGGAGCCCTGGGAGCCCTGCTTGGTCGCAGGCGGTGTGCTCCTTTAATGAACTGAGACACTAGAGGATGTCTACCAACTGTAACATCTCCCACTGTCTCATGGAAGAAAGAGATTGCGGCAGTGTATACCTTAATGGTGCTAGGCGCCCTGTTAGAGTCCAAAAGTGACTGAAGGAAACGGAGAATCAGCTCAATAGGACAAGTGGCTGGATTTTCCTGTCTGTTGCGACACCATGTAGAAAACACACTCCATTTATGGCCATAGTTAGCCCGAGTGGAGGGAGCCCGGGCATTGTTTATGGTCCTCAGGACAGCCTCATCTAACCTTTGAGAGAGGTACTGAGAAGGGGCCAAGCCCAAAGCTGCAGGATGTCTGCTCTGGGGTGCCATATCTGACCTTCTGCTTGTGAGAGGAGGTCTGCCCTGACTGGCAGGGCCCATGGTTGACCGTGAACCAGGCGAAGGAGCGTTGGGAACCAATGCTTCCCTGGCCACCTGGGGGCTATTAACAGCACCTCGTAGTGGCCCGTCGCAACTCGGTTGAGTACCTGGGGAATCAGAGGGAATGGAGGAAAAGCGTACAACAACCCGTTCGGCCATTCTTGAGATAGTGCATCTAGGCCTAGGGGACCTCCCTGGCTTTTCAGAGAGAACCACATCCTGCAGTGGGTTGTCTCTGCTGATGCGAATAGATCGGCCTGAGCCGTGCCAAACCGACTCCATAGGAGGGATACAACCTCTGGATGAAGCCTCCATTCTCCTGGGAGAGGACCAGTCCTGGACAGGAGGTCTGCTGCCCGATTACAATACAATCCCTGGGATAAAGATTGCTTTGAGTGAAGCCAGATGCTGAAAGGCCCAAAACAGGAGTTTCTGTGCCACCTGGAGGCAACGCAGGGACCTTGTGCCCCCTTGGTGATTTATATGATACACAGTTGAAGTGCTGTCGGTTCTTATCAAGACATGCCTGCCATGGATGGAGGAAAGGAGAGCCTTCAGAGCAAGGTGAACCGCTTTCAACTCCAGAACATTGATGTGTTCGCCACCCCAAGGGGGTATCCATGGGCCACGCACCATTCTGCCTTCCCAGACTGCTCCCCAACCTGTGAGGGAAGCATCTGTCGTCACCACTGTCCTCCTCGATGGAATGTTCCCGAGGGGCACTCCTTGGAGCAGGAGCACCCGGTCTGCCCATGGGCGTAAGGCTTGGAGACATGTGCGTGTCACACGAAGTTTCACGTGTCTGTCCAGCTTCGGGTCGAGCTTGAAGGCATTCAGCCACCTCTGAATTGGCCTGGCCCTGAGGAGGCCCAGAGGAACAACAGCTTCTGCGGCTGAAATCATCCCCAGCATCCTCTGAAAGTTGATAAATTGTAGCTGCCTGCCGAGACGGAATCGTTCCCGGAAGACTAGAATCTTCCTCACCCTCTGAGATGTGAGGGATGCAGACATTGTAAGGGAATTCAAGCAAAGTCCCAGAAAAATCACCTGCTGCCTTGGCTCGAGGTGGCTTTTCGTCACATTTACCTTGAAACCCAAGGACCGTACATGCGACAACACCCTCTGGGTATCCTCTACAACTTGGCCAAGAGATGGAGCACAAATCAGCCAGTCGTCCAGGTAGGGAAGGATTTTTATTCCTGACAACTGGAGAGGAGACAAGGCAGCCCCAACCACTCTGGTGAACACCCTTGGTGAGAGGGAAAGGCCAAATGGCAGGACCTTGAACTGATAGGCTTGCCCCTGGAATGCAAACCGAAGAAAAGGTCTGTGGTTTGGACAGATGGGCACATGGAAGTACGCGTCTTCCAGGTCTATCGAGGTGAACCACTCTCCTCTTTCGATAGATTCTAAGATCTGACCCGTGGTCAGCATCTTGAAAGGAAGCACCTTTAGGTCCAAGATGGGACGTATTCCGCCATATTTTTTCGGCACGAGGAAATACGTGGAGTAGAAGCCAGTGAGCTGTTCGTCTGGATCTACTTTCGTAATTGCATCCTTCTGCAGAAGGGTTAAAATTTCCTGTGTCAGGATTTGAGCCTGGACTGGGTCCGTGACAATCGTCATGCAGATCCTGGAGTAAGGGGGGGGGCCGCCGCCGAAACTGAATTCTGTACCCCTTTGATACTGTAGCAAGCACCCATGGGTCTGACACAGTTTCTTCCCAGCTGTCCAGGCATAGCTGAGAATGAAATTCGGCAGGTGTCCCCCCACCCCTAGGCTGTACCGCCCCGAGGTCCTGAACCTCTGGGGGGGCGCCTCCTCTGGGGAGCATCTCTAGTCGAAAAACGGGGATGGGACCCACGTCGACTTTGTGAAGGCTGTTTGGAGTCACCAGAGGCTGTGAACCCTGTAGCCTGTCGCCTGTCATTCACCCATGACTCCTTACGGGCCCAGGATGATGATTGGTGGGGAGGCTGGGAGCCCCTAAGTTTATACCTGGTAGTCGCAGCCCCTCTGAACGTGCGCTGTACTGACTGTCTGGTACGCCGAGACTGTTCAGCCTTATCTAACACACCCTGGGAGTCAGGATGAAAAACATGTGCTGGCATAACTGGCATATTGGTCAGTTCTTTCCTGATATTCTCGGGAAGAGTTGTCTGTGCCAACCAGATCTGCCTCCGAGATATCATGGCAGATGACATAGCTGCACCAATGTCCCTTGTTAGCTGGGAATGAGTGACAAGGGCAGAGTCTATCAGGCTCATGGTGTCCTGGTCCTCTGGGTTGGCTGTTCTCCTAAGAGCTGTCAATAAAATGGCGAGTGCATTGCCCGAGCGGGCTGCTCGTGTGGCTGCATTATAAGTCCGAGACACCAGTCGGTCTGACTTATCACACTCTTTCAGGGGACAGCGTGGATTGGTGGTTACCCGCTCTGGACCCAGAGATGTTAAGGCTGCCATCTCCCGCTCAACTGGAGGCATATCCCCCATACCTGTTTCAGGAGCATACTGATTCTTAGTCAGTCTCCGGCAACCTGCATTGAACTGAGGTGCCCCACTTGGAATGTTCCATGCTTTCCTGAGCATGTGCAAATAGTCACCAGCCACAGGTACAGTAACTGATTGCTGGGTCTGAGTGATGCCGGCCCAAATCCCATCCACTGGAGCAGGAGCCTCAGTTGGAACATTGAGCCCCACAATTTTTGCCGCACTTGAAACCTTTGAGATGACGTCCATGGGTGAAGGCTCACTGTCACCCATGTTGCTGAGGTTGGACGCCCCCTCACATTGTGTGGATTTAGGCTGTTTTAGCCCAGCAGCACCCTCAGACTGCCCATCACTTTCAAAAAGGGACTCTTGAGCATAGAGAGAGAGAATATCAGGGTGAATCACATTCTCCTCCTGATAGGAGGGTAACCTGTCCGGGGAGGACTGCCCATGCCTCGATGCCATAGCTGTTATGGCCGGGTACTGGGCCTCAACTCTACCCAACCTCTCTGACAGACCACGTATGGCCGCTAGGATTTGCAGCTGAGTGTCATCATGCTGACCAGCTGGGTTCTGTGAAGGTTTTGGAGCCTGTGTCTTTCCTGAGTCCCGCCTGCGAACAGGGGTGTGCTCATGCCTACGTTTTCGGGGGGCTTTCCTTGAGGTGTGTCCCCTTTCATTTAGTTTGGCTGGTAGAGGCTGCACGGCCCCAGCACGAACAGACTGCTCCACCCATCTGGCTCTTTTAACACGCTCCTCCACAGGCAGTTCCACTGCTGCCAAACAGGGGTTCTCAATATCATCCATTAAATGTGCCATGCCCAAACAAGTCGGGCATTCACGGTGGCCATCTCGGGGATCCATGATACCCCGGCAATAACGGCACAAATGTGAGGACATTCCTGTGTCACTTTTGTGTTTTAAGAATAAATAGATAAACAATAGCGCCCAGCAGCTATGGATAGCTGATAAAGGGGATCTAATAAACAGGCTAATCACAGCTGGCCAATATCACATAAAATGAAGGAAGGGGTGAAATAACTAATTCACCTGAAAATGCCCACTGTATGCCTGCAATGGCAGAAAACAAGGGGGGTGGGGGGGTGGAGTAAGAACAAAATCCCAGCCCCTGCGAACAGGGCTTTAAGGGGGATGGGGGGTGTGGAGAGAGAACAAAATCCCAGCCACTGCGAACAGGGCTTTAAGGGGGGTGGGGGGGTGGAGAGAGAACAAAATCCCAGCCACTGCGAACAGGGCTTTAAGGGGGGTGGGGGGTGGAGAGAGAACAAAATCCCAGCCACTGCGAACAGGGCTTTAAGGGAAACATTGCACCTACAAAGGGTGATAACTAAGAACCAACTGTATTTTATACAGGGAGCACAGGTAAACAATCCCACCTGCTGCGCACAGAGGTGAAAAGGGGAAACTACCTGGCCTCAAACACGGTTTATTTATTCATTTTTGAAAGGCAAATAAATGTGAAAAGGTTGGCTTAAGACTCACCTCCACTCACTGTGCGCGAACGCACGAGGGAGAGTTGGAGAAACCCCACTCACTGCGGACAGCGAGTTACGGGGTGAGGAGGGGGGGGCACCCCCCGATCTAAATCAGTTTTTAGGGATAGATTATTTATTGATTAAGCTTCCCAACTTTTCTACTCACTCCTGTAAGAGAGCAAACTCTGTATGGACACAAACAGCATGAGATAAACAACACTTACCCAAAGCTGTGAACAAGAGTAGTTAGTACCAGGTGCAGCCAATTAAGCTGCCTGAAACAAAGAGCAGCGCTTAACACATGCAGTGTAAGCCTCTGCCTCGCTATTAGAGAAGGGGAAAACCACAAACAATCCTCAGGGACACAAGGCGCCTGCACAAAAGTGTCGGATTGATAAAAGTGGAGTCCCAAAATATATCACTTACCTGTCAGTCTCGGATGAGGCGAGTGAAGAAAAGAGGAAGCGGCCGCGCTGCACCGGGGAGCTTCATGGGTGGTGAGCCCCGCCCCCTTAAGGTCACTCACGTGACATTGTTGATATTTGGTCTCGAGGATAGGGAGATGAGGACATCATTCGTGTTAAGACCGTGGTGACGGTCTGAGGGAGGTCGAAATAGATCCAATGAGTTCTTTAGTTGGAAGATATTTCGCAAGTCGATTAAGTATTGGCTGAGAAGACTCTATTATACATCCCCATAACTCTGCGAAAGCACATCAGTGATATATGTCAAACCTAATACTGTGGATAGGCAAGTGCTTTTTGAAAGCACAGCTGACCTTTTACATTACATTACATGTCATTTAGCTGACGCTTTTATCCAAAGCGACTTACATTTTTAGAACACTCAGCATTTATGAGGGGCCATTTAGGGGTTCCGTATCTTGCCAAGGACACTTAGGCATGCAGATGGGATAGAGTGGGATTCGAACAGGCAACCTTCTTGTTGCAGAGCACCCGCTCTATCCCCTAGGCCACACTCTCCTATGGACAGTGACATAATGCCACTTTAAAAGGATGCAATAGAAGTATAAAGGTCCTTGACCTTCACATGATTTGAACACGCAGACTTCTGATCTGGAGTCAGACGCGCTACCTTTGCGCCACAAGGTCTGTAAATACAAACACTGATGTTAAATTAGATCCAATCGAAGTGCAAATATCATCAATAAAAAATTATTAAACATTGAACCAATGTGTTCTTTGCGGAAAAGATTTTCACAGATAATCAAAGCACACTTCTGCAGAAACAGGAGAAGATTTTTGGCGGGTGGAAATCATTTTGTGACTTCTCACCTTGAAAAACATCAGTTACACATATGGTTGACCTTGACGTGATTTGAACACGCAGCCTTCTGATCTGGAGTCAGACGCGCTACCATTGCGCCACAAGGTCTGAAAAAACAAACAATGATGTTAAATTTGATCCAATCGAAGTGCAAATATCATCAATAAAAAAATATTATACATTGAACCAATGATTTCTTCAGTTGGAAGATATTTCCTGAGTTGGTGTTTTGATATGCTTTGTTGGAGAAAGGCTCTATTATACATCCCCATAAAATTGCTAATAAACCACTGTTTGATAAGTCAAACCAGATGTTGTGGATGGGTAAATGCCTTAGAAAGCACAGGTGACCTTGACGTGATTTGAACACGCAGCCTTCTGATCTGGAGTCAGACGCGCTACCTTTGCGCCACAAGGTCTATGGACAGTGACATAATGTCACTTTAAAAGGATGCAATAGAAGTATAAAGGTCATCATTAAAACAATACCTAAGAGTGAAACAATGCGTTCTTTGCGGAAAATATTCTCACAGAGATTCAAAACACACTTCTGCAGAAATAGGAGACTATTTTTGGCAGGTGGAATTCATTTTGTGACTTCTCACCTTGAAATACATCAACCCCACATCTGGTTGACCTTGACGTGAGTTGAACACGCAGCCTTCTGATCTGGAGTCAGACGCGCTACCATTGCGCCACAAGGTCTGAAATATCAAATACTCATGTTAATTTAGATGCAGTGGAAGTGCAAAGAAGATCTATTAAACAGAATTACAGATTGAACCATTGAGAACTTCAGTTGGAACATATGTAATTAATTGGTGTTTTGACAAAGTGGTGGTGGAGAAGGCATTATTATAAACCCCCATTAATTTATCAAGCACAACTGAGCAATGTCATACCAGTTGCGATAAATGGAAATGTGCACTTGAAAGCACAGCTGACCTTGACGTGATTTGAACACTGCAGCCTTCTGATCCGGAGTCAGACGCGCTACCTTTGCGCCACAAGGCCTGTGAAAAAAAAACACTGATGTTGCATTATATCTAATCGAAGTGCAAATATCATCAATAAAAAATAATTAAACATTGAACCAATGTGTTCTTTGCGGAAAAGATTTTCACAGATAATCAAAACACACTTCTGCAGAAACAGGAGAAGATTTTTGGTGGGTGGAAATCATTTTTGTGACTTCTCACCTTGAAATACATCAGTTACACATATGGTTGACCTTGACGTGATATGAACACGCAGCCTTCTGATCTGGAGTCAGACGCACTACCATTGCGCCACAAGGTCTGAAAAATCAAATACTCATGTTAATTTAGATGCAGTGGAAGTGCAACGATGATCTATTAAACAGAATTACAGATTGAACCATTGAGAACTTCAGTTGGAACATATTTAATTAATTGATGTTTTGACAAAGTGGTGGTGGAGAAGGCTTTATTATAGACCCCCATTAATTTATAAAAGCACAACTGAGCAATATCATACCAGTTGCGATAAATGGAAATATGCATTTGAAAGCACAGCTGACCTTGACGTGATTTGAACACGCAGCCTTCTGATCTGGAGTCAGACGCGCTACCGTTGCGCCACAAGGTCTGTGAAAAAAAACACGGATGTTGCATTATATCTAATCGAAGTGCAAATATCATCAATAAAAAATAATTAAACATTGAACCAATGAGTTCTTCAGTTGGAAGATATTTCCTGAGTTGGTGTTTTGATAGGTGTTGTTGGAGAAAGGCTTTATTATACATCCCCATAAAATTTGCTAATAATCCACTGTTTGATAAGTCAAATCAGTTGCTGTGGATGGACAAGTGTGTATGAAAGCACAGCTGACCTTGACGTGATTTGAAAACGCAGCCTTCTGATCTGGAGTCAGACTCGATCCCTTTTCCATAAGGTCTGTAAAAACATACAGTGATATTCATTTAGATGGAATGGAAATATCATCAATAAAACGTTGAGTTCTTCAGTTGGAAGATATTTCCCAAGTCAGTCTATTGATTAAGTATTGGTGGAGTAGACTCTATTATACATCCCGATAACTCTGCCAAAGCACATCAGTGATATATGTCAAACCTAATACTGTGGATAGACAAGTGCTTTTTGAAAGCACAGCTGACCTTGACGTGATTTGAACACGCGGCCTTCTGATCTGGAGTCAGACGCGCTACCATTGCGCCACAAGGTCTAAAAAACAAACACTCATGTTATTTTAGATGCAGTGGAAGTGCAAAGATGATATATTAAACAGAATAACAGATTGAACAAATGAGGACTTCAGTTGGAACATATTTAATGAATTGGTGCTTTGACAATGTGGTGGTGGATAAGGCTTTATTATAGACCCCCATTAATTTATCAAAGCACAAGTGAGCAATATCGTAACAGTTGCGATGGATGTGCATTTGAAAGCACAGATGACCTCGACGTGATTTGAACACGCAGCCTTCTGATCTGGAGTCAGACGCGCTACCTTTGCGCCACAAGGTCTGTAAATACAAACACTGATGTTAAATTAGATCCAATCGAAGTGCAAATATCATCAATAAAAAATTATTAAACATTGAACCAATGTGTTCTTTGCGGAAAAGATTTTCACAGATAATCAAAGCACACTTCTGCAGAAACAGGAGAAGATTTTTGGCGGGTGGAAATCATTTTGTGACTTCTCACCTTGAAATACATCAGTTACACATATGGTTGACCTTGACGTGATTTGAACACGCAGCCTTCTGATCTGGAGTCAGACGCGCTACCATTGCGCCACAAGGTCTGAAAAAACAAACAATGATGTTAAATTTGATCCAATCGAAGTGCAAATATCATCAATAAAAAAATATTATACATTGAACCAATGATTTCTTCAGTTGGAAGATATTTCCTGAGTTGGTGTTTTGATATGCTTTGTTGGAGAAAGGCTCTATTATACATCCCCATAAAATTGCTAATAAACCACTGTTTGATAAGTCAAACCAGATGTTGTGGATGGGCAAATGCCTTAGAAAGCACAGGTGACCTTGACGTGATTTGAACACGCAGCCTTCTGATCTGGAGTCAGACGCGCTACCTTTGCGCCACAAGGTCTATGGACAGTGACATAATGCCACTTTAAAAGGATGCAATAGAAGTATAAAGGTCATCATTAAAACAATACCTAAGAGTGAAACAATGCGTTCTTTGCGGAAAATATTTTCACAGAGATTCAAAACACACTTCTGCAGAAATAGGAGACTATTTTTGGCAGG
This sequence comes from Pseudopleuronectes americanus, assembly GCA_038501795.1. Taxonomy (NCBI): domain Eukaryota; kingdom Metazoa; phylum Chordata; class Actinopteri; order Pleuronectiformes; family Pleuronectidae; genus Pseudopleuronectes; species Pseudopleuronectes americanus. The sequence goes on along the minus strand of CM076732.1, from coordinate 17,167,803 downwards.
TGGAATTCATTTTGTGACTTCTCACCTTGAAATACATCAACCCCACATCTGGTTGACCTTGACGTGAGTTGAACACGCAGCCTTCTGATCTGGAGTCAGACGCGCTACCATTGCGCCACAAGGTCTGAAATATCAAATACTCATGTTAATTTAGATGCAGTGGAAGTGCAAAGAAGATCTATTAAACAGAATTACAGATTGAACCATTGAGAACTTCAGTTGGAACATATGTAATTAATTGGTGTTTTGACAAAGTGGTGGTGGAGAAGGCATTTATTATAGACCCCCATTAATTTATCAAAGCACAACTGAGCAATGTCATACCAGTTGCGATAAATGGAAATGTGCACTTGAAAGCACAGCTGACCTTGACGTGATTTGAACACGCAGCCTTCTGATCTGGAGTCAGACGCGCTACCGTTGCGCCACAAGGTCTGTGAAATAAAAACACTGATGTTGCATTGTATCTAATCGAAGTGCAAATATCATCAATAAAAAATAAGTAAACATTGAACCAATGAGTTCTTCAGTTGGAAGATATTTCCTGAGTTGGTGTTTTGATAGGTGTTGTTGGAGAAAGGCTTTATTATACATCCCCATAAAATTGCTAATAATCCACTGTTTGATAAGTCAAACCAGTTGCTGTGGATGGACAAGTGTGTATGAAAGCACAGCTGACCTTGACGTGATTTGAAAACGCAGCCTTCTGATCTGGAGTCAGACTCGATCCCTTTTCCATAAGGTCTGTAAAAACATACAGTGATATTCATTTAGATCGAATGGAAATGCAAATATCATCAATAAAAAGTTGAGTTCTTCAGTTGGAAGATATTTCCCAAGTCAGTCTATTGATTAAGTATTGGTGGAGTAGACTCTATTATACATCCCGATAACTCTGCCAAAGCACATCAGTGATATATGTCAAACCTAATACTGTGGATAGACAAGTGCTTTTTGAAAGCACAGCTGACCTTGACGTGATTTGAACACGCAGCCTTCTGATCTGGAGTCAGACGCGCTACCATTGCGCCACAAGGTCTAGAAAACAAATACTCATGTTATTTTAGATGCAGTGGAAGTGCAAAGATGATATATTAAACAGAATAACAGATTGACCAAATGAGGACTTCAGTTGGAACATATTTAATGAATTGGTGCTTTGACAATGTGGTGGTGGATAAGGCTTTATTATAGACCCCCATTCATTTATCAAAGCACAAGTGAGCAATATCATAACAGTTGCGATGGATGTGCATTTGAAAGCACAGATGACCTCGACGTGATTTGAACACGCAGCCTTCTGATCTGGAGTCAGACGCGCTACCTTTGCGCCACAAGGTCTGTAAATACAAAGACTGATGTTAAATTAGATCCAATCGAAGTGCAAATATCATCAATAAAAAATTATTAAACATTGAACCAATGCGTTCTTTGCGGAAAAGATTTTCACAGATAATCAAAACAGACTTCTGCAGAAACAGGAGAAGATTTTTGGTGGGTGGAAATCATTTTGTGACTTCTCACCTTGAAATACATCAGTTACACATATGGTTGACCTTGACGTGATTTGAACACGCAGCCTTCTGATCTGGAGTCAGACGCGCTACCATTGCGCCACAAGGTCTGAAAAAACAAATACTCATGTTAATTTTAGATGCAGTGGAAGTGCAAAGATGATCTATTAAACAGAATTACAGATTGACCAAATGAGGACTTCAGTTGGAACATATTTAATGAATTGGTGCTTTGACAATGTGGTGGTGGATAAGGCTTTATTATAGACCCCCATTAAATTTATCAAAGCACAAGTGAGCAATATCATAACAGTTGCGATGGATGTGCATTTGAAAGCACAGATGACCTCGACGTGATTTGAACACGCAGCCTTCTGATCTGGAGTCAGACGCGCTACCTTTGCGCCACAAGGTCTGTAAATACAAAGACTGATGTTAAATTAGATCCAATCGAAGTGCAAATATCATCAATAAAAAATTATTAAACATTGAACCAATGTGTTCTTTGCGGAAAAGATTTTCACAGATAATCAAAACACACTTCTGCAGAAACAGGAGAAGATTTTTGGCGGGTGGAAATCATTTTGTGACTTCTCACCTTTGAAATACATCAGTTACACATATGGTTGACCTTGACGTGATTTGAACACGCAGCCTTCTGATCTGGAGTCAGACGCGCTACCATTGCGCCACAAGGTCTGAAAAATCAAATACTCATGTTAATTTAGATGCAGTGGAAGTGCAAAGATGATCTATTAAACAGAATTACAGATTGACCAAATGAGGACTTCAGTTGGAACATATTTAATGAATTGGTGCTTTGACAATGTGGTGGTGGATAAGGCTTTATTATAGACCCCCATTATTTATCAAAGCACAAGTGAGCAATATCATAACAGTTGCGATGGATGTGCATTTGAAAGCACAGATGACCTCGACATGATTTGAACACGCAGCCTTCTGATCTGGAGTCAGACGCGCTACCTTTGCGCCACAAGGCCTGTAAATACAAAGACTGATGTTAAATTAGATCCAATCGAAGTGCAAATATCATCAATAAAAAATTATTAAACATTGAACCAATGCGTTCTTTGCGGAAAAGATTTTCACAGATAATCAAAACAGACTTCTGCAGAAACAGGAGAAGATTTTTGGTGGGTGGAAATCATTTTGTGACTTCTCACCTTGAAATACATCAGTTACACATATGGTTGACCTTGACGTGATTTGAACACGCAGCCTTCTGATCTGGAGTCAGACGCACTACCATTGCGCCACAAGGTCTGAAAAATCAAATACTCATGTTAATTTAGATGCAGTGGAAGTGCAACGATGATCTATTAAACAGAATTACAGATTGAACCATTGAGAAACTTCAGTTGGAACATATTTAATTAATTGATGTTTTGACAAAGTGGTGGTGGAGAAGGCTTTATTATAGACCCCCATTAATTTATCAAAGCACAACTGAGCAATGTCATACCAGTTGCGATAAATGGAAATATGCATTTGAAAGCACAGCTGACCTTGACGTGATTTGAACACGCAGCCTTCTGATCTGGAGTCAGACGCGCTACCGTTGCGCCACAAGGTCTGTGAAAAAAAACACTGATGTTGCATTATATCTAATCGAAGTGCAAATATCATCAATAAAAAATAATTAAACATTGAACCAATGAGTTCTTCAGTTGGAAGATATTTCCTGAGTTGGTGTTTTGATAGGTGTTGTTGGAGAAAGGCTTTATTATACATCCCTATAAATTTGCTAATAATCCACTGTTTGATAAGTCAAACCAGTTGCTGTGGATGGACAAGTGTGTATGAAAGCACAGCTGACCTTGACGTGATTTGAAAACGCAGCCTTCTGATCTGGAGTCAGACTCGATCCCTTTTCCATAAGGTCTGTAAAAACATACAGTGATATTCATTTAGATGGAATGGAAATATCATCAATAAAACTTTGAGTTCTTCAGTTGGAAGATATTTCCCAAGTCAGTCTATTGATTAAGTATTGGTGGAGTAGACTCTATTATACATCCCGATAACTCTGCCAAAGCACATCAGTGATATATGTCAAACCTAATACTGTGGATAGACAAGTGCTTTTTGAAAGCACAGCTGACCTTGACGTGATTTGAACACGCAGCCTTCTGATCTGGAGTCAGATGCGCTACCATTGCGCCACAAGGTCTAAAAAACAAATACTCATGTTATTTTAGATGCAGTGGAAGTGCAAAGATGATATATTAAACAGAATAACAGATTGAACAAATGAGGACTTCAGTTGGAACATATTTAATGAATTGGTGCTTTGACAATGTGGTGGTGGATAAGGCTTTATTATAGACCCCCATTAATTTATCAAAGCACAAGTGAGCAATATCATAACAGTTGCGATGGATGTGCATTTGAAAGCACAGATGACCTCGACGTGATTTGAACACGCAGCCTTCTGATCTGGAGTCAGACGCGCTACCATTGCGCCACAAGGTCTGAAAAAACAATGATGTTAAATTTGATCCAATCGAAGTGCAAATATCATCAATAAAAAACTATTATACATTGAACCAATGAGTTCTTCAGTTGGAAGATATTTCCTGAGTTGGTGTTTTGATATGCTTTGTTGGAGAAAGGCTCTATTATACATCCCCATAAAATTGCTAATAAACCACTGTTTGATAAGTCAAACCAGATGTTGTGGATGGGCAAATGCCTTAGAAAGCACAGGTGACCTTGACGTGATTTGAACACGCAGCCTTCTGATCTGGAGTCAGACGCGCTACCATTGCGCCACAAGGTCTATGGACAGTGACATAATGCCACTTTAAATGGATGCAATAGAGGTAGGTATAAAGGTCATTAAAATAATACTTAAGAGTGAAACAATGTGTTCTTTGCAGAAAAGATTTTCACAGAGAATCAAAACACACTTCTGCAGAAATAGGAGACTATTTTGGGCGGGTGGAATTCATTTTGTGACTTCTCACCTTGAAATACATCAACCCCACTTCTGGTTGACCTTGACGTGGGTTGAACACGCAGCCTTCTGATCTGGAGTCAGACGCGCTACCATCAGTTGGAACATATTGGTACTTCAACATTCAGATAGATAGATAGATAGATAGATAGATAGATAGATAGATAGATAGATAGATAGATAGATAGATAGATAGATAGATAGATAGATAGATAGATAGATAGATAGATAGATAGATAGATAGATAGATAGATAGATAGATAGATAGATAGATAGATAGATAGATAGATAGATAGATGGATACTTTATTAATCCCGTGGGAAATTCAGATCATCCAGTAGCTTGTACACTTAACACATCACTGACATACATACATATCACATAAATCACATACATCACATACGGAGAGCATGTTAACAGATACAGGAATGCAATGATGTGATTGTGTCAGTGTCCAGTAGGAAAAGTGTTCTTGTTCTGCTGGAGTGGATAGTACAACCAAATATATAAACTGTATATATATATTACAAAAACAGCAGAAGAATATAAATATGAATATATAAATATAAATATTTAGGAATATCAATCAATCAATCAATCAAATTTTACAAATTTTACATGTATAGCCCATATTCACAAGTTACAATTCGTCTCATAGGGCTTAACAGGGCATTAACACAGCGTGACACCCTCTGTCCTTAACCCTCAGCAAGAGTAAGGAAAAACTACGAAAAAAAACCTTTAACAGGGTAAAAATACATAGAAACCTCAGAGAGGGCCACATGTGAGGGATCCCTCTCCCAGGACGGACAGAAGTGCAATAGGTGCCACGAATATGGTTGACTCATGCGGGGAAGATCTCTCCCCCCCACTCTCCCTCTGTGTGGCGTTATGAAGCCGAATGGCCCTGGGGACAAAGGACCTCCTCAGTCTTTCAGATGAGCATGACAGTGACAGGAGTCTGCCACTGAATGAGCTCCTCTGTCCTATGAGGGTACTGTGAGGTGGATGGTGCTCATTTTCCAAGATAGTCCGCAACCTACTCAGGGTCTGCCACTGTTGTGAGGCAGTCCAGTTCAGAGCCAAAAACAGCTCCCGCCTTCCTCACCAGCCTATCCAGTCGCCCCGCATCCCTCTTCTTTATGCTGCCTCCCCAGCACACAACAGCATAGAAAAGGATGCTGGCAACAACAGACTGGTAGAACATGCGCAGGAGTTTGTTGCAGATGTTGAACAACCTCAACCTCCTCAGGAAGTAGAGCCGGCTCTGACCCTTCTTGTAGATTGCATCCACATTCAGATGTGTTTATACTAATTTTTTTAACTTGTATGCTAAAATTGTTATACAATGCTCAATACAAAACAACTGCAGGAAGTTCAGGTGAATAAAATCATTAAATCATTTGACATACATAACTGATATACAGATCATATAATATTCATTCACACATTGCAACACGGTGCTGCCATACAAGCCAGTAGCCAGTCAGATTTACCTTTAGCCTCAGCGTACACTCAAGTTTGGTCCTGAATTGTAGATCACTAGGCCAAAACACTTGATGATGCATTCACCTAAGTTACCATAAAGCAAAATTCCCCCAAAAGTTCCCCCTTTTCCACCAAATAAGCTCAGGTTCCGTTCAGAATTTTTAGAACCTTGATGTTATTTGGTGAACCAAACAACGTTTAGTTTTTTTCACGTTGCACAATGAAAGTGAAAAGAGTAGCAACAAGATGGTGCATTACTATGATAAGCTTAGGGTGTGTTTTTTTTAATGGCACACCACTCCTTTTTTTTCTCAGACAATTTCTATAAAAGCCCTCTTCATCGGGACGCTCCTCATCCTCTTTCCAACATGTAGTGTATGACCGGCCCAATTTTTGTCATGCCGGTTCACTCTCAGGTTTTAAAACACTTTCTCATTTGTTAAAATGCTACAAATAGTTCAGAATTAGGGCCACAAACCTGAACAGATCAGCCTCCATATTGGTGGGAAAGCGATAAGAGAGAGCCCCTTTAACCGCTACTTGAGCCATACAGCAAAGTTTTTGTAAATGCACTCATCCTAAGGCAGTTCAATTATGGGCGACACATTTTTATTGGAAAAACCGAGTCTGATGAAACGCTTAACAATCATCTCTCTCTTCTCTGTCTGTGTCAGCCAGTCTCATGACCTTGGCGTGGAGAATGTTATCTGCTGTTATCTTTGAGGTAAGACTTTCTAAAAGTCATGTGTTTGATGTCCGATCATTGCTCTTCCTATAATCTTTATGGACATATCCTCCTTTTCCCCCACTCCATCGTCCATTTCATCCCTCCCCTCTTCAATTTACTGCTCTTCATGAGAGGCGAACTTGTCGAAGGATAGCTTTCTGCTTTCTTTGTCTTGCCACTTCTCTCCTACCCTCGCTTCATCACTGTATTCCTCCTCTCTGCCTCTTCTTCTGGACTTGCTCTTTTCATGTCTCCCTGTCTCTTCCTTTCCTCTCCACCCTGCTCTCTCCACTAGCCACCTGGGTTTTGTATAGTTGGTAGAAAGCTCTCTTCTGCCATGTGGTGGCTGTTCAGTATACTGGGCTGTGTTCTGCTGGTGGCGGTCATTTTCTTCCTGACCACTCGACAGCGTTACAAGTTGTTCAGTGAGAAGTGCGTGAGGCCACCAGGACCCTTGGTCACAGACAGCAAACAGAGGGACGACAGGCTGAAGAAAGGTAAAAAATGTTTTTTCTGACAAGCAAATTGACAAAAAGTAGAAGAGCTTTTGTTGTGAGAATGCTGCAGTGTTAAAATGTGAGAAAATACTGAGGGAATCCAAAAATGCCATATTTGCTTCGAGTGATCTCAAAGCGAAAACCTCAGGAATTACATTTAAAGGCATGTATTCTGTTATCAGTAGTGAAATTAAATTAAAATTGACCACTCAACACTGCAACATGGCCAAATGTTTATGCACATTATAATTCATATTACTTACAACCATTTATTTTTTCTGAAATAATTTCGATCATCTATAATCAGTGCTGTGTGCTGGAACTCAAGGTGCAAGCAAGGTATGTAAATTATTATGGGGTAACCTATGTTGAAGACGTTGGTTTCATCCATCTAACTTGGGCCCTTTGGACCTTTTTGACTGCAGACCCTCTCTGAGAGCTTTGAGCAGAGGTCTATGTTGACTGACCTCAACATCTTCCACCAGACTGATTTTCAAAGACTCTATTCTGTGTCTCTTTGCAGGTTTTCGTGTGGACCGTGTTCCCCCTGCTCTGGATGCGGTGGTGATTGGCAGTGGTGTGGGAGGTTTGACGGCGGCAGCACTTTTGTCCAAAGCCGGGAAGAAAGTTTTAGTTCTGGAGCAACATGATCAGGCTGGAGGCTGCACCCACACCTTCCAGAATAAGGGATTTGAGTTTGATGTGGGTAAGATGCCAACGTCTATATATGATCAAACACACACCCTGCACACCGTGTTGTGGTGTATCTTTTCTCATAACTCATCTTGTGTCCATTTATGAAAGGAATATTAAGCAAAAAGTGTTGCTGTCTCACATTATACAGGCTCTATGCTTGTTTCTCAGTATGTTTTGAGTTTCCTAATCCAACATAAATTGCAGACACAAACAACAAAGTTGGTAAAATGATATGTTCGCCATTCTAATGAATTAGCCACCGGAGAAAGAAAAAGGAGAACATTTAATTTTAGTTTTCAATGTGAGCTTAACATGTGATGCTTGAACCACATCCAGCCACACAAGTTATCCTGCTGGCATCATGTCCTGAGTTCTTCTATATTTATGTATTGCCATAACTAATGCTGTCACACAAAGCCCTGCTTCAGTCTAAACCGTAATATCCCCACAAAACTCTGCTTGTTAAATACAGCCTTTAATAAGATGGAGGCATTCAGTTGCTGTGGATATGTGGATATAACTTGTTTTACAGAGAACATTGGTTTAACATATGGAGCTCTATAGAAGCAATTACTGTTTTTAATATATTGCATACTTATTAGTACAAAACCAAGCAAATGCAGAGGAGGAGAGAAATACAAATTTATTTTTTTGTGCACTCAAATGCATAAATCGTGGTCTTGAATTCATGATTTCTACTTCAAATCTAAGGTAATTCATCTAATTAATAAAACTGTTGTGTGCTATTACTTACTGTATTGTCCAGAATATAAGACAATATAATAAACAAAATATATATGGTTGAAAGATTTATGGTTGTATTCCATTTAATGTTCCCAGGCTATAGTGACACTATAATTCACAATGACTGAAAAGTCACTCATTGTCTCACTGAGGTCTTTATAGAAGAAACGAGCAGAGATCAGATACATGATGTCATGACACTTTGTGAACTGAGGCACAACACACCTGTAGCGTCATTAATGATGCTCACTGGTTGTTTCTTTATCCATTTCACCATTTGCTATCTGAGGTTTCAGCACTGTTGATATGTTCCATCTTTAATTTATTATGACAGCGTAAAAAAAATTGATAGATATGTTTCCATTCATAATTAGTTGTTTGGGGCGTTTGACAAGTCCAACTCATGATCATTAAAATGTGAATCTGTTAGACACAGGAAGGACTCTGATAACATCTGATTACCTTTTATAGAGTAGTTTTTTCTAAGCCGTTCATACTTCATTCTCTCCATTCATTAAAATCTTGAGAATGATCCTTCTGAAACTCACTTTGGGACACAGATGTCTTGTGTTTTATATTTTGAATCATTACATAGATCTGATTTAACTCCACCAGGTATCCATTACCTGGGCCAGCTTCATGAGAACAGCCTGCTCAGGATTACTATGGATCAGATTACAGAGGGTCAGCTGCAGTTTACACGTCTGGGACAGCAGTTTGACACGCTGATCCTGGGTCAGGAGGACCAGCGCAGGTACAGTGATTACAGAATCACGCTTTCGTTCTTTCTTTTGAGCTTTTTGTTACCCTTTTTTTTTGCTATACAACACATTTTGAATTCATTAACAGGCGTGACTTACAATATCCAACTAAATTTGAATATGAATTCTGTTTCTTCATAACACTTTTCAATGTTACCCATAAGTAAATAAATTATCTTTATATTTAATAATTGCACTTCGAGACGACATGTCCTACTCGACTTTTCTGTAATTTTCAGGGAATACCATATTCATTCAGGGAAGACTGAGATGGCCGAAAGTCTAAAGAAGCAGTTTCCAGGAGAGGAGGAGGCCATTGATGAATTCATGAGATTAATGAAGGTAGGGAAGAGGGAGCTATTTATATTCACAATGGAATGGAAGATGAGAAGGGGGAGAGGTAGTAAAGATAAAACATTTGACAAAATGAACATGTGGAGTGCCAAAAGGCTCAAGCCTGACTCCATTACTTTTCTATTTGTGTTATTGTAAATCCACCAGCATTCGTGGCATAGGCTAATGTCTATCTGTTGTTCCTGATCAGGTGATAGAAATCAAATACAATTTGAGACCTAAAAGTGAAAAACGCCCCCTTTCCAACTGTATTGGTGGAGAAAAAGGGGCCTGTCACTACAGGTCCATGCACATGTTATATTTTTCACCTTCAATTCAATTTAATGGTTAGTATATGATTACAATTAAATTCGGTCTGGCTCCTCTGGTACCTCTGATTATATACTCCACAGACTACTTCTTTACAACTCTTTATAAACTCATCACACAGTAAAATTATACAGCATGTTTGAAGTTGTGTGACGAAGTAAAACAAGTTCATATAAAGTTAATATGATTATTATTGTTATATATAAATAAGATTGGATAAGATATTATTAAATTAATAATATAAATTAAGTAGCCCTCTATCAAAGCTTAAATATTGCTATGCAGTACTGTAAGAAGACTGTGTACATTGTTGCTTAATTTCTATTGTAGATGCAGTTTTCTCATCATTAGTGGCCCACAGACTTTAGGGTGATGCAACTACATGATTATACATTTTGAGTTCAATATTCCCTGGTCCATTCACGCATTCAAATTGAACTATTATTCTCAGAATTGCAAGCAGTCTATTGGCCTGTGTTTCTTTTGTAAACAGCAACAGACTTTGTAGTTGAGTTTGCCACCTTAATAAAATTAAAATTATTTGTCAGGGTAACAGGATAAATAATGCTGTTTGAAAATATTACATATACTACTATAGAAATAACTACACAGTAAGTCATCAACATAGTTTACAAGGTTCTGCTGTTATAAAGTGCTCATCGGGTTTGACATCTTCACCTGAAGTTGTAGGAAGAGGCAGCTTCTCTGTCAACATCAGAGAGGGTAGGGGACGGAGCGCTCACTGATGCGGGCGCTGAACTAACAACACTACCTGAGCTGCTGGTAACCAGTGATGTAGTGGCAGAGGGTAATTTCTGCTGCAATTTTGTTTGAGTAGTTCCCTTCAATTTAAAAAAATCCACGTCAGTAAAGGTTATATTTGTTTCTATTTCTTAGTAAGTTCAGTTATCTAGGTAAAGGTCAGTCAATATTTTTTCAATAAAGGCAAACACACGCATGACCCATCCGTCTCAGCCTCTGGTTGGCTTACTTTGATCTTCTTACCCTAGCTAACCAATCCCCACTCCTCATTCCTCATCCCTAGAAGTGGCTGATTGAAAAATAAGTAGGTATACGCAGTATACTTGCATATACCTTGCACTACCCCACTTATTCTGATTAATAAATATGCTTATATTGCCTCCTGTTGCAGCTAGCCTCACAGCGGACACCACTTATCGCCATCTTGAAGATGATACCCTATTGGCTGGTTAATTTCCTGGTTAATAATGGCCTTTTACATCGAATATCTCAAGTGTTCAGCCTGGCAACCACCAGCCATTCTGAAATGATGTCCCGCCTCACACAGAACAAGGACCTGCAGGCCCTGTCTGCCTACCTGTTCTATGGTACTGGATATATACATACACAAACATGAAGTGATACCAGATTGCATACTGAGTAAGCCTTCTTCAGTGATCTTTATTCTTTAATTTTCTTGAAGGTGTCCCTCCGAAAGAGTCCAGCTTTCTCATCAATGCTCTCCTCCTTCACCACTACAAACGTGGTGCATACTACCCACGAGGGGGCGCCAGTGAGATTGCCTTTCACATCATCTCTGTCATTCAGCAAGCAGGGGGCGCGGTGCTGGTCAGGGCTCCGGTGCAACGCATCCTGCTCAACCAGCAGGGGAAGGCCTATGGTGAGAAAGGGGGAGTGCACGGATATTTTGGGTACAGGTCTTTTCCATGCAAGTGTGATCTGTCAATCTATGTATCAATCAGTTATCAAAAAGAGTTGACTTGGTTCATCTCAGATCTTACAGGTTTGTTTGTGTTGTGCTCAATGATGCTTCCTTCCCTCATGCTCCTCTTTTTTGGGGTCCCACCGAGGTTTATTGTTGGCCCCCTTTTTACATTCTACTTCAGGGAAATATAATGCATAGAGATAATAATGATTCCTAAAATTATACAATGTAAATGTGCTCCATTAACCTAAGGAGAGATTCTGGAATCAGTAGGTGAAACATCTACACAGACTACAGATTATAGTTTAAGATCCATTCCCTTTAGTATTTATGTTGTATTGTCAAGCCCTTAATAACTCTTAATCTACCATGCAATCATATTAAGCTCTATGTAAGCAATGTCATGTGTTTGTATCAGGTGTGACAGTGCGTAAAGGACAAGAAGAGATTGAGGTCCATGCACCGGTTGTCATTTCCAATGCTGGCATCTTTAACACCCTCCAGACGTTTCTACCTAAGCCACTACAGGACAAACCAGGTAAAGCATATATGAACAGTACATTGAACTTTTTTCTCATTTGTTTTCTTTTTAAAAATGCATATTTCCCAAAATGTGTTTGTTTGCATAGAGATCCAATCACTGTTGGGTATGGTACGGCATGGTATGGGTTCCTTCTTGGTCTTTGTTGGTCTGGATGGAACCAAAGAGGAGCTCGGCATTGTTTCTACCAACTTCTGGATGTATAAAGACAACGACTTGGATTCACTGTAGGTTTTTAAATATATTTGTATTCTTCCCCCATCTTTGTACTTTTCTCTTCAATTCCACAGCTGACTCTAACACGTCGTCTCTGCTCTACTGTATTTTGAAATTTTCTGGATCACTCAATGTGTTTGTCTGTCTGTCTAAACAAAACTGTGAAGAATGGAGCGATACTCTTCCCTGAGCAGAGATAAAGTATTGGGGAACATTCCCATGATGTTCATCACCTTCCCATCCGCCAAGGATCCTACAGCCAACATCCGACAGCCAGGTAACAAAATGTCATTCTTGTTTGCAGATGTATATTTCACATAATAGTTGTCATCTTGGATTCCTCTCCTGGTTTTCTGCTACCACTTTATCACAGGTGAACATGATACTCTCCAATGTTGGTCTTTGTCCTATTTCGCCACCTACTAACTGCCTACAGTGATGCAGCTTTTCAACATTTAAAAAGACAAGTTATCCATCTTAGAAATTTGGACGGGGGCTTATATTTCCCACACAATCAAACAAACATAGTATTTTCATTTCTAGCTGACCCTCTCATTGATACTGTCAGTTGTAACAATAAACATGTTATGATTCTGCCCCTAACCTATACCCTTCTTGCCTCGAATGACAAAGCTTTCCGGAATTTTAAACTTCCTCTCATGATGATCAATTCTGCCGATCATAAGCTGATTGCAAGTTCTCCTTAACAAGTAGGCACCACCTTCAATGTTGAGCTACTGCCCACTGTGCTGCAGGGGTGTGATGCCCATTCACTGTACCAATTCAATTCTCCCCATAGCTTTGTGTTTTTACTGAGCACATATATGAAACATATAACAGTCTGGCATCTGTTTCACAAGGTTTTTAAAATAAGAATTCAGTAGAAGGGCTCAAATATGCACATGATGCCCATAAAAATGCTAAAAGTAAATGCACCAGGTGCTGGTCCTCATAACTTGCACCCCGCAAATTTTTGCTTTTTACAAAACAAGTTTGCAACTATATGCTATCCTGTTGGCTGTACATGCTTACATTAATTTATTCCTTAAACTTATTTTTCAACTGATTTGACCCGTCAGTCAGTAAAAATCATTATTCTGGAACATTAAGGGCGACAGCAGGTTGTCTGAACTTTTCAAGTGTCCCAATTCTGTTGAGGTAAAAACATCTGTTGGTGAGAATGTGTTCCAAAATAAATAAATCCAACTCAATTTGGAGGCCGGGTTAATATATGAACTGAACCTTTTTTTTCGATCTCTCTGCAGGTAAGTCATGTATGACATTACTAACCATGGCTCGCTATGAGTGGTTCGAGGAATGGGAGGGGACAAAACTTGGCAAGCGGGGACAGGACTACCTGGATCTGAAAAACAGCATGGCCCAAGAGATGCTTGACTGGGCACTAACCATATTTCCACAACTGCGGGACAAGGTACAGTTTCTATTCTGTTATGTAAAGCTTGTATGCATATCTAAGGACTTTAACTACTTCACTCAGACAAACAACAGATGGAAGTTAACACCTTTGCTGCTTGACCGCTGAAGAAATTAACAACTAACTTAACAAATCCATCCAAGCCGATACATTTTTGATTTTAAGGTGCACACTACTGGAGTTTCAAGCCCCAAAATTCACATGTTCTTATTTTGAAAAACTCTAGCGTTGAGTATTAGTTTTGACTGGTTGATGGAGACTTTCAGTAACCATAACACGCCGCCATTTGAGCATCCAGATATGAACTAATTCCTCACAACCCTACTTCCAGTAACAGATCCACCTTGTTGTCGGTCCAAGTGAAGAAATCCATGGTCTTACTTTTCATTGTATTTTCTACAACTCACAAACCAAGTGCAGAGTAGACTCTCTGCTTCTTGTTTACATCAGGGAACATAAATGGTGTTGAGTTTTCAGGTGTGTTGAGATTATTTCTCATACAAAAATGTAATTTCCCCTGTGAATACAAAGTGTATGTGTGAAAATTCAGGTGGTGATGGTGGATGCTGCCACTCCTCTAACAAATGTCCACTATTTGGGAGCTCCAAGAGGCGAGATGTACGGCGCTGAACACAACCTGGAGCGCTTCAACCCAGAAACGGTTGCTCGGACACGACCACAGACACCAATCGACGGACTCTTCCTCACAGGTGACTTGACGGACATTTTTAATGTGGTCTAGATTCTGCAGAAACTGACACACTTGCACAATTTTGTGTGTGTGTTTGTGTGCGCGCAGGGCAGGACGTGTTCTGTAATGGCCTGGCTGGAGCTGTTCACGGCGGATTGCTCTGTGCCTCTGCTGTCCTCAATCAGATCCTCTACATTGACCTTCTGGCCTTGAAGACCCAGCTCAAACGCAAACAGACCAAAAATAAACTGACCTAGTAGTGACAGGGTGAGCGTGGAGGTAATTAGTGTAGTTTTAATACATTTAAAGATTATAATCTTGAATCAATACCAGATTTGAAGTGAGAAAGGAAACAAAGGAAGTGAGGAGAAACTCAAAAGAGTGGAGGGTTAGGGTATGTCATGTCTTCCTGCAATCTGAGAGCCAAATTCAACATTAAAGTAATCCTCTACATAATCTGCCTTAATCAAGTTGATTTATTAATCACTGACTGTGTCTGGTGTGATCACAAGACAGATCACAAGTGCAGTGTAGCTAATATGGCTGCCAATGCAGTCATTGGAAAGTTATCTGTGAAATAAAGCTATTGAAATAAATGGAATTTGTGTGTTTGGTTTGCATTTCAAACTTGCAGCGTGTTGCTGAAATGAAAAGTTCCCCAAAGCCAAAGTTATCTGAAGCTTATCAGAGGACCAAAATATCAGTTTTTGTACAAATATTTTAGCTTCTATTATCATTGTCATGTCTTTTGAAAAAATATATTTTATTAAATATTTATAATCTCAGATCCCTGAGGCAACTATAACAGTCATCTTTTATCCTAAAGCAAGGCCAGACATATCTCTGCGTCTAACATCAGGACACTAATGCTGAAATATTTAAACCATCTGCAAAATGTCCAAACTGAGGGTTATCAGCACCTTCTCCACAATCATATTCAGCTCAAGAGGGGCCAAGCATGACTGATGAATCAGTGCGAATGACATCAGAGCCATAAAACCGATATTCGATGTTTGTTGCTTTTGAAGTATAATAACATTACTAATAGAGAAACACATCATCACTTTGACAACTCTAAAATATGTGGCCTTTTTACCTATTATCAGCTAATTAATGGTGGCAAACAATATTATTTGTTTATATTTTTACTTAATTCTAGTGTTCTGGTGGTTTGTCAAACTAAAAGGGTTAATATGGTGACTATTCTAGCTGCTAAACATTAACTTGTTCTCACCACTGCAGGCTTGTTAGCATTACTACAGCGATGCAGAGCTGCTGGCAAAACCATTTACACTGACCCTTCATAAGGTCGGACACAACAAAAATCATTCACATGTCTTGAAACCTGCATTTCTTTTTCACTGGCATTATAATATGCAAAATACCACAGGCTCCAATTAAATATGATGACTAGAGGATGAATCATTCTGGTGCTTGGAAATTGATTCAATGGTGCTGTTTTTAGGGTGTTTCATTTGGAATTCCTCCAACTGCAAGACTCCACCATCTGACCCTCCTTCATTCCATTCAGAGGCACTCCGGAGCTTAGGAGTGGTACTGCGACAGACTGGAGAGAAGGGTGTTAGTGGAATTAACATTATTATTATTTCCCTTACCAGAATAGATGGTGCTCAGTGGGTTTGTTTCTCACCCTTTCTTACAAGCTCATAAATCAGTAGATCAATTTGGTCGTATGTGTCTCCAGGATCTAAAACAAGGTAACAGTTAAACATCACCTATGTTCAAATACAAATAAATAGTGTGGGGCAAAAAAAGCATTACCTGGTTGTTTTATTTCTTTATTATTACCAAGGCATCCTTTGAGCGACTACAGGAATTGTGTCACATTGACTCACTTCTCTACTAAAAAGGTTGGGTTTTGATAGGTGGTTTCTGATCGTGATGTCATTGCGGTCAGTCTCTACATGGCCGATCATAGAATTTAGGGTTCTCAGGACCCAGTTGCATTGCTGCTGATCAACAGAAAATGATGAAATTCTTGATTCCTTTGAGTTAACATTTAATTTTGTCAACGTTGTAATAATAGGTGGAAATTCCCCAGAAGCAGTTTTGTTTGTCCGAAAGTAAACCCTATCCACATGGAGTCAACTTGGAAACTTCCCTGGTTTCACTAGGAAACGGCTGAATATTCCACACCTAGGAGCTTGTTTGGATGGATTTCAGAGACTTGTAGCGACATGTGATGCACATAATATTTATAACTGTCTTTTCTCAGCAGACAACTAATGAAGTCCTTCTCATAATATGTCTTGGAAATTCCCTCACACACAAATACTTAGTACTCATATCATGTTTACTTCAATAGAAACAGCCGTGACTCTATGACTGATTCATCAGGCGTTTTACTGTCATTAAGCTCCGGGCAAAGGAATGTGTTTAAAGCAGAACGGGAACGGCTGCCTGTAGACTGACTTTGACTTGGCTCTACCTTCATTTATAAAGTGGAGCTTTGCAAAATTTCTAGCCATCGTTATAATGTTAGTTAGAGAACTGAAGTCACTAATTAGTGATACTTTTTCTAAATTTGCTATATTGTTGGTAACAGGGAGTAAATGGATAATAACACATAGTTTATATCAAGTTATATTATTCATAAACATATCAAGTGTGTGGCTTTTCTAATTCAGTTTCATTTTATGAAAAACACTGACTATCAAATCTTCACAGCAAATAAACCAGGTAGGAGGAACACAAACTTCAGTTTGCAGTTTAGACTGTTACTAAAAAGCTCCACACACAATGTCCAGCACAAGAACAATGACAAGTGAGGTGTAATATAAGTAAGTGTGATGTTTTAAAAAATATATATATATTAAGTTTACCACAAATTCATGCAACATAGGCATTGTTTCTTTGAGCTTAATGTGTTCCACAAACACTTTATTGCTCAAAGGCTAAACTTTTGCTAATCATATCAGATTAAATTATTATATAAAAAAAAGATTTGATAGATTATTGTTTCTATACTACTAACTTGTGTGTGCACACTTTTTCCCTGTGTTTAAACACTAACCCTAACCCTAACCCTAACCCTAACCCTAACCCTAACTTTATTGAGAACTTTGTACAAATGCTGGGTAGGTCTGTATTGAAACGAACGGGGCGACCTGATATCCATGTATGTTCGACCGCACTAATAAATGCTTACCAGCAGCTGATGTTAGCAGTGTTAGTTAATGACATGGTTTCAGTTGTCAAACAAAGGCTTAATAAATGTTAGAGTAAGTAGAAGTAAAACAGTCCCAGTTCTTTGGCCATGGATTCCGCAACATTTTGGAAACATCCATCCATTATTTTTACCTCTTATCATCTTTTTTTTTATTGTATGAGTGTATATGATTTACTAAAAATGGGGGAGAAGATGGACGTACTGGATCTGTAAACTCTCTTTGGCTTGGTATACACTTCCTTGAATAAAGTTTTTAAAAGATCTCGTCCAAACCATTATCATTTTGCTTTGACCACTGTTCCACCCAGCCACCTCATTTTGGAAGAATGTTTTATTACTTTGAAAGAACCACTGAGAATGTATACAGTGCTCTGCAGTCTGGGTTTAATAGTAGCTGATTAAATCAAATCCAGGCTCAGAGATTCCAAACAAAATAAAATAACTCTGAGATATATTGATGCACACATATATAATCAGCCGGTTTGCATACCCAAGGATAACAGCTTTGCGTTGGTGGTTTTGAAGTTTTATTGAACTCAGGTACAGAACCTTTTAGTGAACCAACATATTATACCAATAGCAAACAATGTGCAGAACATTAACATAACATTAACATATCACAACAGTTTTAATTTACAACATAAATTAGTGAATAAATAAAAAACAAATACCTCACTCCATGATTTGCAAATAACAAATTCAGCAGGAAATAATATAATTTATTAAAAGTGTTTCTCAGGCATCCATCACTTGCACCTTAATGACAGGTGTGTGGCAGTCGGACATTGTAGCAGTCACGGTGACATTTTGGCCTTTGTGAGTGAGATCACTGCCCTTTGCTTTGCCCCTGACAAACGCTTTGCCCTTATTCATCGACATATCTTGAAAAAGACCATGATTACAGTTTCTGCTGATATCAAAGACTCCCACTGCGAACTCGTTTGACTTTGAGTTTAGGTCAAATGGCACCTTGAACAGGACAGCTATCTGCTCAGTGGTGTCTTTTGTAGAAGTTTTTAGGAGTTTGTACGTGAAGATGCCAACAGATCCACATGCTGTGTTCGGAGTCTTGGTGAATTCCACCTCCCCAGATGAGGACTGACTGATGGTGGGAGGCAAAGGCTTCCTGCAGCTTCCACGCTTAATATACATCCTGGATGTAAATGTTAAAAACACATTTTAGCATTTAAATGTGAGGATTTCTAATACATGACACAAAATTCTGAACATTAAGGCAAAACTAGTTATTACCTGGGGTTACAAAGAGTGTATTGAAGAGATTCATTTGCAATCTCAATGTTGCACTGGCGATGTGTTGGAACTGCTTTAATTATGGCGCCAAAAACTGACGTGACAATCTCCACAATCCCAAAGACCGGGTCAATAAAATCCATGATGTTCAACTTGGCAATGCAACCACCTGTTCAGACATAGAGAAATAAATTCACTCATTAGCCTCCCAATTAAGCTCCCAGATATGAAATGCTCATTTTAAGGTAACAAGAATACATTGCCTCTCACTTACAGATGTTTTAAAATACATATCAGTTATTTTTTTATGAGAAGTTCTTCATAAGGAGGACTGACGTCCTCAGTAGACCAACCTTGCTGCTTTTCCGTGGGATAAACACCTCAGGACACAGTTGACAGCTCTCGGTGTCTTCCTTCTTATACAGGGAATGGAGGCCAAAACCTGTTTCTCAAGGAAGCACTGTCCAAACTAGTTGGATACTACTTTACGGTAACTGTATACACCCACACACATTAAAACACATTATAAAGCCAAGTGTAGTGCTCTTCAGGAAATGTGACTTCACCTGCCTCAAGGCTGAGATCCGTTGGGTTTCATTGTATCAGTTATGCCAGTTACTTAATTAGGAAAGTCCAGCTTCTTTCCATTTCACAACTTCCCATTTCATTTAACAATCATAGATATATGCCAGAAATCAAACTCCTGAGCTGGATGTTGTTTTGTAGATTTTGATCCTCAGAAATGGAGTATTAAAACATTGGCGGTGGATACTCAAAGGTATATATTGTATGAATTCTATATATTCTACAAAATGTTATATGACTGTATATATGTTGAAAGTTAGAAGCAGAAATTCTTTGCATTTATGTGGATTTTAATTAATTGTCCATGAAATCAGAGAAATTAATCAAAGTGTGGAATAATTACTTTCAAACTCAAAGTATGAACGCAAATATTGTAATAGTAGTAATGTTGCAGTCAGTTGGGTTAAACCATTGTTTACCTTGGGAGTTGATTTTAAATTCGAATTTTTTATTCTGACGTGTTTTTTTTACAGAAGTCTATTTACAGTGCGGAACAAAATACAGCCACAAAATATATAATTTAATGATGCAATTTCTTACCAAAATCCAAACAAATTTAGGATTAGGATGATGATATCAATTTAATACACAGCTAAAAGCAATACAACCGTGAGCGTAACCCGGTTATGATGTTATGTAGATGTGAAGGTACAACAAAAGCTGCTGGACAGATATGGTAATAGTCAGTAAAGGACCCATTTCATTTTGGTGCTTTAGAATTGTGTTTTTCAACATTTTCGTTGATTCATCAGAGAATAATTAATTTATATCGATGAAAATAAACCTGACACATTAAGGGGACATATGAGTGTGTGTAATGTGATGCAGACAAAAATAACCTGGATGTAGTGAAATTAAATGTGGTTTGATAATGGGACTGTTTGACCTCGGTGGAGGCTTGTGATCTATGAGTGTAGTTTCCTTTATTACATTGTATCCGTCTTTATCTATGACGACTGCTCCGAAACGCACAGACTATACTGACTATGGTCGCAGCTGCCTATTGGAAGTAAACACGCTTTTATTGTGAAAAAATGTGTCCGCTTCCGCCGGCCAGGGGACCGCAGTAGTTCCGGTCTGTGAGAGAAAGGCGGATGAAACGCTCCTAACAGGGAACAAAGGACGAGTGAGTGAGTGCTGCTAAATTACCTTCTCTGTTATTTCACACAAATGTATAACTTGACCCTTTTCTACCGTTGACAGGAATTGTTTATGCTACATGTGATCTGCCTCTCAGTGATGAAGCTAGAGTAGTCATTTACCTTTATGTACAAAGCTAGCTTTAGCTGCTATGGTTTTCACTGTAGCTTAAGCAGCGAGGTTAATTCAAACGTCCTGAAAGTGGCGCACACTTCTCACGTGACAAGCCGTCTGTATGAACACTTGTTATTTGTACGCGCCGCTTTACTGCATCTAAAAATCATTAAAAAACCACTGGTTGTATATTAGCCCCACGGTTATTACAGGGCAAACAGCCTCTTTGTGTTGGCGGGGTTGGCTAACAGGCCAGACATGCTAGCTTCTTAGGCCCCGTTAGCCGTTGTTGTCATGAATGAATGCTAGTAGTCATTTACCGGTTTGTTTTTGATGATTTTTCTACCAAAGAACTATATAATTGTAAGGGAAGGACGAAACTAATCATATCTGTATGTTCTGATGTTGTCCTTTCCAGGCTAACCAATATGTGAATAGCTCTTTCTACTTGAACCCAGACTGCATCCACGATGTCAAGTAAGTAAACATACACTCTGACGGAGAGCATGAAGCTCTGAACACTTTAATAGCTGGGCTCTACATGTATTCAACTAGCGACTTAATGGAAATGTCCACTAATATTATGGAGATCATGTTTGATGCTAGTCAATACTTTGATACTGTTTCCTCTATTGCTCTTGCATGAACGGGGACCACAGTATAGAATTAGTATGGTGCAGCAAAAGCAATTCAACCCCTGGCCATTGTATCAGTAGCTGTATACCATCACATCCAGATGTAACTCACAGCAGCCAGTCTACTGAACTCGTTTTCAGTGCTAAAAAATACCCAAGTGCATACATCATTTTGTGTTGATTTGGACTGAGGCCATGTTTACTTAAACAAATCCCTCATTTCTTGGGTTGCCTGATTGATGTTGCTTTTAAAGAGCAAAGTGTAAAACCCTAAAAGGTTCAGTGCAGCCATATGTCATCCCTGTGTTGTTTTGTGGTGGAAAGGGTAAGAGGGCAGTGGCAAAATCAGGTCAGACTCAGGGACTCCTTGGCTGATTTGTATCATCGATGTTTAGAAGGCAGCCCCAGTTTTCCCATGTATATTGTTTATATGATGCATATACACTTTAAATGTAGACAATCAAATCTTAGAAATATATGAACTATAGGTAACAGGTAGGTGGAATAGCTGACTAACGTTACTTTCTCTTTTTTGATGCGCAGAACGGCCATCCTACGCACCTCCCCCTCCCCCAGCCCCGACACCAGTAAGTGTTCAGCTCTCACGTCAGTTAACTGGTAGTACATGTTAGTGTACCGTTTAAGTGCCTTTTTTAATTGTCTTTCTTCACTGCTATCTAACTCTCTTTAGCCACATTTTGCATTGGTTTGAGTTAACATTCCTCTGTCTGAGCAGACAGAAGATTCCACAAATCTTATTCAGCTTCCCATCATCAGTCTCACTCCTGCTTTTCCCGTCATGACAAGCACTCATTTAAGATCCTTCAAAGAAGGGATCATGTTGACTCATGGCTACTGGGAAAGACATTTTTTATTTTAGTTGGAATCGAAATACATTTTCTTTCCAACTTTTCTTTCCTTTGCATTAAACAACAGGGCACATCATATTGTAAAGTCAAAATGCAAACATGCACACATAAACCCACATGCACAATTAAATAATACAACACGTTCTTAAAAATGTGTCATTAAGCTTGTTGCAAGATCCTGGATAAAATGCAACATTGACATGTGCTCTCAGTCTGAATTTCAGCCTGCTGGACAGTTAGCTTTGCTTTTTCTCTACGTGGCTGCATGATGATTTCATAGAAAAAAACAAGCAAAATTATATATTTTCATGTCCCCCCCCTACCTTTTCACTTATTTCTGTTTATCCTTATTCCTCTTGTTTGTGAGCCATTTCTCATCCGTGTTTTGTTTCATTTGTCTTCCATCAGCAATTGCCTTCCACCCCTGGGTTTGTGGGCTACAACCCTTACAGCCATCTGGCCTACAACAACCTCCGGCTGGGAGGGAGCTCCGGAGGCTCCAGCAGGGTAATGAATTGATGGAGGGAGAGAGGGAATGGGTATGGGTATGATTCAGGTTAAGAGGGAGGGGGCTCACAGGTATGAGGAAACGGTGGAAAGACATGAGCATTAAAAAGGCTCAAAGTGGAGCTAATGCAGAGGCTGTTGGGATGACGATGGTGACGGAAAAAAAGTCGATAATGCTTATCAATGAAATTAGATATGGTATTGGATTATTATATGTTGTTGAAGTGACAAGGGAGTTGTTCTGTTTAGTTTCACACTTAGAGCTGCTCAAACGTCAACAGTTTCTTTGTAAAACAGACTTTGTGTCCCCACTCATATAGTGAGAGTTGGCCCATGTGCATGATGCTAACAGCTCATCTAGGCCAATAAGTCCTACTTGTATTCATTTGCTGTCTCAAATCAGATTACTCAGTGCGAATGTACTTTAGTACATGGCAAGCCAGAGTACACAGCATTCAAGACTATTGGTTCATTTTGGTACTAAAACATGAACAAGTTGTTTATAATGAGTATCTGAAGAAGTTGAAGATAAATGTTACTACAAAATTGAGGTTAACAAAATAACAATTATTTAAGATGGAAATTGTTTATAATTAACATAAATGGACTATAATTATATGATCAAACTATGAAGAGGATATTTCCTGTGTCCACCTCAGTCTTATTTCCATCCCCCATCTCTGAATTGCTTTAAGAATGGAAGTCTTAGTTAGCAGTTTGAACAAGAGGAGGGAATCACAGCAAGTTAAAAATGTAGATAATGCATTGTGTATAGTTGTTTGGCAATGTCTTTAACTACCTCCAGGTAACTCTGGATGATTTGGGCACATATATAATCAAATATATATTTAAAAATATTTATAATATTCAGAAACATTGGTTGAGGACAAATGCTTTTATCCTGATTGCTAGACCTCTACATTACACACATGATGTTATTGTGACTATCACTGAAGGCAATCGTTGTTGGTTTAAAGGACCTCGTGTCATGTGGTGTAATGCCTGAAAAGATGTGAGTGGACCCTGCTCACTTTCTCTATACTGCGATTGTGCGGTAGTAATATTCGATATTTGTCAGCAGGTCACCGTTGTGTTTCTCAACAGATATTGCTCCACTAATAATCCAGTTCTTGAAATCTGAGATTTTCTAAATCGCATATGTTGCGCGACTTCTCTTTGCCACAATTTCCTCATCTTGTGCAGATGTTTGATTCTCCTCATGGTCGATCATCTTTACATTTCCAACAACAAAATGTGCGTGGTTGTTTTTTTGGTGTGTCAATAAATCTCACAGTAATTGTCATGATCATTTTATCACACAGCCATATTTCAAACCATGCAAGTGTTGGCTGCTGAAATACATTAATGTGTAAACATGCATGTAAATGGGTTGACATGTTTGATTAATGCTTTTATCTGGCTGTAAGTATTCATATAGAGCACGCATGTAGTGATTTGTTGTGTTTACATCTACACCATGTTCAGATCTTAATTTAATGGATGTTTTACAAGAATTAATTTTCTTTTCTCTCCCTCTCTCTCCGAACCTCTGCCTTGTATTTGTTTCTGTGTCATCCATGTCACTTCTAAATCCTCACTTATACTTCTCTCCCCCTTTTGCCCCTCTTTTCTCTCCCTCCCGCAGAACGCCTCAGGCATCACCGTCCCAAAGCCTCCCAAGCCTCCAGACAAGCCACTGATGCCTTACATGCGGTACAGCCGGAAGGTAAGCAGGAAGGTAAGACACCCATCCACGGTGTCTGCTTTTACTGCTTGTCCTCCCATCCCCTGAAAAGGTGCAGCGGTTTGAGGGTGGGAGACAGCCAAGCCATGACGCCTCACCACCACCTCAGCCATCTAGTGGAGTTTTTCCACTCTGTTATCCCGTTGGCTTACAGTAGCATCCTGTTTTTGTCAGCACTAAAAGAGAAATAACAAGCATGTGCATCCTTGAATGGCTTTGTCTTCCCGGCTTCTCTAGTTTCCCATCTCTGATTCTGCTTAAGGACAAAATCTACTCTAAACATTCATATTGACAAAACCGGCAATTCTGTCTTAAGAAATATTTCATTCTATTCCATCCTGCTTTTTTGCAACAGTTACACCTTTTATTCCAGTTAATAATTCTGCCAAGTAAATGCCTCATTTAGGCACTTTAATGCTTTCCTTTGCACCTTTTCCTCCTTCATTTCCTTCACTGTCTTGTAGTAAACGTATTCAAAGTTTACCTGCAATGACCATGTGTTGTGTTTGTGTGTGTGTGTGTGCGTTTGGGGTTATGCCTCGTCTTGTGCATGTGTCTTGTGTTTGCGTACATGTTCAAGGTATGGGACCAAGTGAAAGCATCCAACCCCGACCTGAAGCTGTGGGAGATCGGGAAGATTATCGGAGGGATGTGGAGAGACCTGACTGATGAAGAGAAACAGGACTACCTGAACGAGTATGAAGCTGAGAAGGTGAGTGGCCCGAGGTGAACTCATTCCTGCACAGTACTGAACTGAGGATTTTGACTGATGTACTCTACTACACTACTCTTCTGTAAATAATTTCACCCTTTTAGGCTTAATGCCAACATTTTCTGCTCTGAATCAGATAGAGTTAAAATTTGACCGAAACTTTGTACATCTTAAATCATCAACCACGTCACATACCGACTGAGCCTTTGTTAACAGGTCAGCAGGAACTTTGTCTTAATATTGTTCATTGTTGTTTTCATGGTTGTTCTCCGTCAATGAAACTCTCAACTGTTATATGCTTACCTCGCTTAAATCGTCAGCAATTGTCTGAGCTGCTACTTGAAAAAATATTTTTTCTGGCCGAGAGTGCAAAAAACATGTTTTTACCTTTCCCACAAGTATCAGTAAATCAGTGTATTTCACGAGGACATTGTGGTTGAGATGCACACAAACATCATACCCGGTAATAACAATTAACAGTTATATGATTTATAAAATACTGTTAGTTATAAAACAACTTTGCCAGTTTGAATTGTTAGAAAAATACTAATGTATAAAGGTCGATTTATAGTCGGGTTGCACGCATGCACGCAACACGCCCCTTTCGTGCCCTCTGGCATCTTGCGTGCGTCTGCCAATTTTTGTCTAACTATACGACAAAGCGACGCGAGCCTCACGCAGCTCGTAAGGCTTGTGATTGGTCTGCTTACTACATTCCGTCTGGAGTCTAGCTTCCGGTTTCATGCCCTACAATACGCGGAAATCACGGAAGATTTAGAAGAACGAATATGGAACAAATACATGAGCACTTGGCAGAAAAGATCCGAAAGTATGACCGCTTGTATAACTCGTCACTGACTGGCCGATTTGTCCGCCAGAAATAGAATATGAGGAGCCGGAGTGGCGATGTAAATAAAGAGTCGACGAAGAAGAAGTCGTCTCTTCTTTGTGTGTTTTGTCTTCGACAAAAAACGTTACTCGCCAGTGTTCTGGCGGTGAATTGCGTTGCAACACGCGCAGCACGTTAGAGAAGCATAAACCAAAACGAGTCCGTCGATGCAGCTGCGTGGCCTTCCGCGGTTGCAGTCGTAAGACTATAATTCGGCCATAAGTAACGAAAAGAGCATCCTGTTCATTTGACAATAAAAATGCTCTCCTTCCTAATAACAAACCCATCTAGGGTCATTTGAATGTTAAAGGAGACAGTAGTGATATCATTTAATTAAATTTTTTCTCTTCACCCAACTCTCCCAGATTGAGTATAATGACAATTTGAAGGCCTACCACAACTCCCCGACCTACCTGGCTTACGTCAACGCTAAGAACCGGGCTGAGGCTGCAATGGAAGAGGAGAGCAGACAGAGGCAGACTCGTATGGACAAAGGCGAGCCATACATGAGCATTCAGCCGGCTGAAGACCCTGATGGTGAGTTATACATGTTTGGAAAATAATTCACTTGCTTCAGTTAAGATTTGTGAGGTGTCTGATAAGGAATAAATTTTTTAGTCAGACTCATTATTTAGGGCAAAATGTTTTCAAACAATGTTTAAGTTAGTAGTTTTCTTCTTCCCTCATGGTTGTCAGTTAAGTCTGACTCTTCTCTTCTTCCCAGACTATGACGATGGTTTTTCAGTGAAGCACACAGCAGCTGCTCGCTTCCAGAGGAACCACCGGCTCATCAGCGACATCCTCAGTGAGATTGTGGTACCTGATGTCCGATCTGTGGTAACCACAGCCCGCATGCAGGTCCTCAAGAGGCAGGTCCAGTCTCTTATGGTGCACCAGGTACGTTGGCAGGACAGGTTTTCTGCATTGCGTAGATGATATTTAAACTGGAAGCCACTGTATTGGGAAAATGTTGCCACTGATTGACCGTGTGCTTCATTCGCCGTCTGTTGTTGTTTTCAGAGGAAGCTAGAGGCTGAACTTCTGCAGATCGAGGATCGCCACCAAGACAAGAAAAGACGCTTCCTGGAGACCACTGACTCGTTCAACACTGAACTCAAGCGGGTACAGCGGCTTATTCCCATAGAGACAACTGAGTAGTGAGGATGAGGTGTCATTCCAGATACAAAACATCCCTGTAGATAATGTTAACCACCCTTGAAGTAAATATGAACTTGATCACGGCGGAAGAGTATTATCACTCAATTAGAGAATTATTACAATCTCAAACGTTTGATTTGTAAAAAGACAAGGACTATTGGCTTAAACGATTGTGTCTATCTTCACCTCATTTTATTTTCATAAATGTGTGACCCTGGAACCCTTTACAAACAGAGAATGGAGTTTTGTTGACAACAATGATTTGTGTATCTCCAGCTTTGCGGTCAGAAGGTTGAGGTGGACATGGAGAAGCTTGCAGCAGAGATGGCCGCGGCTGAAGAGGCGGCCCGTCGCCGGGCAGAGGAGAGGGAGCGTGAGGCAGCTGAGCAGGCAGAGAAAGCTGCTCAGCAGGCGCAGCAACAACAACAACAGCAGCAACAACAACAGCAGCAGCAACAACAACAGCAGCAGCAACAACAGCAGCAGCAGCAACAACAACAACAACAGCAACAGCAGCAGGAGGCTGCTTGCAACAAAGCTGTTGAGCAGAGCAATGCTAATGCTAAAGGCACAGCTAACCCCCCTTCAGGGACCAAAGAGGAGGACATGCCCCCACCAGTGGCGACAGGTATGAGTGTGTGCCTGTGTTTGTGTTGAATTGATGGTAATCATCCAGTAGGTTGCTGACTTGTGTTGATGTACGACCACATTACATTTTTTATTTCAAAAGAAAAGTATGTCTCCACAATAGCATTTGGATCTAAATCAGAAATCATCTTAGCCCATGCTAACACATTTGAAAAAGCATATCACATAAATATTAACTTTCACTGGGTATGCATATGCTGCTGCAGACAGGAAGCAGGTTGTCTTACTCGGTTGATTGCTTAGTTGCAGAAATACTATGTTGCAGTCTGGGGGATTCTTGAGGGAAAGAGTCACGTGTCAACATCATTGTTTCAAAGAATCTCCTTTAGGGAGCTTGACGGCATTGAAGTAATGTGGATTGCAGGAGTTAAAAAAGCAAAAGCGATGTGTATTAAAATGAATATTTATTTGTGTGGATGTTGCTCAAATCTCTTATTCTCTCTATTCGTTGTTCCCTCCCCCAGATAAAGCTGCGCCTGCAGAGCCCTCCTCAGATTCCCATCCTACTCCACCTCCTCCATCTGAGGCGCCCTCTTCTGCTTCTGATAAAGCAACTCCTCCTCCCCCTGAGCCTCCCAGGGAGAGCAGCACCCCCAACAGCAGCATCCCCAGTGACGACTGCAGCAACAGCAGCAGCAGCATGCCCCCTCCACCCTCAGAGAGCACCCCTGGAGGAGCAGCCCCAGAGCCCCCAGTGGGCCAGGAAGCCAACTCCCCCGCAGCTAACCCTAATGTGTCCGCAGCACCTCCGCCTCCCTCAGAAGACCCAGCCCCTCCCCCTCCACCACCCCTACTACCCTCTAGCCAAAACAGCCAACAGTATGATATGTAAGAGTCCGTGTTTAATCCACACAGTGGTAGCTGTAGATGTCATCCCTATGCTGCAGCTCCCCTTCTGTGAGAGGAGCAGCAGGTGTGGAAGAAGTGTTTTTTTATGATTAGAGAGTAAGATGAAAACCCTGTTCAGACCGGGTGTTAACATTTGTCGCAGGTGATCCCATCACAAGTAGAAAGCTCTGAGTACCGGTGTTAACGCTCCCAGCATGCATTGGGAACAGAAATGATGTACGTGTTTATTTGCATTAAGTGGGATCAGATCGCTGTGATCACTGGAGACGTTACCTTAGAGACAGATATTGATACCAAGTCTGAACAAGGCCTGATGGTGAGAAGTGCTGAATGGTTGAGGGTCTGTTATTTAGGTCAATAAATAGCTAACATGCATTTTAATGAGCTGTGTGTGGTTTTCATCTTGTAGCGTCAGGCATCCGGACCATCAGAGGGGAAATGAGGATTTCACTTAAATCTGTATGTTTCCTATAGATTTATTTATCAGTAGTAATGAGTGAGATTTTGACCTGACTGAGTTTGTGCTCCAGGCTTTGTAAAAACTTCTTCTCGTGTAATCATCTTGCTCAATGGATTTCCCTGTCATCTAAAATTACCACATACAGGCTGGGCCCAGGACAACAGAGGGCTGTTAAAATGTAAATGGTCAACAACAACCTCACTGTTGGCTTTGATGTCATTTACCGGTATCTCACGTAACACCTTAACATGACCGTTACTAATCTGCTCCTTCATATCGTCCCAAACCGGTTACCTCCAATTGAGTTTCCAAATAACAGGGTCCACATTCACTGAACTTATACCCAGAAGAGATTCTGTCATGGGCTGGAACGAATCATTTATTTCCTTAGTATGCATGTTCAAACATGTTTTGACTTATCACAAGCTTCACAGTAGATTATCAGACCACGTTGTCATTAATCTGCAGGAAATGCTATTCTCTAGACCTGACAAGCACCCTTCAACTGACCTAACATACGAGCAGTAACTAACATCTCGACTCAGCCTCACACCTACACTATGTCTGTGAAATGTCACGTGATGTCCATAACTGCCACTGTGTAGACTTAATACTGTTGGATGTGGCTGATAAAGTACAAATGTATGAACCTTTAAATCAGCACTGTATAATTTGCTGAGATAAGACCATAGCTGCAAACTCCAGGGGGTTCCTTGTATATTCTACCTTCTGCCCGACAAGCTAGGAACATTTTTCTGGATAAAGTGCATTGCATGAAAAGACCCCCCCCCCTACTTGTAAAACCTCAAACTTTTCTACTTTATCATTTTGTTTGATTTGCAAAACAACTACTGTTAGTTTTTTTTATATATATAGTGAATCCTTTTCAAATAAATATAATCAATTTCTGCCTCAGTATAAAACCTTTATCAAAACGTTCAATCAGATGCCATTTACATTTTAGTTTGGGAGGGGGCAACACATATTGTTCCAGGTCTTGAAAATGCCATATTTCATTTATTTATGCACACATTCACTGCATGTCATACTGAAATCTTACCATTGTATCCTTAATTTTAGTCAATAAGCGTAAGCCACGAGAAACTGTTAAAATTCAAATGTAGGACAAAATGCTGCAAAAAAAAACATAATTTACATGATGGACTTGTTTCCATTGTGTTTTTTTTTATCTGTTAATAAAATGACCAGCATGGGTTTTAAAAAGTTGATATGGATGTCTGTTCCCCGGTCGAAATCACATTTATTTCGGAAATATTAGACACCAACTCTTTTAGCCTTGCATCCGAAAGAGCTCACAGACCTGAGGCTATATTTTTAAGGTTACAATGCTCCTTTAGACGGCATATTCCTGTTAACACCACAACAACTTCAGAAAAAATGCACAGTCCAATCTCATCTTAATATAACCTCAGTCACTTGTGCATTTAAAGGACTATTTTCTTACTTGAATTAGACTGTTTTAAGTATTAGGTTTCTGTTTTTTTTGCCTCTTTTTTGTACCGTCAACTTGTCTATCAAAATAAAGGTGATTTCTCAGTCAGATTGTAGCCGTGTAATGTTTTTTTCCGCTAATTTCTTTAATATTTTACTTGAATTTGGAATTGCAAGTAAATTATGAAAGCAGATCTTATATCAAAATCTGCATTGTAAACAGTGCTAACGATACAGATGTGCAGACAAAATAAACAGGATTAATTCATAAAGACACATTTTTCAAAAATATATAATATTACTTCACAGCGGTTTGTATGACTTTGCTAACCAGTGCAGTTTCTGTACATATTTCTCCACAATTTATTTTCCCTCCAGATTCATATAAGGTCACTGTGACCTTTAGCCTTGAATAGTAATAAATGGATGGATGGATTAATGAATGAATTGATGGATAATGAATGAATAGATGTATAAATTAATTGATTATTTAATGAATGGATGGATGTATGGATTAATTAATGAATGGAGGGCTGGATGGATCAATGAATGAAAGGA
The DNA here is from genome assembly GCA_038501795.1 of Pseudopleuronectes americanus. Lineage (NCBI taxonomy): Eukaryota > Metazoa > Chordata > Actinopteri > Pleuronectiformes > Pleuronectidae > Pseudopleuronectes > Pseudopleuronectes americanus. Next base: position 17,136,405 of record CM076732.1, on the reverse strand, counting down.
TGGTTTGATGGATACATTAATGAATGGATGGCTGGAGGGAGGGATTAATGAATGGATGGATGGAGGCATAGATGGATGAATATGCTGCGCAGCAGTTGAGTGACACCCTGGACTGACACGCATGTACGAAGGCGCGTCACAGGCGCATCTGACTGTGGGTGGAGAAGCTCGCTGCGTAGGAGCGCAACAGATCCACACGCGTTTAATCTCGATGTCGGTGCGAGTAACCTGTTCACCATGAGCCACTGGCACCATGCGCACGGCTGCCTCCCCATCGCGCTGCTCCAGCTGTTCCTGCTCCAGCTGTTCCTGCTCCAGCTGCTGCCGCCGCTCGCCCCAGGGCGCGTGGCGGAGCTCGCGGTGGCGGCGGAATACTCCTCCAAAACCGACTTGGACTATGAGTTCGGGGACTACCGGGGGAAGTGGTGCATCGACGACCACGGTTTCGTCTACGGGATTGGAGAGGTCTATTACCCGAGCCCTGCGGCGTGTCCGTGCACGTGCACCTCGGATGGTCCCGTGTGCGTCCGACCCAAGTGTCCCCGCGTCCACCCCCGGTGCACGCGGATCAGATATAAAGCGTGCTGTCCGGTGTGCGACGCTATGGCCAGGGTCTGTGTGTACGGGGGCAACACTTACCGACTGCTCGAGGAATTCAGGGTGAGAACCATCCAACCAGCCTCACTGTTCTGTTCCATTCCCAAGTTCACTGAGCTCCTGGACTCCCATCGTGCGTCCACTTAGATTTACGCACTATCCAGTTGATTTATTTCTTTAACCCGCCTGAGCTTAACGATGTTTCCTTTCTTTTCTTTTATTTTCTGCATGACATAGTGTTACGCACATGAAAAGTTCCAGGTGACTGGTTAAGATCATCTCAACAGTGTGTACTGTGTCCACTGATGGATGTCAGTTTGTATGTGGTGTTCTGTTTCTTTCCTTAGGAAAATAGGAGCTATAGAAACAAAGATCCTAAAACTTAATTTTGACAGAGGTCCTCCTCGAGTTTCATATTTTGTTTTACAACAAAAACTTTAACATGAAATTATCTTAATTTATTGTCTATCATTAAAATACCAGGAATTATTTATATAGCCTACTACTAATCAGTGAAAGGCTTAAAGTTGCGTAATATATATATATATATTGAGTAATCTTTATATACAGTCTATGTATGTAATAGATAATGCCATCCACAACACTGTATTTCCCCTTCAGCAGACTATTTTGGCCTCTTTCAGCTCATTCTTTTGGTTTCACAGTTTTACGAGTTTAACAGACCTCACATTGCATAGAGTCTGACTGTTTGTCTGCGTTGTGTTTTGCTTCTGTTGCCCCCAAGAAGGTGCCAAACAAATCTAGTACTGCTGCAGTAATTCACAACTTCATTAGCTCCAAGAGGTTGTTGTATTTTCCCACTTGCCCATTTCTTTTGTTGATGTTTTCAGCAGGATTCTGCAAAAACTACTGAAGGGAGATCCTGGACACTTGATGGAAGGATGGGACTGGGACTGAGAAAGAACTCATGAATCCTGAAATTTTGTTAGCACTGAAAACTGTGTTTTATGTTATGATGGTGTATTAGGACCGTTCATCCCCCCCTACAGTCTCATTCTACTCTAGTCAATCACATTGTCATTATTGACAGTTAGAAATAACCCAACGTTGAATCTTGTCATTGAAGTTGAAATGGGTTGTGTGTTGCAGCTGTCGAGGTGTGAGCGCTGCCGCTGCGAGGCCAACAGAGAGGTGTACTGCAGCATTTCAGGCTGTCCCGCCCCCCACTGCGTCAACCCCTACCTACGAACCCAACCACTGCTGCCCCATCTGCAAGGCTGGTAGGTCTCACTCAAAGTGAACAGTGAATAATCTTGGGTACTTTTTGAGCTTTCATTTATGAGAGATCAAAAAGTGTCTCTTTTATTCTCTTTGTACAGAGCTACTTAAAGAGTTGTTATGTTGTGATGAATGTGTGTGTGTGTGAATGTGTTTGTGTTGGCATATCACTCATGTTATGGGGACCTAAATCTGTTTACACACTCACTTTCTGGAACTTGTCTTCTTATGGGGACAAAAAGTGCCCATTACATGGTTTGATGAAGTGTCCTTGGGCAAGATGCTGAAGCCTCATAGATGTTGAATGCCCTAGTTGGTAGTGCTTTAGATAAAACAGAAGCTAAATGACATGTAAATGCAATGACATGTCAAACTATAAATTAAATAAAATGCTGATCTTAACCCCCATATTAATAAATGTTTTATGTTATTTGGCACTCACACACACACACACACACACACACACACTGGAGCTGGTGCCTCGAGTGTGTGCCATCAAAAGTTGTTATTGTGACAGCGTGTGTTCACCGTGCAGCTCCCTGAAGCTGCTCTAGTTACGTCACCTCACAGAGCCAGCAGCTTATAGAACCATGCTGTTATGTCATGCATGATGTCAATGCAACAGGCACTGAAGTCCATTTCTAACATCGGAGGGATTTAAGTGTGTGTGTTTGTGTGTGTGTGTTTGTGTGTGTGTGTGTGTGTGTGTGTGTGTGTGTGTGTGTGTGTGTGTGTGTGTTGGACAGGCACAGCAGGGATGATAATAATGAGACAGATGGTTTGGTTTGATGCGTCACTTGTTACCCCCCCCTCTCCTACCATTTTCCCTCAAGTCAGCTGTGTTTTATTGAACCCAGTTGGGTCTGGCATCAGATGAACTGTACTTCCTGTCCTCCCGTCGTGGCATTGGTAATTGTTTCAGGGGGGAGCTGCCAAATAGAGGAACCCCCATCTGAGAGAGAGGGATATCAAAGACAGGCTGTTTACATTTCTGCTTGCTTGGTATTCAATATGTGCATTCCAACAATGTTCCTGAAAATATCATATATGTTACAAGCACATGTTGAACCATCAGTCACAAGTAGGTTTTTCAGTATTTTAACCCTTTTGGTTTTTAGAACATTATTGTGTTATAGAAAATTAACCTTCATAGATAAAGTAGCAGCTTTTGACCATTAATATAATCTTTACTGACAATGTGAATTTTGTTTTGGGAAATCTATGCATATTTATCACAAATCTCAACTGAAATGTGTCACTAAAGTATTCAGTAAGTAATTCAGTACATGTTCAGGATGTAAACCGTCTGAACAACCATGTCCCTGTCTTCTTCTCTCAATTCTGACTAGTGAACCTGTCCCTGTCACTGAGAAGCCCCCTGCTGCCATAACTGTGCATTACTGTAGGGATCAATCAAATGTTATTAGTACAGCCCATATTCACATATCATTGTTCGCCTCATAGGGCTTACAGTTTTTCTCCATTGCTTTGGCTCATTTCACGAAATAGAAATGACATTCTCAAAACAACACGTGCAAACCTCCAAACCACTGGGCACTTGTTCACAACAGACTTGAATATCTCATTCCTTTAATCAAATTGCTTGTATTAGCACATCCTAGCACATGACAAGTACAATTTACAACAACTTGCACAAATTTCAAATGATTTAGCACACTTTGCAAACGGTTTGGTACAATTGCCTTCAGTTAGCCCAATTACCAATTGAATATATATTGCTGGTCAAAACTGACTGTTGCTTCTCAGTCAAGTGGTTGTTCTCTGCAGAACATCTTGGCATCATTTCCTTGTTTACATCATCCCCTGCACAATAGTTCACTCTACTGTCAAAATCTTTCAGGCACATAATACCATGAAAAACATCATGGTATATACTGTAATAAGGATATCATTGATCATCGGCTTAATTTTCAGGTGCAACTAGAACTTTAGTAATCAAGGTTGAGTTTCACACATCTGATCAACAATCACACAGTAAGTTTACAGTTTTTCTCAATTGCTTTGGCTCATTTCACGAAACAGAAATGACATTCTCAGAGCTCTAAGTGCAATTGGCAAAACAGCCCATATGGTTCAGCACAACTACATAGATCACCTTCAAAAGGTCAAATCTCACTATGCCAAATTTTAGTTTTGATGTGCTTATTGTTTGACAGTATATTGTGCTGTACACATTTTCTGTTACTGTAAGCACGATGTATGGCAATTACTGTAACAATTTCCATGGCAGTATGAGTTCAATAAAGTATTTTATGTGGAACCTTGAATTAATCTTTGTTAACAGAATTAAATTTCTGTTTGATACACATAGTATTCTGGAAAGAAAAAATCTACTGTAACCATTCAGTGTCAAAGGACTGAGCCAAGATTGAAATGTGCACATGAGGGATTATTTCTATGGTCCACTGCCATACTGACAAAACATCTCAACATTTTGACCTGTAGTGTTTAAACAATGCCAAAGGGACTTTTCATTTTGGGGGCACTGACTATTTGAATGAGAAAAGGATTTAGTTTTGACTGATGAGTTGGCTGTTTTGGTTGAGATATGACCTTTTGCAGGTGTGCTATGGAGTTTTGCTGAACCATCTATGTTATTTTGATGATGAACCACAGCAATCGAGAAGGAACTTTTCATTTTGGGGGCACTGACTATTTATATGAGAAAATGATTTGGTTTTGAAACTTGAGTTAACTGTTTTGGGTGAGATATGACCTTTTGAAGGTGATCTATGTAGTTGTGCTGAACCATATGGGCTATTTTGCCAGTTGCACTTAGAGCTCTGAGAATGTCATTTATGTTACGTAAAATGAGCCAAAGCAATGAGAAAAACTGTAACAAGGTGTGGCACCCTCTGCTCTTAGATCCTCAACAAAGGTGAGGAAAAACATGGGAACCAAGATCGGATTTAACATGGGAAAAAGCCCAGAAGCCCCAGAAAGTCCCAAGTGAGGGATCCCTATCTCAGGACGGACAGAAATGCTGTCGATGTCTCGTGTAACATCAATAAAATGTCAATATCACAAAACATTCAGGAGAAGGACAGTGTCTGAGGGTGGTATGTTTAGGTGAAGTATTTACCTTCCTTGAATAGTGTTTCTCTTTACACTAACCAAACCCAACCTTAGTACCTCTTTTTGTCATAACCTAACATAATGTATAACCCCAGCTGTGGAGGGGAGGGCCGGGGGAAGCTCTATTCCAACAAGGGGAAAACTGTTTCCAAGGAGGGAACCAACTTCGCCATAAGACCGACTGTAGCATGTTTCCTGAATCTCTAGGTCCCAACTGCTTTGCTGGGAGCAGGGTGATCCCGGCAGGGCAGCGTGTCAACATAGACGAGCAAACCGTTTGCTACTGCACCTACCGGGACGGCACGTGGCACACCCACCCCTACGCCACCTGCGAGCAGCCGCCCCAGCCCAGCCCAACACCAGATGCCCGCATTAAGCCATCCAGGGACGAGGACACCTATGGGAAAGGCGGGAGAACGTTTATTGCCAGACTGGATGCGATACCATGAAGTGGACTGTGGGATGTGTTCAGAGAGCCGCTCTGCAGGTACAAATAAACTCCTATCCGTTAGTACCAGGAGTGATTAACTCAGTATAGCAATAATCCACCTGCACATTTAAGTTAACAACACAAAAGTTTGGATTATCTCAAGTGTCCACAGCTGTATTGCTTTGTGTTTGTGCTTCGGCTCAGTCATGGTTCCACATGTTTCAGATGTGTGTCTGTTCTACAGAAGCCACAATTCTGATAAAGCTACAATTTAAGTTTCTTGCAGCTCAGTTCAAAAGATGGATAGAGGATTGTGGTGCTAAGTCTCTCAATTGAATTATTTACTACACAACATATTTTTTCACCTGAATGGCCATAACATTGTGTCCTAGCCTAAAACTCTCCATTTTGGGCCTTCCAGGTTATTTTCTAACCCCAAAGCAGAGCAGAGGATTGGAGGTGGTGTGACATTAAGTCAATCTTTTTTTTGTTTACGCATGAATATCAATGTAGCCAGTCACATAGAGCAGCCGCTGCCATTAACCTTTATTTGTGTTTATTTTCTATCAAAGAGATAAAAATAATTTAGAAAAGAGTCATAAATGATGGACCCCTCTCCCAGGATGGGAAGAAGTGCAATAGATATCACATGTAGCAGAGCACATCAACATTATAAAACTATTTACAACATTAATGTATCAATGTTTCAAGTATTTATAAAAAAGAACATGTCTGACAGGGATGAAGGGAGCAGTGATTGTAATGATAGAGGTACTAGTAGTTTATGTGGGCAGGCATATTATATACCTAATTAATGTAGTGATTTTGTGATGGTGAGGCAAAGAGCTGAAGTAAACTAAACCCCTGAACTTAAGTAACAGAGACACAAACATGCTAGAAAACTAAGGAAGAGAAAACACTTCACAGTCAAAGCCACAAGTCTGAGCGGTCAGCAGCTGTTTGCACTGATATGAGGATCCTAAAAATCCTTTGCACACATCAGGAGACTTAGAGCTGTGGAGAAATGTATAATTTGTAATGATTGAGTCCAGTAGAGATCAAACACACTTGAAGATGGTCGACCAACACCACAGGGTGTGACGGAAGAAAGATTGACCACATGCATTTGCTTCAGTTCTATACGATCAATATATAGATAGATCCAAGTCACTATGATAGTACCTGCCCTGCTGCTGCAATTGTTTTCACTGGAGTAGTTTTTTGTCTGTGTTCACAAAGTAATCATTCAGGTGTTGGTGTTGATTAGAGAAGAAATGCTTTAATAAAACTGTGGAGGAATCTACAGGGAGGTGGGTGTTGAGGGTTGATAAATCAAACACACACGCACTGGAAAACAAAGGTCCCATTTAGAAAAGCACATACTCATGGCATATTTTACTTTTGGACACCTGCTAGTTTTTATCATATTTTATTATTTTCAAATAAATGTTAAACTCGCTGTTTTCAAGTAATATATTTTTTTAAATGTATAAACAATAAAATGTAAGTGTCACTGTCATGGAGAATGTGAGATTTGATGTGGTACAAAATGGTCAACAAACAGGAAATTAATATAAAGAAAATTAATCGTAATAAGCCCCCTGATCCAGATCTTCACTGAAAAGTAATGGTTCTTCCTCGGACCATGCCCCCCACTGAACCACATGTCATAGAAATCGATTGGAGCAGGTTGCTTCGTATCCTACTGACTAACAAACAAACAGATAAAAATGTCACTTCCTGGAGTTTATTACGACAAAGGTGTAAGCTGCATGAAGAGGAGTAAAGTGAACGCGGGAATAGTAGAGAGTGATGAAGCCACTCACTGAGCTGTCTTTGCTTCTACCTTTGTTCCCATGGGCATTTCTCTGGAGAGATGCTCTGTGAGTTACAGTCCCACTTTGTGAGTGTCACTGAGGGTGAGGTTGGGAAGGGGATAAATGTCTTTAGGGTGATCGAGGGGAAATGAGTGTAGGGTGCAGGTGGCGGCTTGGTGCCCCTCTGCCATGACCCTGCTGCTTTCCATCTGTAAGCATAGAGGTGTCCAAGCTTACAATAACCTTGTAGCCAGGAAACCATAAATAGGCTACTCTATGTAATATCAGAATGCATGCATGTCCAGTATGCAGTATGTAATGTGTAAGTCCTGTTCTGTGATAGTGGTTAAATGACTGGGACATGTCCCTGCAGTGTTCACAAAATGTGTGATTTGGACTCTTTTGAACAATGTTATTCTTTTAAAACTCATTAAAGTGTTCATTGCTTCAGCTTGTGCTTCATTTTTTTGCAACTCTGGAATCACCTCGTCACATGCATTGCTCCAGTCTGTGTCCTCTCAGCTCCTCACATGCTCTGCAGGTGATTCCATTGCACTCTGGTTTGTAATAATATTTAAAGTTGGGTTGTCTGGATGCTCTACATATATATATCCTGATATATGTTGTTCATCTGTAATAAGTTAATTAGGTGTCCACAGTTCAGTAATTCACTGCAGGTTTCTGAACGCCCTCCAATGGTAGGATAGAGCAAGTGCATTTACTAGATGCAACAGTGCTGTTGAAGATATTGTGCCCGTCAATATGCAACTTAGTCCTTTGAAAAGGCTTCCTTAAAAACACAGCATGTCATAAAGTTCCAGTGTGTAAGATTTAGGTGAGAGGGATCTATTGGAAGAAATTGAATATAAATTAATCCTAGTCATGTTTTCACTAGTTTGCAATCATCTTAACAGACGTTTTCTCAACCCTAGAATGGACCCTTTATACTTTCAGGAGCAGGTCCCCCTCTACTGAAGAGCCAGTGCTTTTTCATTTACAGTAACTGAAACTGGACAATCTGTTTTTGACAACATGTTAAGGCTCCTACAGGTTCTTTCATGTTTGAGAGGGTGACTGGTATATTCAGATGCAACATGCAGCCTCACTCAACAAATTCAACAAAATGATCCTTTAACATGACTCCGTACACAAAACCAATAATGGGGATTACAGATTCATGGCTTGTTTATCAACAGTTTATTGAAAATGAACAGAAGTGCAAGCTCCACTCAGGCAATGCTGCCAGCATTGGAGGCAATCCTGGGCCAGAGGTCAGCGCACTCTTTGGCCACTGGGCCTGTGATGGCTGAACCTGCAGATACAAAAGGAAGGCACCGTTAGTTAGGCCTTAAAGTCAGAATTCACCAATATGAACAAGTCATGACAAACAGATACAAGTTAGATTTATTTCCTGGACCTTGGTTGCATGACAAGGTTAAATTTGTCTCATCACTGATTGAGATTGGTCAGCCACTGGTTCGCTGCCATCTCACCCACAGTGATGAGTTCGATATTCCCTTCTTGACAACTCACACAGCCACAGAGCAGACGCAGCAAGTGCTTTTTGAAGGGGGAAACGTTTTTCTACTAAACTACTCCAACAGTGATGCAAATGTCTTATGGATCAAGTGGACACTGGGGCAAATATGGAATGGATCAGAACAGCAAAAACTTCAAACAGCCGGCATTGAATATTTGCTCAACGTCTTTGCCACAGAGGCAGGCAGAATCAGTGGAAAATTGTAAATGCTGATCTCAATTCTCTGCTCGATGTCATTATATAAGCTAGTATATCAAATACATATTGCCCTGTGTATGGCTCCAGTGTTTAAACAACTATACAAACCTAGTGAAGCATTAAAACAACTCACCTTTCATTTCCCCTTTGACGTTTACTATGACGCCTGCATTGTCTTCAAAGTAGAGAAACACGCCATCTTTTCGTCGATACGACTTCCGCTGCCGTATCACCACTGCAGGATGCACTGTTGAGGTAGGATTAATGGATTAATACAAGATCATTCACGACTGCAAAAGACAAGCATTTTATGATCGGATGGGAATTGAAGAGATGTCTCATCACTGATTGAGATTAGTCAGCCACTGGTTCGCTGCCATCTCACCCACAGTGATGAATTCGATATTCCCTTCTTGACAACTCACACAGCCACAGAGCAGACGCAGCAAGTGCTTTTTGAAGGGGAAACTTTTTGCAACTAAACTACTCCAGTGATGCAAGTGTCTCATGGATCAAGTGAAAACTGGGGCAAATATGGAATGGATCTCCAACAAACTCAAAACCTGCAGACACTCACCCTTCTTTCGAAGTTCTGGCTTGCCTTTCTTCACGGTGGCCATGACCATGTCACCCACACCCGCTGCAGGCAGACGGTTCAGACGCCCCTTGATGCCCTTCACGGAGATGATGTACAGGTTTTTGGCACCTGGAGAGGGAGATAACCATGAGAATAAAAACTGTGTGGGAGACAGGAAAAAGATCCTGATGGTTAATTTCAAAGAAAGAGGTTACAAGAGTTGCCCCGCTTGTCTCATCACTGATTGAGATTGGTCAGCCACTGGTTCGCTGCCATCTCACCCACAGTGACGAGATTAATATTCCCTTCTTGACAACTCACACAGCCACAGAGCAGACAAAGCAAGTGCTTTTTGAAGGGGGAGAGAAGTGAGAAAAGTCTAAGATACAAAACAGTGTAGCAACATAAATAATGTTATAGACTAAAATGCACTAAGGACTTGTTTTTCTCCTGTGAATTTTAGAGTCCAAATAACTCCACACCGGATTTCAGACAATGGCTTAAGACCCGAGTGAGGGGAAAAGTTCTGTAAATGTTCATGTATTAGGAGCTAAGATTTTAGAAAGTTATGCAAGAGTATGAGTTGGCGCTTAAGGCGTTATATAGGAAAGGTATAAGTTGTTATATTAGCACAATTGGCCATGGAACTTATTTTAAAAACATCTCAGAACATATAGAACTTGGATTGGTACATTTGTTAAGTATAAAATATTAATTTCTATATTTCTAAAGCAGACCTGCAGGCAGGAATCTTGAGTATCAGACTCCACTCACATGTGACATGTTAGCTTGAGAGCTAGCAGCACGACAACCAGGAAACCACCCTTCATTTCTTGAATGCACATCTACTGCTCGCCTTCACAAGCAGAACCTTTTAGATGTTTTGTGTGCATGTTTTTCATGAACCAAATAAATCAGACTTCCTCAGCTATCTATGCAGATAAAATGTGTTGGATTTTCAAAACCGAGCATTGAGATCTAAGGATGTGAGCTGAGACATACCTGTGTTGTCCGCGCAGTTGATGACTGCTCCCACTGGGAGACCCAGCGAGATGCGGAACTTGGCTCCAGATGAACCACCACGTCCTGAGGGAAGAGAACATACACATCAGCTCGGCCTGTAGAAGCTCCAGGAGAACAGGTCACACACACATAACTTAGCGCCACATCTGAATTTACCTGTTCATGCTGCTTAACATCCTGACACAGAATCTTTACTTTCCATGAGCTAAGAGCTGAACACTTTGAATCCTAGTTACATGGTTCAAGCTGTCAGCCTGTGGACAATTGAGACTTTTAGCTTATAAGTCAAACTCGATGAAAAAAACCATGGGTAAAGTCCTGAGGTAGAACTTATAATTTACACGCAAGGTTTTTCCAAATAACCACGAGACTTACGGGAAGCACTCTGGAGTGAAAGTACATAAAGTACAGTAGCCTCAAGTCTAGAAAAACGTGCCACAAACACGAACCCAAGCAAAGAAGCTACAAATTAGCTTCAGCTACATATTAGCTTCCGCGACAAGCCCGGCTAACCAGTCTTCTTTGACACTACCAACCGGAAACTACCTGTTTACCTAAATGTTCTGTAACTAATGAACTAGAAAGCAAACAGATAATCCGCGTGAATCTTAAAAGAATCATTCAAGTCCAGTCTCCGGCCTCCAGCTCTGGTTCCACGCCAACATGGCGCTGACAGCAAAACATGGCTTCCTCCAGCCAGCCGGAGAAAACACCTTAAATATCACTTAAACTGTAACATTTAACTTAGAACTAATCGCACACATATAAAGTCTGCATCGCTCCCTCACACACAAACTACATATTTAGAGCTAGCGTGGCGTCAAACCGCCAGATGCGCGTGGATCATGTGAGGATGGCTACATTACCTCTTTTAGACATGGCTGCAGAGGAGAAAGAGGGAGGTGGAGGAAAGGGATTGTGGGATATAACGTTGAACCAATCTACATCCGGGTCATGGTTACGTATGGCGTTCAGGGACTGTCGGAAAAATCACTACACAGCAGACATTTTAAAGAACATTGAAGAAATTGTACTTTCTTGATTGTTGTTGTTCTGAGTTTGTACCTATGCTTTGTAGCCTCGCGGTTGAATGCACTTATTGTAAGTCGCTTTGGATAAAAGCGTCAGCTAAATTAAAAATGTAAATCTAATGTTAAGGAAAATATTATGAGTCTTAATGATCACCGTTTCTAATGTACCTTTTCCTGTATAAATACATCCAAATAGCACACAGACATAAAGTCATGAAAATCTTATTTGGACCCTCTAAGGTTTTAGTTTGATCAATGTAGCCTTTCATATTTTATACATATATATTTAATATAATTTCCAATAAAATATGGCTATGTACCTGACAAAATATAAGCTGTCCCATCTTCACCTGAATGGAATAAAAGATCAAATGAAGGAATGGGGATTTTGATTCTGTCCTCCCTCTCCAGCAGAACAGGTCGTCACCGGCCATTAAAAAACATCTCCACCAGATGGCCGCAAACCACAATTTCCACGGACTCTCTCTGATAAAGCTGTGAATTACAGTAAAGTCATGCAGACAAACGATGCTCACACAGATGGAGTTTGAGACACTGTCTAATATATACAGATCTGCACTTGTACAACTGAACTGTTTCCAGGCAATAGACAAGCCAGCTGTGTTGAGTTCAGAATGACTGATATCCATTTTTTTGATGGAGGGAGGCCATTACATGATATCTTCCAGTTGACAGCGGTGGTATTTCTGATTAAATATGTTGTGTTTAAAATCGACATGCTCTGGGTTATTTGGATTATTTTTCCCAGTTAGGATGGCATGGTCCTGGATAATATTATTTCCCCACATAGTTGTGCAGTATAATATTTTATTGTAGCACATAACAAAAGAGGATAAATAAAAGCAGTTCCTAAATGATCTGCCAAAATCCGGTCTAATCCATTTCTGCGTAATTGGTATTCCATCCCCGTCTCCATGTGTAAATGATAAAGTGGCATAGAACGTTTGAGTGTTTTAAAATCAAATGTTTGCACTGGTAAATTACAGGTTTTGGTGATATTGTCGTGCTTCGCATCTCTGAGGAACACAGGGAATGTTTCACTATGTGACTGTATGACAACATATCAACAAGACTTTTTCTAATCTAATTCTTATTTTTCATTATCGAGCAGTTCTATTCAGACCATAAATATCTCATATTGTGTTAGTTTGAGGTGTGAAGTGTGTGATGAGTTGCTCTGGATATTCAATATGGAAAACACAGACTGCCTAAAAGGATACTTAATTTTGAACAAGTTATTTGCTCATTCTCAAAACATTTGAAAACACCACTGTCCAATTATGTTTTTTGGATATTTTTTATAAACTCCCATGAAAGTTGGTTCCCATTTGTGATACACTTAGAAGGAAACCCAACAAGTTGCACCGGTCAGGGCAGGACTCATACCTTCCCACATTCTGTATATACTGCCCAACATAGTTCCACACAACCCGACTTTGACCTGACGTCTGTTCAGAAAGAGACATTTTTTGTGCAAGTAGATCATGTGTTTGCTGAGAATAAAGATATACGGGCTACTGACATATTACCAAAATCATAACTGCAAATATTTGAATAATCTAAAAACACAGATACTTGGAGATGCATCACTTTTCTAAGAAGCAGAAATCTTACTTTAAAATTTATTTCTGTATTTATCTAAACAGAATACTGAGCAGTTCCCAAGAGAAAACAACAAACTGTTTATTTTCTGTAACATTGATGTGGTAAATTGTAAATACAAGTGTTGCTGTATATCAGGTGTCCGAAAGGGAGAGTATCTGAAGCAGCGCTTTTCACTCTGGACAAAGAATCCCCACAGAAATACATTTAAAGCTCAAGGAAGACTCAAGGGGCCACCTTGACATTTGACATTTCAGTCTGTCTTCACAACATTCATATAATAGCATACTGACTGAAAAGGCCTTGTGTCTAACTGTAATGTCAGAGGAGGACGTACAATCCACATTTTGACAGATCCCTTGTGATATAGAATAATAGGGAAAACTGGAAATGTCAAGGCATCTTTTCAGTTTCTTTCTTTGCATGAACATTCTGGAAGCTCTGAGGTTCTTACCGTCTCAAACCATCGGAGTGCCTGTCACAGTTCAGTATTGTTAGTCATTATTTGGGGAAAACACAAAGTATTTAAACAATTTCTACATTTTTACATGGAGAGATTTTACCTGCATTATATGGTCTTCATCAGCAAAGGGTCTGACCTTTGCTGAATGTTTCTGCTGTCAAGAGTTGGTGAACTATTAAAACCATAGTCTACGTAGGCTTGTAGGGTTAAAACCCCAAATGTTAAACAGGACAACAAAAATAGGGTCGCTAAAGTCCCCAAACTACAAGTTGTAAATATGTGTGAACAACTGGATAGAACCTGTAATACTACAGCCGCACAACACGCAGGTATTTGTTCATGTTCTTTCAGACTTGTTGTCCTTTTGTCAAAATGTCTTTGTGATGTGAATAGACAGACATACGGCTGTCTGACAGCGTTCAATAATTCATGTCCAATGTCCGTCCTCTGCACAGTGTCTTTTCTTCTCTCATCAAAGGTGCTGGTGGCAGGATGAGGCGGTGTTGCTCTCGTCCTGCTCTTTTTGGAGTTCACTGATGTTCAGAGTGCATATCATGTGCTTGTGGTGGTGTGCACTGGCGTCCACTCTGTCCAGCCTCTTACCTTTGAAACATCTCTCACCTTTTACCCCATTCATGAGCAGAGTTTGCACGCCAGAAAAAGAGGAAACTCTGCGACAAGATCATGCACATTATGTTCTTCCTCTCAGGGCGGTCTTGTGCTTCTTTATAACTGTGCTTCAGTCCAACGCTATGCTCTGTGCAGGTTTGAAGCACAGCTAAGTACTTCGCCTCCAGGTATGTCTTATCAAACTAAAATATCCTGCACATGATCACATACACTTGTGTACATTTCAATATTTGGGCACAGAGAATGTGTTCAAACACATGTATCAGATCAAATTAGGGTCAGTTATATGTGCCTATGAAAAAATATTTTAGTCATGTAGTAGAAAAATTAACTAAGCACTGTTAACAAACTATTTTGTATTTAGTTAGTAAGTGTCTGAAGCCTTTTCAAGAGACTTTTATGACTTGTATTTACATAGACCAAATGTTTAGGACTTGAGCTGTTTTATGGTCGGAACTGTTTGTGACATGAATACAGTGAGACCATTTGTGATTTAATTACCCATCACAGGAAGGAGGGTATGTCTTCTTATCACCTTAGGAAACACATGTTAATCAACTGTTGTATTTAGATTCCTCTCTTTCCCCCACCCATTGATCCTTCCTTGATTGGTTCAGAGGGACAGCCCTCAGTCCTCCTTTATAAGATCTGTGTTTTTGACTGTTCTGCATCATCACTCTGAGATCCTTGTGACTCCCTGTGTTGATCCTTTCTGCAGAAAGCCCCTTATTAAATACACGTAGATGACTTTGTTGTTTCCAGCCTCTTGTATCTCCAGATTTCTATCACAGTCATGTGTGAGTAAAAAAGTTTTGAACCTGTAGAAATATTTTGGGTCCTCCCTCTGACCTTCTTACTCAGTCACTCAGTTTGAGTCTCTATGGTTCCAGACATATTTCATTTTCCAATTATTAAGGCTGCTATCCTCCTGGGAGGACACACAACTTTATAGCCTTGTCCTGATCTATGCCTCCACCACATCACACAGATATACGGAGAGTTCCTCACACCTGATAAATTTTTTTTTGTCTGATATACATGTCGATTTGTGGGACCTGACCTAAACCAGCTTGTGTGACTTTTTAAAATATGTCCAATGGACTCAATTTACCACAGTTTGACTTGAGTGGTGGAACCTGGTTCTAGAGTCACCTCAAGGAGAAATACAATACACAGGAACAGGATTTTAGTTTTTAACATTTTAACGGACTTGCTTTATTGATTTGTAAAACATTGTAGCAGCAATAATGTTATAACTGACAATAATGTAATAATTTAGCACATTTAAATGTAATAAAAGCCTATAGTCAGTGGCGGTTTTAGGCACGGGCGAACCGGGCAGCCTGCAGTTTTCTATTATCTATCATAACACTGTGTGTGGAATTGGCAAACTGGCGCCCCCTGCAACTGCAGCGCTCCTGCTTGATGCTGCATGAGAAGCGGGGAGGGGAGGGGGCGCGGGGGACAGGCCACCTCTGGGTCTCCCAAATGGAGCGGACAACGGGGGGAACGGGGATCCACTGTGTAGAGCAGTCAATCCCAAATAGTGTGGCGCGCCCCACGAGGCATAAACTAGTACTATAACCGATCCAATGTTTTAACGTCCGTATCTCTTTAACGGCGGAGCAGTAAACAAATCGCTCTTTCGCCTTGGCAAGGGGTTGGCAACCCGAGGCTGTGAAGCCGAGGGCGGCTCTTCAGCTCCTCTGCAGAGGCTCCCTGAACAGCGCACACTCCGTGGCTCCGCCCCCCCCGCCGGGCCCCACTCTCTCAGAGACACACACAGGAGATCAGAGCTCTGTCACCTGTAGCAGCCGGTCAGTGACAAACGAGAGACGGTGTTCAAAAACCAAGTTGAAAAGAAAGTACGATGAAGCCTATCTTGCTCTTGGGTTCACAGTCAATGGGGTAGGACATGAGGAGAGACCAGTGAGTAATTTACGTCTGAAAACTCTATGAGACTCAACAAATTAAGAAGACTATAGAAACAAAACAAATTAAGAACTTCCCTGACCTGCCATCAAAAACCTATATATTATTCTTAATACCGCTCGGAGGGGGTCTCGCCCGGGCGCAATTCCATGTAGAACCGCCACTGCCTATAGTCTAGTAGCTTGCCAATAACATTTCTGAAACAATAACATTTTTGCCGTCTCTCTCTGTCTCTCTCTCTCTCTCTCTCTCTGTCTCTCTCTCTCTCTCTCTCTCTCTCTCTCTCTCTCTCTATCTCTCTCTCTCTCTCTCTCTCTCTCTCTCTCTCTCTTATCTTTAATGTAAAAAAATGTCAAACATAAGTTCAGAGAGAGACTGATATGCCTTTGTTCAGGACCTCTCTGACTACCTAAATACAGAAGATCAAACATTTTTACTGTATAGATTTGGAGATTTTTCAATGTAAACTCCAAAGTGTGTACAATCCAATCAGTTCATTTCTGGATATTTCAAAGAACTATAAAACACTTGCCTGATAAGTGATGCCTGGATTTGGCACAGCGCTGTTTTGAGCCGTACTTGTGGCAACATGTAGTCGAGGCGGTTTGTGGTATGAGCCTCGCTGATTTGGGTTCCTCCTTTCTGCGTAGAGACAAAAGAAACGTTGTTTACCCACATGATATCATGTAACTGAGATGGACGACTCAGTCAGGAATCAGAACTCACTTTCTGTATGAAATGACCATGTTTGAGATGATGTTTTTATGTCTGCACACCTCAAACCTGTGAAGAAGGTCCCAGCCAACATAGTGTATTTTTGTATTATTGTTATGTGATGTTTTTATTGGGGTGTAACAAGCTGCTTGAGTGAGAAACAAAAAAAAAGTTTAAGTTTTGCTCCATTAAAAGATGTCCTGTCAGCCAATGAATCGAATTGTGAGGAAATTTCCAACGTTGCCTGTGAAAGACATCTTTGTGTGAGCAGTGTTTCCATAGTTCAATTTTAACAACATGTAACCTGTTAGGTATATTTTTGTAATGTAATGTTCGTCATGCATTTGAGTGAATTTAAATGGAATAAGGTTCTAATAAAGATGTTTAATACTTTACACTGTGTGAATGTTTGTGTAATTTGGTTTAGTACTGAACTGTTAACTTTTGTAGATTAAATTACTTAAATATCGATCATTAATTTTGAGTCTTCCTCAGTCTGAGTCACTGGAGGTTATGTCACTAAGTAATGCAGATGTTTATGTTATTAGAATATTCTACGTATACAGTAAAAGATTTGTGGAGGGATGATTGGAGATCCCACCCCGTTGAACGACAATTTCCAAAAATTTATCCCCCCCTTTCCCTCTAATCCATCCCCACATCCCTTAGGTGAGAGTGCTGTGTGTGCAGGTGAACATCTGCAAACTCAATCACAGGATCCAAGGTTTATTTTTAATCGTTTAAACCACACTGACCGTGAATTCATCAATTAATAAAATTAATTAGTTATAAGGGAATACGTTAATGAACTAGGGCTAAGTTGTAGCACTTGCGGGCCCGAGCAACCGCACGTTGAAGCCTGTTGCGGTCGGTGGAGAGAGCGATCGATGTCCAAGCTGTTGCGAGTGGAAATCAAAGGAGAGGAGTCGTCGTTCTCAAGTTAAAATTAAGTAGATTTATTCAGAGGTCACAGGTCATGAAACTGCGGTGTTCGGCAAATGGACATGCATGGGCCAGGAAAAAAGGAGGAAAAGAGGCGATTAAACAGAGTGCGCACATAGGTTATATATTTGATGTACTGGGCGTGACAGAGGTCGAGACTAGATAGAAGCTGCTGCATCTACACGGGCTAGTGCCTTCCTCCTGCGTGATGAGGATACTGTACGTGCCCACCGTTGTCGGGGTTACCAGAGGTCATAATGTTCCTGTCTCAGAGCAGCTGCCTTAGTGTGTTGTGTGGGAGAGATTTTAGGCCAAGGTCTGCTCATTATCTGTGTGTGAATTGAAACAGGGAGCTGGGATGTGTGATATAAAGTGTTGACTGTTCTACAGAGTGTAATAAAAAGGTATAAGGAATGTATGCGGTGTATGTCAATAAGTGTATGTGTTATGTATGTGGTTTATGTCAATAAAGCGCACATCTCCGCTTTGCACGCGTTTTGCGCATTGCAGCACGGATAAACGCTTCACTTCCTGCGTCTGTCACTCGATGTCGGTCCTTGCCTGCTAATTGCTCATTAAGGTCCACGCTATCAAATAGTGAACATTTTACGTAAATCGAATGATAATTGTAAAACGAAGCTTACTTCCTGTTGCCAGTGGGTGGCGCCATCCCTATTATTACGCACAGACATATAGATCCGTTCAAGTAGGCGCTCTGATGTAGCGATAGCAATTTTGTGTTAATTGGACATGTTTCCACAACTTAATTTTCACACTGATCAGTAGGTGGCGCTATGACCCTGAACTAATATTCATATATGGAGCTGTTCAGGTCACGATTGTGATCATAGGTCAGTAGTTTGGAGCCGGTTGGATAATGCAAATTGGATTAACAAAGTACTTCCTGTTTCATGGCGAATCAGTAAGTGGCGCCATGACACTGAGGAAATATTGACACATAGAGCTGTTCAGGCTTGTACTCTAATCAGGAGTCAGAAGTTTGGTAGTGATAGGACAATGTAGCATGGAGTTATGAAAACATTGTGTCCTTTGGCGAAGGACTATCATTCGCCGCACATCAATGTACATTGGCATTTACTTTGATGGCCAAGGTCTAGTGTAGATAAACATGTATTTCTTTACAAAGAAGAAACTAAAGACCTTAAAACCTACCGTAAAAAACCTTTTGTAAAAGAAATCAAGTCAGACATCTCATTTTGATTTTATTTCTTTATTAAGTTTTGTTTCACATAAAATTGATAGTTGTGTGAGGAAACTGAAGCACTCAGAGTAAACCCACACAACCCTACACATCACATTATAGTCAAAAGAGCTAGAGAGGACCTTGAGACTCTCAAGAGAGAGTGAAAGAGAGTGAAAGAGAGAGAGAGATATTCTACCAATTGAAGAATTTGAAGAAGAACTTGCTGATGGCCCCTCTGGACAGCTGACGTGTCAAAGACTTGGCGATGATCTTCTCCACCTCGGGCTCCTTCATACGCATGGCGACCAGCAGCTGCTCAGGACAGGTCCACCTCTTGCATAGGTCCTTGAAAATGACTTGGTAAAGTTTTGGAATATTTTTCGTGGTGAGAACTAAGTCAAAGTCTTCCAACTCGGTCCATGTGTTGATGAAGAGATTTTCAATTATCTCCACTAAATCCTCACTCGTCAATGCCACTTTGGTCTTCTTGTGCGTCTTCGTGACGACCTGGTTCACGAGGATACGGACGTACATTTTCTTCTGGATGTCTGTCAGCTCGTTTGCTTTCTTCTTCCTGATCTTGCCCTTCTGGTCCTTATTGTCCTCCTTCTTCTTCGGTTCAGGGACCTTTGGGATCTCAGGGACCTTTGGGATCTCAGGGACTTTGGGATCTCAGGGACGTTTGGGAAGTCACAGACTGTGGGATCTCACGGACTTTGGGATCTTAGGGACCTTTGGGATCTCAGGCTTCTTTGGGATCTCACGGACCTTTGGGATCTCAGGTGTTACTCGTGAGCTTCTACAAGCGGCCATCACCCTGTTGGTGTGGCTGTCGACCTGCTTGTTCACAAACCAGCTCATGATGGACAGGAAATATGAAACCTTCTTCAGTATGTCTGAGTACAGTTTGGTATTTGACTCAGGAACCAACAATGGGCAATCTGGATTGATTTTTTGATTTGTGACGTACAAGTAGAGTAGACCAGCGATTTCTTTAGTGAACAGAAGAACTCTGTCTGGTGGAATGTTGTTCACTTGCTCAAACACACAAGTCTCATCTTCAGCTGTCAGCTTCATCTCCGTCTGGAGCAGAGCGTAGATGTCCTCCATCAGCTGATCGATTGACTTCCTGCTCTTGACTTTTGGTTTCTTTTTGAAACATCTCTTGAACTGTGTCAAAATTTTTAAAATCCATGCTGTTGCAAATGTCTTTGCAAAAATGTTCTTGATCTTCCCCTTTTTTCCTGTGGTGCTCTTCTGGGAGCTCTTGCTCTTTTTGGAGTTGAGGCTGTTACTTTCAGCTGTCACAATTTCAATGCTTGCCTCAATGGCCGGCTTAGTAATGGCCTTTGCAGCATTTATGATCTCCACAGAATAATTCTTCTTGATGTTCTCAATGTCTAAGATCTCATCGAAAATGGGCTCTGTGATGTCAGTCACCTCCTTCACAATGACCTCCTCGACAGTCAAACATTCGTCACTGCGGGCGCTGCTCTGTCTGGAGCTGCCCACTGAGTTCCTTGTTGAAACAATTGTTGATATGGAGGAGGTGTCGCTCACCAGGCTCTCTGCAGGGTTCTGCTCCTGTGAGGGAGTCATCCTGCTTCGCTTCTGTCGCAGTTTGCCCCCGTACAGGCGTTTGATTTTGTTAGCGAATGTCTTGAACATTTTGCTGATGAGGTAGATCATCTGGTGCAGTTTGCCTGGGTCTGTGACACGGGTCAGTAAAAGCTCCTCAGGGGGAACATTGATGGGACTATTACTCAGGCTGGAGTTGATGGTGTCAGTCACCTCCTCCACCACCAGGTCGGTGAGATCAGCCAATTCTACAGACTCCAATTTGCCGCCAGGTGCAAAACTCGCCCTGATTGTGTCGCCCAGACTGGTCCGAACATCCTCCTGAGTTATAGGTGAGACAGAATCTTCCTGACTCTTCAGCAGAGCTGTTGAAACAGTTGCTAAAATGTCCAGAAAAAGCTCTGCCAACAGAACCTTGGTGATGTTGTCGGGTTTGCCTAACTTTAACAGGTTCCACTCCTCTGAAGTGGTTCTGGTAAAGAAGTTCTCAATGAGCGGACGAATGGTCTCCATTTTGATGTCCGGTTGAGTATCTGACTGGGTCGCCATGGTGATTGATTTCATTGCTTTTTTTCAGCTTCTCTGAAAGTTTTCTCACTGGAATTGTTGGATCGCACAGAGGTAGGCGGTGGATATAACGTCTGTTTGTTTAGGGACACAAGTGGTGAACAACTTGTATCTATAACGCAGTGTTCTCCTCTGGTCAACAAGGCAGCGTTATACAAAAAACATATAAAGAGGTCTTGAAAGGCAGAAATCTTCAAAGAGAAAAGGCCTAAATAAAAGTATCATCTTACATGAAGTTTTTCTTTAGTGAGTAGGAAGATCAAGGCATGTAAAGGCAAATCATAGCATGCAACAACATCTTGAATAAGAATAATGCAAAACATATATTTCCAATATTCTGTTTTCATTCTGTTGTTTGAATCTATTTATATTTGAAGAAACAATCCTATGTGCAATTATTATTTTTATTAAAAGATGTTTTGATGTATGTACTCCAGTATTTATTGATTATCAGAATCCCTGTTGATAATAACAAGAAATAAATTAGTGATAAATTGTATCAAATAATTAGAACTGTGGATCAGCTAAAAAGACCAGAGCACTGGTTCAATTCCTATGTATCAGATCGGACATCCTCAGTTGTACGTCCTGGTGTTTTTGTTCTGTCCTTGAGTAGGTCCTAGGCCTGACTAAAAGTTTGCTTTAAACATCGGACGATATATATCTACATAAGTACATTGGCATTTACTTTGATGGCCAAGGTCTAGTGTAGATAAACATGATTTCTTTACAAAGAAGAGACTAAAGACCTTAAAACCTACCGTAAAATACCCTTTTGTAAAAGAACTCAAGTCAGACATCTCATTTTGATTTTATTTCTTTATTAAGTTTTGTTTCACATAAAATTGATAGTTGTGTGAGGAAACTGAAGCACTCAGAGTAAACCCACACAACCCTACACATCACATTATAGTCAAAAGAGCTAGAGAGGACCTTGAGACTCTCAAGAGAGAGTGAAAGAGAGTGAAAGAGAGAGAGAGATATTCTACCAATTGAAGAATTTGAAGAAGAACTTGCTGATGGCCCCTCTGGACAGCTGACGTGTCAAAGACTTGGCGATGATCTTCTCCACCTCGGGCTCCTTCATACGCATGGCGACCAGCAGCTGCTCAGGACAGGTCCACCTCTTGCATAGGTCCTTGAAAATGACTTGGTAAAGTTTTGGAATATTTTTCGTGGTGAGAACTAAGTCAAAGTCTTCCAACTCGGTCCATGTGTTGATGAAGAGATTTTCAATTATCTCCACTAAATCCTCACTCGTCAATGCCACTTTGGTCTTCTTGTGCGTCTTCGTGACGACCTGGTTCACGAGGATACGGACGTACATTTTCTTCTGGATGTCTGTCAGCTCGTTTGCTTTCTTCTTCCTGATCTTGCCCTTCTGGTCCTTATTGTCCTCCTTCTTCTTCGGTTCAGGGACCTTTGGGATCTCAGGGACCTTTGGGATCTCAGGGACCTTTGGGATCTCAGGGACGTTTGGGATCTCAGGGACGTTTGGGAAGTCACAGACCTGTGGGATCTCACGGACCTTTGGGATCTTAGGGACCTTTGGGATCTCAGGCTTCTTTGGGATCTCACGGACCTTTGGGATCTCAGGTGTTACTCGTGAGCTTCTACAAGCGGCCATCACCCTGTTGGTGTGGCTGTCGACCTGCTTGTTCACAAACCAGCTCATGATGGACAGGAAATATGAAACCTTCTTCAGTATGTCTGAGTACAGTTTGGTATTTGACTCAGGAACCAACAATGGGCAATCTGGATTGATTTTTTGATTTGTGACGTACAAGTAGAGTAGACCAGCGATTTCTTTAGTGAACAGAAGAACTCTGTCTGGTGGAATGTTGTTCACTTGCTCAAACACACAAGTCTCATCTTCAGCTGTCAGCTTCATCTCCGTCTGGAGCAGAGCGTAGATGTCCTCCATCAGCTGATCGATTGACTTCCTGCTCTTGACTTTTGGTTTCTTTTTGAAACATCTCTTGAACTGTGTCAAAATTTTTAAAATCCATGCTGTTGCAAATGTCTTTGCAAAAATGTTCTTGATCTTCCCCTTTTTTCCTGTGGTGCTCTTCTGGGAGCTCTTGCTCTTTTTGGAGTTGAGGCTGTTACTTTCAGCTGTCACAATTTCAATGCTTGCCTCAATGGCCGGCTTAGTAATGGCCTTTGCAGCATTTATGATCTCCACAGAATAATTCTTCTTGATGTTCTCAATGTCTAAGATCTCATCGAAAATGGGCTCTGTGATGTCAGTCACCTCCTTCACAATGACCTCCTCGACAGTCAAACATTCGTCACTGCGGGCGCTGCTCTGTCTGGAGCTGCCCACTGAGTTCCTTGTTGAAACAATTGTTGATATGGAGGAGGTGTCGCTCACCAGGCTCTCTGCAGGGTTCTGCTCCTGTGAGGGAGTCATCCTGCTTCGCTTCTGTCGCAGTTTGCCCCCGTACAGGCGTTTGATTTTGTTAGCGAATGTCTTGAACATTTTGCTGATGAGGTAGATCATCTGGTGCAGTTTGCCTGGGTCTGTGACACGGGTCAGTAAAAGCTCCTCAGGGGGAACATTGATGGGACTATTACTCAGGCTGGAGTTGATGGTGTCAGTCACCTCCTCCACCACCAGGTCGGTGAGATCAGCCAATTCTACAGACTCCAATTTGCCGCCAGGTGCAAAACTCGCCCTGATTGTGTCGCCCAGACTGGTCCGAACATCCTCCTGAGTTATAGGTGAGACAGAATCTTCCTGACTCTTCAGCAGAGCTGTTGAAACAGTTGCTAAAATGTCCAGAAAAAGCTCTGCCAACAGAACCTTGGTGATGTTGTCGGGTTTGCCTAACTTTAACAGGTTCCACTCCTCTGAAGTGGTTCTGGTAAAGAAGTTCTCAATGAGCGGACGAATGGTCTCCATTTTGATGTCCGGTTGAGTATCTGACTGGGTCGCCATGGTGATTGATTTCATTGCTTTTTTTCAGCTTCTCTGAAAGTTTTCTCACTGGAATTGTTGGATCGCACAGAGGTAGGCGGTGGATATAACGTCTGTTTGTTTAGGGACACAAGTGGTGAACAACTTGTATCTATAACGCAGTGTTCTCCTCTGGTCAACAAGGCAGCGTTATACAAAAAACATATAAAGAGGTCTTGAAAGGCAGAAATCTTCAAAGAGAAAAGGCCTAAATAAAAGTATCATCTTACATGAAGTTTTTCTTTAGTGAGTAGGAAGATCAAGGCATGTAAAGGCAAATCATAGCATGCAACAACATCTTGAATAAGAATAATGCAAAACATATATTTCCAATATTCTGTTTTCATTCTGTTGTTTGAATCTATTTATATTTGAAGAAACAATCCTATGTGCAATTATTATTTTTATTAAAAGATGTTTTGATGTATGTACTCCAGTATTTATTGATTATCAGAATCCCTGTTGATAATAACAAGAAATAAATTAGTGATAAATTGTATCAAATAATTAGAACTGTGGATCAGCTAAAAAGACCAGAGCACTGGTTCAATTCCTATGTATCAGATCGGACATCCTCAGTTGTACGTCCTGGTGTTTTTGTTCTGTCCTTGAGTAGGTCCTAGGCCTGACTAAAAGTTTGCTTTAAACATCGGACGATATATATCTACATAAGTACATTGGCATTTACTTTGATGGCCAAGGTCTAGTGTAGATAAACATGATTTCTTTACAAAGAAGAGACTAAAGACCTTAAAACCTACCGTAAATACCCTTTTGTAAAAGAACTCAAGTCAGACATCTCATTTTGATTTTATTTCTTTATTAAGTTTTGTTTCACATAAAATTGATAGTTGTGTGAGGAAACTGAAGCACTCAGAGTAAACCCACACAACCCTACACATCACATTATAGTCAAAAGAGCTAGAGAGGACCTTGAGACTCTCAAGAGAGAGTGAAAGAGAGTGAAAGAGAGAGAGAGATATTCTACCAATTGAAGAATTTGAAGAAGAACTTGCTGATGGCCCCTCTGGACAGCTGACGTGTCAAAGACTTGGCGATGATCTTCTCCACCTCGGGCTCCTTCATACGCATGGCGACCAGCAGCTGCTCAGGACAGGTCCACCTCTTGCATAGGTCCTTGAAAATGACTTGGTAAAGTTTTGGAATATTTTTCGTGGTGAGAACTAAGTCAAAGTCTTCCAACTCGGTCCATGTGTTGATGAAGAGATTTTCAATTATCTCCACTAAATCCTCACTCGTCAATGCCACTTTGGTCTTCTTGTGCGTCTTCGTGACGACCTGGTTCACGAGGATACGGACGTACATTTTCTTCTGGATGTCTGTCAGCTCGTTTGCTTTCTTCTTCCTGATCTTGCCCTTCTGGTCCTTATTGTCCTCCTTCTTCTTCGGTTCAGGGACCTTTGGGATCTCAGGGACCTTTGGGATCTCAGGGACCTTTGGGATCTCAGGGACTTTGGGATCTCAGGGACGTTTGGGAAGTCACAGACCTGTGGGATCTCACGGACCTTTGGGATCTTAGGGACCTTTGGGATCTCAGGCTTCTTTGGGATCTCACGGACCTTTGGGATCTCAGGTGTTACTCGTGAGCTTCTACAAGCGGCCATCACCCTGTTGGTGTGGCTGTCGACCTGCTTGTTCACAAACCAGCTCATGATGGACAGGAAATATGAAACCTTCTTCAGTATGTCTGAGTACAGTTTGGTATTTGACTCAGGAACCAACAATGGGCAATCTGGATTGATTTTTTGATTTGTGACGTACAAGTAGAGTAGACCAGCGATTTCTTTAGTGAACAGAAGAACTCTGTCTGGTGGAATGTTGTTCACTTGCTCAAACACACAAGTCTCATCTTCAGCTGTCAGCTTCATCTCCGTCTGGAGCAGAGCGTAGATGTCCTCCATCAGCTGATCGATTGACTTCCTGCTCTTGACTTTTGGTTTCTTTTTGAAACATCTCTTGAACTGTGTCAAAATTTTTAAAATCCATGCTGTTGCAAATGTCTTTGCAAAAATGTTCTTGATCTTCCCCTTTTTTCCTGTGGTGCTCTTCTGGGAGCTCTTGCTCTTTTTGGAGTTGAGGCTGTTACTTTCAGCTGTCACAATTTCAATGCTTGCCTCAATGGCCGGCTTAGTAATGGCCTTTGCAGCATTTATGATCTCCACAGAATAATTCTTCTTGATGTTCTCAATGTCTAAGATCTCATCGAAAATGGGCTCTGTGATGTCAGTCACCTCCTTCACAATGACCTCCTCGACAGTCAAACATTCGTCACTGCGGGCGCTGCTCTGTCTGGAGCTGCCCACTGAGTTCCTTGTTGAAACAATTGTTGATATGGAGGAGGTGTCGCTCACCAGGCTCTCTGCAGGGTTCTGCTCCTGTGAGGGAGTCATCCTGCTTCGCTTCTGTCGCAGTTTGCCCCCGTACAGGCGTTTGATTTTGTTAGCGAATGTCTTGAACATTTTGCTGATGAGGTAGATCATCTGGTGCAGTTTGCCTGGGTCTGTGACACGGGTCAGTAAAAGCTCCTCAGGGGGAACATTGATGGGACTATTACTCAGGCTGGAGTTGATGGTGTCAGTCACCTCCTCCACCACCAGGTCGGTGAGATCAGCCAATTCTACAGACTCCAATTTGCCGCCAGGTGCAAAACTCGCCCTGATTGTGTCGCCCAGACTGGTCCGAACATCCTCCTGAGTTATAGGTGAGACAGAATCTTCCTGACTCTTCAGCAGAGCTGTTGAAACAGTTGCTAAAATGTCCAGAAAAAGCTCTGCCAACAGAACCTTGGTGATGTTGTCGGGTTTGCCTAACTTTAACAGGTTCCACTCCTCTGAAGTGGTTCTGGTAAAGAAGTTCTCAATGAGCGGACGAATGGTCTCCATTTTGATGTCCGGTTGAGTATCTGACTGGGTCGCCATGGTGATTGATTTCATTGCTTTTTTTCAGCTTCTCTGAAAGTTTTCTCACTGGAATTGTTGGATCGCACAGAGGTAGGCGGTGGATATAACGTCTGTTTGTTTAGGGACACAAGTGGTGAACAACTTGTATCTATAACGCAGTGTTCTCCTCTGGTCAACAAGGCAGCGTTATACAAAAAACATATAAAGAGGTCTTGAAAGGCAGAAATCTTCAAAGAGAAAAGGCCTAAATAAAAGTATCATCTTACATGAAGTTTTTCTTTAGTGAGTAGGAAGATCAAGGCATGTAAAGGCAAATCATAGCATGCAACAACATCTTGAATAAGAATAATGCAAAACATATATTTCCAATATTCTGTTTTCATTCTGTTGTTTGAATCTATTTATATTTGAAGAAACAATCCTATGTGCAATTATTATTTTTATTAAAAGATGTTTTGATGTATGTACTCCAGTATTTATTGATTATCAGAATCCCTGTTGATAATAACAAGAAATAAATTAGTGATAAATTGTATCAAATAATTAGAACTGTGGATCAGCTAAAAAGACCAGAGCACTGGTTCAATTCCTATGTATCAGATCGGACATCCTCAGTTGTACGTCCTGGTGTTTTTGTTCTGTCCTTGAGTAGGTCCTAGGCCTGACTAAAAGTTTGCTTTAAACATCGGACGATATATATCTACATAAGTACATTGGCATTTACTTTGATGGCCAAGGTCTAGTGTAGATAAACATGATTTCTTTACAAAGAAGAGACTAAAGACCTTAAAACCTACCGTAAATACCCTTTTGTAAAAGAACTCAAGTCAGACATCTCATTTTGATTTTATTTCTTTATTAAGTTTTGTTTCACATAAAATTGATAGTTGTGTGAGGAAACTGAAGCACTCAGAGTAAACCCACACAACCCTACACATCACATTATAGTCAAAAGAGCTAGAGAGGACCTTGAGACTCTCAAGAGAGAGTGAAAGAGAGTGAAAGAGAGAGAGAGATATTCTACCAATTGAAGAATTTGAAGAAGAACTTGCTGATGGCCCCTCTGGACAGCTGACGTGTCAAAGACTTGGCGATGATCTTCTCCACCTCGGGCTCCTTCATACGCATGGCGACCAGCAGCTGCTCAGGACAGGTCCACCTCTTGCATAGGTCCTTGAAAATGACTTGGTAAAGTTTTGGAATATTTTTCGTGGTGAGAACTAAGTCAAAGTCTTCCAACTCGGTCCATGTGTTGATGAAGAGATTTTCAATTATCTCCACTAAATCCTCACTCGTCAATGCCACTTTGGTCTTCTTGTGCGTCTTCGTGACGACCTGGTTCACGAGGATACGGACGTACATTTTCTTCTGGATGTCTGTCAGCTCGTTTGCTTTCTTCTTCCTGATCTTGCCCTTCTGGTCCTTATTGTCCTCCAGGTGCAAAACTCGCCCTGATTGTGTCGCCCAGACTGGTCCGAACATCCTCCTGAGTTATAGGTGAGACAGAATCTTCCTGACTCTTCAGCAGAGCTGTTGAAACAGTTGCTAAAATGTCCAGAAAAAGCTCTGCCAACAGAACCTTGGTGATGTTGTCGGGTTTGCCTAACTTTAACAGGTTCCACTCCTCTGAAGTGGTTCTGGTAAAGAAGTTCTCAATGAGCGGACGAATGGTCTCCATTTTGATGTCCGGTTGAGTATCTGACTGGGTCGCCATGGTGATTGATTTCATTGCTTTTTTTCAGCTTCTCTGAAAGTTTTCTCACTGGAATTGTTGGATCGCACAGAGGTAGGCGGTGGATATAACGTCTGTTTGTTTAGGGACACAAGTGGTGAACAACTTGTATCTATAACGCAGTGTTCTCCTCTGGTCAACAAGGCAGCGTTATACAAAAAACATATAAAGAGGTCTTGAAAGGCAGAAATCTTCAAAGAGAAAAGGCCTAAATAAAAGTATCATCTTACATGAAGTTTTTCTTTAGTGAGTAGGAAGATCAAGGCATGTAAAGGCAAATCATAGCATGCAACAACATCTTGAATAAGAATAATGCAAAACATATATTTCCAATATTCTGTTTTCATTCTGTTGTTTGAATCTATTTATATTTGAAGAAACAATCCTATGTGCAATTATTATTTTTATTAAAAGATGTTTTGATGTATGTACTCCAGTATTTATTGATTATCAGAATCCCTGTTGATAATAACAAGAAATAAATTAGTGATAAATTGTATCAAATAATTAGAACTGTGGATCAGCTAAAAAGACCAGAGCACTGGTTCAATTCCTATGTATCAGATCGGACATCCTCAGTTGTACGTCCTGGTGTTTTTGTTCTGTCCTTGAGTAGGTCCTAGGCCTGACTAAAAGTTTGCTTTAAACATCGGACGATATATATCTACATAAGTACATTGGCATTTACTTTGATGGCCAAGGTCTAGTGTAGATAAACATGATTTCTTTACAAAGAAGAGACTAAAGACCTTAAAACCTACCGTAAAATACCCTTTTGTAAAAGAACTCAAGTCAGACATCTCATTTTGATTTTATTTCTTTATTAAGTTTTGTTTCACATAAAATTGATAGTTGTGTGAGGAAACTGAAGCACTCAGAGTAAACCCACACAACCCTACACATCACATTATAGTCAAAAGAGCTAGAGAGGACCTTGAGACTCTCAAGAGAGAGTGAAAGAGAGTGAAAGAGAGAGAGAGATATTCTACCAATTGAAGAATTTGAAGAAGAACTTGCTGATGGCCCCTCTGGACAGCTGACGTGTCAAAGACTTGGCGATGATCTTCTCCACCTCGGGCTCCTTCATACGCATGGCGACCAGCAGCTGCTCAGGACAGGTCCACCTCTTGCATAGGTCCTTGAAAATGACTTGGTAAAGTTTTGGAATATTTTTCGTGGTGAGAACTAAGTCAAAGTCTTCCAACTCGGTCCATGTGTTGATGAAGAGATTTTCAATTATCTCCACTAAATCCTCACTCGTCAATGCCACTTTGGTCTTCTTGTGCGTCTTCGTGACGACCTGGTTCACGAGGATACGGACGTACATTTTCTTCTGGATGTCTGTCAGCTCGTTTGCTTTCTTCTTCCTGATCTTGCCCTTCTGGTCCTTATTGTCCTCCTTCTTCTTCGGTTCAGGGACCTTTGGGATCTCAGGGACCTTTGGGATCTCAGGGACCTTTGGGATCTCAGGGACCTTTGGGATCTCAGGGACGTTTGGGAAGTCACAGACCTGTGGGATCTCACGGACCTTTGGGATCTTAGGGACCTTTGGGATCTCAGGCTTCTTTGGGATCTCACGGACCTTTGGGATCTCAGGTGTTACTCGTGAGCTTCTACAAGCGGCCATCACCCTGTTGGTGTGGCTGTCGACCTGCTTGTTCACAAACCAGCTCATGATGGACAGGAAATATGAAACCTTCTTCAGTATGTCTGAGTACAGTTTGGTATTTGACTCAGGAACCAACAATGGGCAATCTGGATTGATTTTTTGATTTGTGACGTACAAGTAGAGTAGACCAGCGATTTCTTTAGTGAACAGAAGAACTCTGTCTGGTGGAATGTTGTTCACTTGCTCAAACACACAAGTCTCATCTTCAGCTGTCAGCTTCATCTCCGTCTGGAGCAGAGCGTAGATGTCCTCCATCAGCTGATCGATTGACTTCCTGCTCTTGACTTTTGGTTTCTTTTTGAAACATCTCTTGAACTGTGTCAAAATTTTTAAAATCCATGCTGTTGCAAATGTCTTTGCAAAAATGTTCTTGATCTTCCCCTTTTTTCCTGTGGTGCTCTTCTGGGAGCTCTTGCTCTTTTTGGAGTTGAGGCTGTTACTTTCAGCTGTCACAATTTCAATGCTTGCCTCAATGGCCGGCTTAGTAATGGCCTTTGCAGCATTTATGATCTCCACAGAATAATTCTTCTTGATGTTCTCAATGTCTAAGATCTCATCGAAAATGGGCTCTGTGATGTCAGTCACCTCCTTCACAATGACCTCCTCGACAGTCAAACATTCGTCACTGCGGGCGCTGCTCTGTCTGGAGCTGCCCACTGAGTTCCTTGTTGAAACAATTGTTGATATGGAGGAGGTGTCGCTCACCAGGCTCTCTGCAGGGTTCTGCTCCTGTGAGGGAGTCATCCTGCTTCGCTTCTGTCGCAGTTTGCCCCCGTACAGGCGTTTGATTTTGTTAGCGAATGTCTTGAACATTTTGCTGATGAGGTAGATCATCTGGTGCAGTTTGCCTGGGTCTGTGACACGGGTCAGTAAAAGCTCCTCAGGGGGAACATTGATGGGACTATTACTCAGGCTGGAGTTGATGGTGTCAGTCACCTCCTCCACCACCAGGTCGGTGAGATCAGCCAATTCTACAGACTCCAATTTGCCGCCAGGTGCAAAACTCGCCCTGATTGTGTCGCCCAGACTGGTCCGAACATCCTCCTGAGTTATAGGTGAGACAGAATCTTCCTGACTCTTCAGCAGAGCTGTTGAAACAGTTGCTAAAATGTCCAGAAAAAGCTCTGCCAACAGAACCTTGGTGATGTTGTCGGGTTTGCCTAACTTTAACAGGTTCCACTCCTCTGAAGTGGTTCTGGTAAAGAAGTTCTCAATGAGCGGACGAATGGTCTCCATTTTGATGTCCGGTTGAGTATCTGACTGGGTCGCCATGGTGATTGATTTCATTGCTTTTTTTCAGCTTCTCTGAAAGTTTTCTCACTGGAATTGTTGGATCGCACAGAGGTAGGCGGTGGATATAACGTCTGTTTGTTTAGGGACACAAGTGGTGAACAACTTGTATCTATAACGCAGTGTTCTCCTCTGGTCAACAAGGCAGCGTTATACAAAAAACATATAAAGAGGTCTTGAAAGGCAGAAATCTTCAAAGAGAAAAGGCCTAAATAAAAGTATCATCTTACATGAAGTTTTTCTTTAGTGAGTAGGAAGATCAAGGCATGTAAAGGCAAATCATAGCATGCAACAACATCTTGAATAAGAATAATGCAAAACATATATTTCCAATATTCTGTTTTCATTCTGTTGTTTGAATCTATTTATATTTGAAGAAACAATCCTATGTGCAATTATTATTTTTATTAAAAGATGTTTTGATGTATGTACTCCAGTATTTATTGATTATCAGAATCCCTGTTGATAATAACAAGAAATAAATTAGTGATAAATTGTATCAAATAATTAGAACTGTGGATCAGCTAAAAAGACCAGAGCACTGGTTCAATTCCTATGTATCAGATCGGACATCCTCAGTTGTACGTCCTGGTGTTTTTGTTCTGTCCTTGAGTAGGTCCTAGGCCTGACTAAAAGTTTGCTTTAAACATCGGACGATATATATCTACATAAGTACATTGGCATTTACTTTGATGGCCAAGGTCTAGTGTAGATAAACATGATTTCTTTACAAAGAAGAGACTAAAGACCTTAAAACCTACCGTAAATACCCTTTTGTAAAAGAACTCAAGTCAGACATCTCATTTTGATTTTATTTCTTTATTAAGTTTTGTTTCACATAAAATTGATAGTTGTGTGAGGAAACTGAAGCACTCAGAGTAAACCCACACAACCCTACACATCACATTATAGTCAAAAGAGCTAGAGAGGACCTTGAGACTCTCAAGAGAGAGTGAAAGAGAGTGAAAGAGAGAGAGAGATATTCTACCAATTGAAGAATTTGAAGAAGAACTTGCTGATGGCCCCTCTGGACAGCTGACGTGTCAAAGACTTGGCGATGATCTTCTCCACCTCGGGCTCCTTCATACGCATGGCGACCAGCAGCTGCTCAGGACAGGTCCACCTCTTGCATAGGTCCTTGAAAATGACTTGGTAAAGTTTTGGAATATTTTTCGTGGTGAGAACTAAGTCAAAGTCTTCCAACTCGGTCCATGTGTTGATGAAGAGATTTTCAATTATCTCCACTAAATCCTCACTCGTCAATGCCACTTTGGTCTTCTTGTGCGTCTTCGTGACGACCTGGTTCACGAGGATACGGACGTACATTTTCTTCTGGATGTCTGTCAGCTCGTTTGCTTTCTTCTTCCTGATCTTGCCCTTCTGGTCCTTATTGTCCTCCTTCTTCTTCGGTTCAGGGACCTTTGGGATCTCAGGGACCTTTGGGATCTCAGGGACCTTTGGGATCTCAGGGACGTTTGGGAAGTCACAGACCTGTGGGATCTCACGGACCTTTGGGATCTTAGGGACCTTTGGGATCTCAGGCTTCTTTGGGATCTCACGGACCTTTGGGATCTCAGGTGTTACTCGTGAGCTTCTACAAGCGGCCATCACCCTGTTGGTGTGGCTGTCGACCTGCTTGTTCACAAACCAGCTCATGATGGACAGGAAATATGAAACCTTCTTCAGTATGTCTGAGTACAGTTTGGTATTTGACTCAGGAACCAACAATGGGCAATCTGGATTGATTTTTTGATTTGTGACGTACAAGTAGAGTAGACCAGCGATTTCTTTAGTGAACAGAAGAACTCTGTCTGGTGGAATGTTGTTCACTTGCTCAAACACACAAGTCTCATCTTCAGCTGTCAGCTTCATCTCCGTCTGGAGCAGAGCGTAGATGTCCTCCATCAGCTGATCGATTGACTTCCTGCTCTTGACTTTTGGTTTCTTTTTGAAACATCTCTTGAACTGTGTCAAAATTTTTAAAATCCATGCTGTTGCAAATGTCTTTGCAAAAATGTTCTTGATCTTCCCCTTTTTTCCTGTGGTGCTCTTCTGGGAGCTCTTGCTCTTTTTGGAGTTGAGGCTGTTACTTTCAGCTGTCACAATTTCAATGCTTGCCTCAATGGCCGGCTTAGTAATGGCCTTTGCAGCATTTATGATCTCCACAGAATAATTCTTCTTGATGTTCTCAATGTCTAAGATCTCATCGAAAATGGGCTCTGTGATGTCAGTCACCTCCTTCACAATGACCTCCTCGACAGTCAAACATTCGTCACTGCGGGCGCTGCTCTGTCTGGAGCTGCCCACTGAGTTCCTTGTTGAAACAATTGTTGATATGGAGGAGGTGTCGCTCACCAGGCTCTCTGCAGGGTTCTGCTCCTGTGAGGGAGTCATCCTGCTTCGCTTCTGTCGCAGTTTGCCCCCGTACAGGCGTTTGATTTTGTTAGCGAATGTCTTGAACATTTTGCTGATGAGGTAGATCATCTGGTGCAGTTTGCCTGGGTCTGTGACACGGGTCAGTAAAAGCTCCTCAGGGGGAACATTGATGGGACTATTACTCAGGCTGGAGTTGATGGTGTCAGTCACCTCCTCCACCACCAGGTCGGTGAGATCAGCCAATTCTACAGACTCCAATTTGCCGCCAGGTGCAAAACTCGCCCTGATTGTGTCGCCCAGACTGGTCCGAACATCCTCCTGAGTTATAGGTGAGACAGAATCTTCCTGACTCTTCAGCAGAGCTGTTGAAACAGTTGCTAAAATGTCCAGAAAAAGCTCTGCCAACAGAACCTTGGTGATGTTGTCGGGTTTGCCTAACTTTAACAGGTTCCACTCCTCTGAAGTGGTTCTGGTAAAGAAGTTCTCAATGAGCGGACGAATGGTCTCCATTTTGATGTCCGGTTGAGTATCTGACTGGGTCGCCATGGTGATTGATTTCATTGCTTTTTTTCAGCTTCTCTGAAAGTTTTCTCACTGGAATTGTTGGATCGCACAGAGGTAGGCGGTGGATATAACGTCTGTTTGTTTAGGGACACAAGTGGTGAACAACTTGTATCTATAACGCAGTGTTCTCCTCTGGTCAACAAGGCAGCGTTATACAAAAAACATATAAAGAGGTCTTGAAAGGCAGAAATCTTCAAAGAGAAAAGGCCTAAATAAAAGTATCATCTTACATGAAGTTTTTCTTTAGTGAGTAGGAAGATCAAGGCATGTAAAGGCAAATCATAGCATGCAACAACATCTTGAATAAGAATAATGCAAAACATATATTTCCAATATTCTGTTTTCATTCTGTTGTTTGAATCTATTTATATTTGAAGAAACAATCCTATGTGCAATTATTATTTTTATTAAAAGATGTTTTGATGTATGTACTCCAGTATTTATTGATTATCAGAATCCCTGTTGATAATAACAAGAAATAAATTAGTGATAAATTGTATCAAATAATTAGAACTGTGGATCAGCTAAAAAGACCAGAGCACTGGTTCAATTCCTATGTATCAGATCGGACATCCTCAGTTGTACGTCCTGGTGTTTTTGTTCTGTCCTTGAGTAGGTCCTAGGCCTGACTAAAAGTTTGCTTTAAACATCGGACGATATATATCTACATAAGTACATTGGCATTTACTTTGATGGCCAAGGTCTAGTGTAGATAAACATGATTTCTTTACAAAGAAGAGACTAAAGACCTTAAAACCTACCGTAAAAACCCTTTTGTAAAAGAACTCAAGTCAGACATCTCATTTTGATTTTATTTCTTTATTAAGTTTTGTTTCACATAAAATTGATAGTTGTGTGAGGAAACTGAAGCACTCAGAGTAAACCCACACAACCCTACACATCACATTATAGTCAAAAGAGCTAGAGAGGACCTTGAGACTCTCAAGAGAGAGTGAAAGAGAGTGAAAGAGAGAGAGAGATATTCTACCAATTGAAGAATTTGAAGAAGAACTTGCTGATGGCCCCTCTGGACAGCTGACGTGTCAAAGACTTGGCGATGATCTTCTCCACCTCGGGCTCCTTCATACGCATGGCGACCAGCAGCTGCTCAGGACAGGTCCACCTCTTGCATAGGTCCTTGAAAATGACTTGGTAAAGTTTTGGAATATTTTTCGTGGTGAGAACTAAGTCAAAGTCTTCCAACTCGGTCCATGTGTTGATGAAGAGATTTTCAATTATCTCCACTAAATCCTCACTCGTCAATGCCACTTTGGTCTTCTTGTGCGTCTTCGTGACGACCTGGTTCACGAGGATACGGACGTACATTTTCTTCTGGATGTCTGTCAGCTCGTTTGCTTTCTTCTTCCTGATCTTGCCCTTCTGGTCCTTATTGTCCTCCTTCTTCTTCGGTTCAGGGACCTTTGGGATCAGGGACTTTGGGATCTCAGGGACCTTTGGGATCTCAGGGACCTTTGGGATCTCAGGGACGTTTGGGAAGTCACAGACCTGTGGGATCTCACGGACCTTTGGGATCTTAGGGACCTTTGGGATCTCAGGCTTCTTTGGGATCTCACGGACCTTTGGGATCTCAGGTGTTACTCGTGAGCTTCTACAAGCGGCCATCACCCTGTTGGTGTGGCTGTCGACCTGCTTGTTCACAAACCAGCTCATGATGGACAGGAAATATGAAACCTTCTTCAGTATGTCTGAGTACAGTTTGGTATTTGACTCAGGAACCAACAATGGGCAATCTGGATTGATTTTTTGATTTGTGACGTACAAGTAGAGTAGACCAGCGATTTCTTTAGTGAACAGAAGAACTCTGTCTGGTGGAATGTTGTTCACTTGCTCAAACACACAAGTCTCATCTTCAGCTGTCAGCTTCATCTCCGTCTGGAGCAGAGCGTAGATGTCCTCCATCAGCTGATCGATTGACTTCCTGCTCTTGACTTTTGGTTTCTTTTTGAAACATCTCTTGAACTGTGTCAAAATTTTTAAAATCCATGCTGTTGCAAATGTCTTTGCAAAAATGTTCTTGATCTTCCCCTTTTTTCCTGTGGTGCTCTTCTGGGAGCTCTTGCTCTTTTTGGAGTTGAGGCTGTTACTTTCAGCTGTCACAATTTCAATGCTTGCCTCAATGGCCGGCTTAGTAATGGCCTTTGCAGCATTTATGATCTCCACAGAATAATTCTTCTTGATGTTCTCAATGTCTAAGATCTCATCGAAAATGGGCTCTGTGATGTCAGTCACCTCCTTCACAATGACCTCCTCGACAGTCAAACATTCGTCACTGCGGGCGCTGCTCTGTCTGGAGCTGCCCACTGAGTTCCTTGTTGAAACAATTGTTGATATGGAGGAGGTGTCGCTCACCAGGCTCTCTGCAGGGTTCTGCTCCTGTGAGGGAGTCATCCTGCTTCGCTTCTGTCGCAGTTTGCCCCCGTACAGGCGTTTGATTTTGTTAGCGAATGTCTTGAACATTTTGCTGATGAGGTAGATCATCTGGTGCAGTTTGCCTGGGTCTGTGACACGGGTCAGTAAAAGCTCCTCAGGGGGAACATTGATGGGACTATTACTCAGGCTGGAGTTGATGGTGTCAGTCACCTCCTCCACCACCAGGTCGGTGAGATCAGCCAATTCTACAGACTCCAATTTGCCGCCAGGTGCAAAACTCGCCCTGATTGTGTCGCCCAGACTGGTCCGAACATCCTCCTGAGTTATAGGTGAGACAGAATCTTCCTGACTCTTCAGCAGAGCTGTTGAAACAGTTGCTAAAATGTCCAGAAAAAGCTCTGCCAACAGAACCTTGGTGATGTTGTCGGGTTTGCCTAACTTTAACAGGTTCCACTCCTCTGAAGTGGTTCTGGTAAAGAAGTTCTCAATGAGCGGACGAATGGTCTCCATTTTGATGTCCGGTTGAGTATCTGACTGGGTCGCCATGGTGATTGATTTCATTGCTTTTTTTCAGCTTCTCTGAAAGTTTTCTCACTGGAATTGTTGGATCGCACAGAGGTAGGCGGTGGATATAACGTCTGTTTGTTTAGGGACACAAGTGGTGAACAACTTGTATCTATAACGCAGTGTTCTCCTCTGGTCAACAAGGCAGCGTTATACAAAAAACATATAAAGAGGTCTTGAAAGGCAGAAATCTTCAAAGAGAAAAGGCCTAAATAAAAGTATCATCTTACATGAAGTTTTTCTTTAGTGAGTAGGAAGATCAAGGCATGTAAAGGCAAATCATAGCATGCAACAACATCTTGAATAAGAATAATGCAAAACATATATTTCCAATATTCTGTTTTCATTCTGTTGTTTGAATCTATTTATATTTGAAGAAACAATCCTATGTGCAATTATTATTTTTATTAAAAGATGTTTTGATGTATGTACTCCAGTATTTATTGATTATCAGAATCCCTGTTGATAATAACAAGAAATAAATTAGTGATAAATTGTATCAAATAATTAGAACTGTGGATCAGCTAAAAAGACCAGAGCACTGGTTCAATTCCTATGTATCAGATCGGACATCCTCAGTTGTACGTCCTGGTGTTTTTGTTCTGTCCTTGAGTAGGTCCTAGGCCTGACTAAAAGTTTGCTTTAAACATCGGACGATATATATCTACATAAGTACATTGGCATTTACTTTGATGGCCAAGGTCTAGTGTAGATAAACATGATTTCTTTACAAAGAAGAGACTAAAGACCTTAAAACCTACCGTAAATACCCTTTTGTAAAAGAACTCAAGTCAGACATCTCATTTTGATTTTATTTCTTTATTAAGTTTTGTTTCACATAAAATTGATAGTTGTGTGAGGAAACTGAAGCACTCAGAGTAAACCCACACAACCCTACACATCACATTATAGTCAAAAGAGCTAGAGAGGACCTTGAGACTCTCAAGAGAGAGTGAAAGAGAGTGAAAGAGAGAGAGAGATATTCTACCAATTGAAGAATTTGAAGAAGAACTTGCTGATGGCCCCTCTGGACAGCTGACGTGTCAAAGACTTGGCGATGATCTTCTCCACCTCGGGCTCCTTCATACGCATGGCGACCAGCAGCTGCTCAGGACAGGTCCACCTCTTGCATAGGTCCTTGAAAATGACTTGGTAAAGTTTTGGAATATTTTTCGTGGTGAGAACTAAGTCAAAGTCTTCCAACTCGGTCCATGTGTTGATGAAGAGATTTTCAATTATCTCCACTAAATCCTCACTCGTCAATGCCACTTTGGTCTTCTTGTGCGTCTTCGTGACGACCTGGTTCACGAGGATACGGACGTACATTTTCTTCTGGATGTCTGTCAGCTCGTTTGCTTTCTTCTTCCTGATCTTGCCCTTCTGGTCCTTATTGTCCTCCTTCTTCTTCGGTTCAGGGACCGGGACTTTGGGATCTCAGGGACCTTTGGGATCTCAGGGACCTTTGGGATCTCAGGGACGTTTGGGAAGTCACAGACCTGTGGGATCTCACGGACCTTTGGGATCTTAGGGACCTTTGGGATCTCAGGCTTCTTTGGGATCTCACGGACCTTTGGGATCTCAGGTGTTACTCGTGAGCTTCTACAAGCGGCCATCACCCTGTTGGTGTGGCTGTCGACCTGCTTGTTCACAAACCAGCTCATGATGGACAGGAAATATGAAACCTTCTTCAGTATGTCTGAGTACAGTTTGGTATTTGACTCAGGAACCAACAATGGGCAATCTGGATTGATTTTTTGATTTGTGACGTACAAGTAGAGTAGACCAGCGATTTCTTTAGTGAACAGAAGAACTCTGTCTGGTGGAATGTTGTTCACTTGCTCAAACACACAAGTCTCATCTTCAGCTGTCAGCTTCATCTCCGTCTGGAGCAGAGCGTAGATGTCCTCCATCAGCTGATCGATTGACTTCCTGCTCTTGACTTTTGGTTTCTTTTTGAAACATCTCTTGAACTGTGTCAAAATTTTTAAAATCCATGCTGTTGCAAATGTCTTTGCAAAAATGTTCTTGATCTTCCCCTTTTTTCCTGTGGTGCTCTTCTGGGAGCTCTTGCTCTTTTTGGAGTTGAGGCTGTTACTTTCAGCTGTCACAATTTCAATGCTTGCCTCAATGGCCGGCTTAGTAATGGCCTTTGCAGCATTTATGATCTCCACAGAATAATTCTTCTTGATGTTCTCAATGTCTAAGATCTCATCGAAAATGGGCTCTGTGATGTCAGTCACCTCCTTCACAATGACCTCCTCGACAGTCAAACATTCGTCACTGCGGGCGCTGCTCTGTCTGGAGCTGCCCACTGAGTTCCTTGTTGAAACAATTGTTGATATGGAGGAGGTGTCGCTCACCAGGCTCTCTGCAGGGTTCTGCTCCTGTGAGGGAGTCATCCTGCTTCGCTTCTGTCGCAGTTTGCCCCCGTACAGGCGTTTGATTTTGTTAGCGAATGTCTTGAACATTTTGCTGATGAGGTAGATCATCTGGTGCAGTTTGCCTGGGTCTGTGACACGGGTCAGTAAAAGCTCCTCAGGGGGAACATTGATGGGACTATTACTCAGGCTGGAGTTGATGGTGTCAGTCACCTCCTCCACCACCAGGTCGGTGAGATCAGCCAATTCTACAGACTCCAATTTGCCGCCAGGTGCAAAACTCGCCCTGATTGTGTCGCCCAGACTGGTCCGAACATCCTCCTGAGTTATAGGTGAGACAGAATCTTCCTGACTCTTCAGCAGAGCTGTTGAAACAGTTGCTAAAATGTCCAGAAAAAGCTCTGCCAACAGAACCTTGGTGATGTTGTCGGGTTTGCCTAACTTTAACAGGTTCCACTCCTCTGAAGTGGTTCTGGTAAAGAAGTTCTCAATGAGCGGACGAATGGTCTCCATTTTGATGTCCGGTTGAGTATCTGACTGGGTCGCCATGGTGATTGATTTCATTGCTTTTTTTCAGCTTCTCTGAAAGTTTTCTCACTGGAATTGTTGGATCGCACAGAGGTAGGCGGTGGATATAACGTCTGTTTGTTTAGGGACACAAGTGGTGAACAACTTGTATCTATAACGCAGTGTTCTCCTCTGGTCAACAAGGCAGCGTTATACAAAAAACATATAAAGAGGTCTTGAAAGGCAGAAATCTTCAAAGAGAAAAGGCCTAAATAAAAGTATCATCTTACATGAAGTTTTTCTTTAGTGAGTAGGAAGATCAAGGCATGTAAAGGCAAATCATAGCATGCAACAACATCTTGAATAAGAATAATGCAAAACATATATTTCCAATATTCTGTTTTCATTCTGTTGTTTGAATCTATTTATATTTGAAGAAACAATCCTATGTGCAATTATTATTTTTATTAAAAGATGTTTTGATGTATGTACTCCAGTATTTATTGATTATCAGAATCCCTGTTGATAATAACAAGAAATAAATTAGTGATAAATTGTATCAAATAATTAGAACTGTGGATCAGCTAAAAAGACCAGAGCACTGGTTCAATTCCTATGTATCAGATCGGACATCCTCAGTTGTACGTCCTGGTGTTTTTGTTCTGTCCTTGAGTAGGTCCTAGGCCTGACTAAAAGTTTGCTTTAAACATCGGACGATATATATCTACATAAGTACATTGGCATTTACTTTGATGGCCAAGGTCTAGTGTAGATAAACATGATTTCTTTACAAAGAAGAGACTAAAGACCTTAAAACCTACCGTAAATACCCTTTTGTAAAAGAACTCAAGTCAGACATCTCATTTTGATTTTATTTCTTTATTAAGTTTTGTTTCACATAAAATTGATAGTTGTGTGAGGAAACTGAAGCACTCAGAGTAAACCCACACAACCCTACACATCACATTATAGTCA
The DNA here is from genome assembly GCA_038501795.1 of Pseudopleuronectes americanus. Classification (NCBI taxonomy): domain Eukaryota; kingdom Metazoa; phylum Chordata; class Actinopteri; order Pleuronectiformes; family Pleuronectidae; genus Pseudopleuronectes; species Pseudopleuronectes americanus. Next base: position 17,094,878 of record CM076732.1, on the reverse strand, counting down.
AAAGAGCTAGAGAGGACCTTGAGACTCTCAAGAGAGAGTGAAAGAGAGTGAAAGAGAGAGAGAGATATTCTACCAATTGAAGAATTTGAAGAAGAACTTGCTGATGGCCCCTCTGGACAGCTGACGTGTCAAAGACTTGGCGATGATCTTCTCCACCTCGGGCTCCTTCATACGCATGGCGACCAGCAGCTGCTCAGGACAGGTCCACCTCTTGCATAGGTCCTTGAAAATGACTTGGTAAAGTTTTGGAATATTTTTCGTGGTGAGAACTAAGTCAAAGTCTTCCAACTCGGTCCATGTGTTGATGAAGAGATTTTCAATTATCTCCACTAAATCCTCACTCGTCAATGCCACTTTGGTCTTCTTGTGCGTCTTCGTGACGACCTGGTTCACGAGGATACGGACGTACATTTTCTTCTGGATGTCTGTCAGCTCGTTTGCTTTCTTCTTCCTGATCTTGCCCTTCTGGTCCTTATTGTCCTCCTTCTTCTTCGGTTCAGGGACCTTTGGGATCTCAGGGACCTTTGGGATCTCAGGGACCTTTGGGATCTCAGGGACGTTTGGGAAGTCACAGACCTGTGGGATCTCACGGACCTTTGGGATCTTAGGGACCTTTGGGATCTCAGGCTTCTTTGGGATCTCACGGACCTTTGGGATCTCAGGTGTTACTCGTGAGCTTCTACAAGCGGCCATCACCCTGTTGGTGTGGCTGTCGACCTGCTTGTTCACAAACCAGCTCATGATGGACAGGAAATATGAAACCTTCTTCAGTATGTCTGAGTACAGTTTGGTATTTGACTCAGGAACCAACAATGGGCAATCTGGATTGATTTTTTGATTTGTGACGTACAAGTAGAGTAGACCAGCGATTTCTTTAGTGAACAGAAGAACTCTGTCTGGTGGAATGTTGTTCACTTGCTCAAACACACAAGTCTCATCTTCAGCTGTCAGCTTCATCTCCGTCTGGAGCAGAGCGTAGATGTCCTCCATCAGCTGATCGATTGACTTCCTGCTCTTGACTTTTGGTTTCTTTTTGAAACATCTCTTGAACTGTGTCAAAATTTTTAAAATCCATGCTGTTGCAAATGTCTTTGCAAAAATGTTCTTGATCTTCCCCTTTTTTCCTGTGGTGCTCTTCTGGGAGCTCTTGCTCTTTTTGGAGTTGAGGCTGTTACTTTCAGCTGTCACAATTTCAATGCTTGCCTCAATGGCCGGCTTAGTAATGGCCTTTGCAGCATTTATGATCTCCACAGAATAATTCTTCTTGATGTTCTCAATGTCTAAGATCTCATCGAAAATGGGCTCTGTGATGTCAGTCACCTCCTTCACAATGACCTCCTCGACAGTCAAACATTCGTCACTGCGGGCGCTGCTCTGTCTGGAGCTGCCCACTGAGTTCCTTGTTGAAACAATTGTTGATATGGAGGAGGTGTCGCTCACCAGGCTCTCTGCAGGGTTCTGCTCCTGTGAGGGAGTCATCCTGCTTCGCTTCTGTCGCAGTTTGCCCCCGTACAGGCGTTTGATTTTGTTAGCGAATGTCTTGAACATTTTGCTGATGAGGTAGATCATCTGGTGCAGTTTGCCTGGGTCTGTGACACGGGTCAGTAAAAGCTCCTCAGGGGGAACATTGATGGGACTATTACTCAGGCTGGAGTTGATGGTGTCAGTCACCTCCTCCACCACCAGGTCGGTGAGATCAGCCAATTCTACAGACTCCAATTTGCCGCCAGGTGCAAAACTCGCCCTGATTGTGTCGCCCAGACTGGTCCGAACATCCTCCTGAGTTATAGGTGAGACAGAATCTTCCTGACTCTTCAGCAGAGCTGTTGAAACAGTTGCTAAAATGTCCAGAAAAAGCTCTGCCAACAGAACCTTGGTGATGTTGTCGGGTTTGCCTAACTTTAACAGGTTCCACTCCTCTGAAGTGGTTCTGGTAAAGAAGTTCTCAATGAGCGGACGAATGGTCTCCATTTTGATGTCCGGTTGAGTATCTGACTGGGTCGCCATGGTGATTGATTTCATTGCTTTTTTTCAGCTTCTCTGAAAGTTTTCTCACTGGAATTGTTGGATCGCACAGAGGTAGGCGGTGGATATAACGTCTGTTTGTTTAGGGACACAAGTGGTGAACAACTTGTATCTATAACGCAGTGTTCTCCTCTGGTCAACAAGGCAGCGTTATACAAAAAACATATAAAGAGGTCTTGAAAGGCAGAAATCTTCAAAGAGAAAAGGCCTAAATAAAAGTATCATCTTACATGAAGTTTTTCTTTAGTGAGTAGGAAGATCAAGGCATGTAAAGGCAAATCATAGCATGCAACAACATCTTGAATAAGAATAATGCAAAACATATATTTCCAATATTCTGTTTTCATTCTGTTGTTTGAATCTATTTATATTTGAAGAAACAATCCTATGTGCAATTATTATTTTTATTAAAAGATGTTTTGATGTATGTACTCCAGTATTTATTGATTATCAGAATCCCTGTTGATAATAACAAGAAATAAATTAGTGATAAATTGTATCAAATAATTAGAACTGTGGATCAGCTAAAAAGACCAGAGCACTGGTTCAATTCCTATGTATCAGATCGGACATCCTCAGTTGTACGTCCTGGTGTTTTTGTTCTGTCCTTGAGTAGGTCCTAGGCCTGACTAAAAGTTTGCTTTAAACATCGGACGATATATATCTACATAAGTACATTGGCATTTACTTTGATGGCCAAGGTCTAGTGTAGATAAACATGATTTCTTTACAAAGAAGAGACTAAAGACCTTAAAACCTACCGTAAATACCCTTTTGTAAAAGAACTCAAGTCAGACATCTCATTTTGATTTTATTTCTTTATTAAGTTTTGTTTCACATAAAATTGATAGTTGTGTGAGGAAACTGAAGCACTCAGAGTAAACCCACACAACCCTACACATCACATTATAGTCAAAAGAGCTAGAGAGGACCTTGAGACTCTCAGAGAGAGTGAAAGAGAGTGAAAGAGAGAGAGAGAGATATTCTACCAATTGAAGAATTTGAAGAAGAACTTGCTGATGGCCCCTCTGGACAGCTGACGTGTCAAAGACTTGGCGATGATCTTCTCCACCTCGGGCTCCTTCATACGCATGGCGACCAGCAGCTGCTCAGGACAGGTCCACCTCTTGCATAGGTCCTTGAAAATGACTTGGTAAAGTTTTGGAATATTTTTCGTGGTGAGAACTAAGTCAAAGTCTTCCAACTCGGTCCATGTGTTGATGAAGAGATTTTCAATTATCTCCACTAAATCCTCACTCGTCAATGCCACTTTGGTCTTCTTGTGCGTCTTCGTGACGACCTGGTTCACGAGGATACGGACGTACATTTTCTTCTGGATGTCTGTCAGCTCGTTTGCTTTCTTCTTCCTGATCTTGCCCTTCTGGTCCTTATTGTCCTCCTTCTTCTTCGGTTCAGGGACCTTTGGGATCTCAGGGACCTTTGGGATCTCAGGGACCTTTGGGATCTCAGGGACCTTTGGGATCTCAGGGACGTTTGGGAAGTCACAGACCTGTGGGATCTCACGGACCTTTGGGATCTTAGGGACCTTTGGGATCTCAGGCTTCTTTGGGATCTCACGGACCTTTGGGATCTCAGGTGTTACTCGTGAGCTTCTACAAGCGGCCATCACCCTGTTGGTGTGGCTGTCGACCTGCTTGTTCACAAACCAGCTCATGATGGACAGGAAATATGAAACCTTCTTCAGTATGTCTGAGTACAGTTTGGTATTTGACTCAGGAACCAACAATGGGCAATCTGGATTGATTTTTTGATTTGTGACGTACAAGTAGAGTAGACCAGCGATTTCTTTAGTGAACAGAAGAACTCTGTCTGGTGGAATGTTGTTCACTTGCTCAAACACACAAGTCTCATCTTCAGCTGTCAGCTTCATCTCCGTCTGGAGCAGAGCGTAGATGTCCTCCATCAGCTGATCGATTGACTTCCTGCTCTTGACTTTTGGTTTCTTTTTGAAACATCTCTTGAACTGTGTCAAAATTTTTAAAATCCATGCTGTTGCAAATGTCTTTGCAAAAATGTTCTTGATCTTCCCCTTTTTTCCTGTGGTGCTCTTCTGGGAGCTCTTGCTCTTTTTGGAGTTGAGGCTGTTACTTTCAGCTGTCACAATTTCAATGCTTGCCTCAATGGCCGGCTTAGTAATGGCCTTTGCAGCATTTATGATCTCCACAGAATAATTCTTCTTGATGTTCTCAATGTCTAAGATCTCATCGAAAATGGGCTCTGTGATGTCAGTCACCTCCTTCACAATGACCTCCTCGACAGTCAAACATTCGTCACTGCGGGCGCTGCTCTGTCTGGAGCTGCCCACTGAGTTCCTTGTTGAAACAATTGTTGATATGGAGGAGGTGTCGCTCACCAGGCTCTCTGCAGGGTTCTGCTCCTGTGAGGGAGTCATCCTGCTTCGCTTCTGTCGCAGTTTGCCCCCGTACAGGCGTTTGATTTTGTTAGCGAATGTCTTGAACATTTTGCTGATGAGGTAGATCATCTGGTGCAGTTTGCCTGGGTCTGTGACACGGGTCAGTAAAAGCTCCTCAGGGGGAACATTGATGGGACTATTACTCAGGCTGGAGTTGATGGTGTCAGTCACCTCCTCCACCACCAGGTCGGTGAGATCAGCCAATTCTACAGACTCCAATTTGCCGCCAGGTGCAAAACTCGCCCTGATTGTGTCGCCCAGACTGGTCCGAACATCCTCCTGAGTTATAGGTGAGACAGAATCTTCCTGACTCTTCAGCAGAGCTGTTGAAACAGTTGCTAAAATGTCCAGAAAAAGCTCTGCCAACAGAACCTTGGTGATGTTGTCGGGTTTGCCTAACTTTAACAGGTTCCACTCCTCTGAAGTGGTTCTGGTAAAGAAGTTCTCAATGAGCGGACGAATGGTCTCCATTTTGATGTCCGGTTGAGTATCTGACTGGGTCGCCATGGTGATTGATTTCATTGCTTTTTTTCAGCTTCTCTGAAAGTTTTCTCACTGGAATTGTTGGATCGCACAGAGGTAGGCGGTGGATATAACGTCTGTTTGTTTAGGGACACAAGTGGTGAACAACTTGTATCTATAACGCAGTGTTCTCCTCTGGTCAACAAGGCAGCGTTATACAAAAAACATATAAAGAGGTCTTGAAAGGCAGAAATCTTCAAAGAGAAAAGGCCTAAATAAAAGTATCATCTTACATGAAGTTTTTCTTTAGTGAGTAGGAAGATCAAGGCATGTAAAGGCAAATCATAGCATGCAACAACATCTTGAATAAGAATAATGCAAAACATATATTTCCAATATTCTGTTTTCATTCTGTTGTTTGAATCTATTTATATTTGAAGAAACAATCCTATGTGCAATTATTATTTTTATTAAAAGATGTTTTGATGTATGTACTCCAGTATTTATTGATTATCAGAATCCCTGTTGATAATAACAAGAAATAAATTAGTGATAAATTGTATCAAATAATTAGAACTGTGGATCAGCTAAAAAGACCAGAGCACTGGTTCAATTCCTATGTATCAGATCGGACATCCTCAGTTGTACGTCCTGGTGTTTTTGTTCTGTCCTTGAGTAGGTCCTAGGCCTGACTAAAAGTTTGCTTTAAACATCGGACGATATATATCTACATAAGTACATTGGCATTTACTTTGATGGCCAAGGTCTAGTGTAGATAAACATGATTTCTTTATAACTATAAACTATGGGCGTCCCCCTGGACGTGCTCCCTCCACGTGCCGTGAAGGTGTAGCATGGAGTATAGCAGCAAGGTGTTTGTTAACAAGGACACGGCCCGTCGACAGAGCCGGACCGTGTCTGTCTGGAGCAACTGGTCAGTTCATGTGGTATTCCACCGTGTCATTAAAATAAACAATATAAACCGGAGTTTAAGAAGAGAGGCCCCAAACTCCAGGGGTGCCAGAACAGCAGGTTTAACGTCCTTACACACAGGGCTGCTGGAAGCCGATGAGGGGACAGGCCCTCACCCTATCACACAACAATGTCAGTAATGGACTATCAGATATGTACAATTAAAGACTTATGGACCCATACGCACCACCGTGTCAGGCCTAGGCAGCGTCTCCGTAACCCGGAGGGAGGGAACGTTGTTAGCCGCAGCTGAGTCTTGTAGCGTTAGCTGTAATGTTGAATAAGTGTAAGCTAAGGCATGGTAGAAGCGAGGGCGGCAGACAACGTGACTACCCCGCTGGCGCGCAACCGTACTCGTCTCTCCCGAGCTGTACGCCAGTTTGGTAATGCAATGGATAAGGTGTCCAAGTCAATGTGCACACCAGACCTCGCTACCCTGCTCTCCGACCAAAGTCCGGAAACGAACCAAAAGCGCCAGGGAGAGGGCGAGTAAGAGTTCGCTGCCCCATTAAATAGGTGTCGACAGCGCCCCCCTTGGCGGGGAAGGCTCATGCAGGCAAAGCGCCCCAAGTGGCAGGGAGGGCACCCGCATCTGGCCACATTTACAGCCAAGGATTTTCTCACGTTTTTGTAGAATGAAATTGATAAACAACCCACTCTTACTTTTTATATTTTAAGGAACATCGTGCTAATGTTTCAGTGCATGACATCGCTCATATCAGGTTAAATCATAATGGCTGAGGCTGAGATGGTAGAGCTGTCGTCCTCTAACCATCTGCATGTCGATGTGGCCTTGGGCAAGATACTGAACCCAGAATTGGCCCCTGACAGCTGTGCCATTCTAAGAAATGTTGCTATGCCTATAGATGCAGTGTATGAATTGGTGAATGGCAAAAACTGTGGTCAACAAGTACTAGATAAATACAGACCATGTGCACCGCACGTTGATGTGCGCCAGACGATGATGTGCGCCGCAGGAGGATGTGCGCCTCACGGTGATGTGCGCCGGACCATGATGTGCGCTGCAAGTTGATGTGGCTGCAAGATGATGTGCGCAGCAGGCTGATTCGCCACAGGATGATGTGTAGGGCACGGTGATGTTCGCCGCACGGTGATGTGCGCCGCTGGCACCGCAGGATGATGTGCACGCTACAGGATGATGTGCGCGGAGCCACAGGATGATGTGCGGTGCGCCGCACGGTGACGTGCACCGCACGGCGATGTGCACCGCAGGATGATGTGCGCAGCACAGTGATGTGCGCCACAGGATGATGTGCGCCGCAGGGTGATGTGTGCCACAGGTTGATGAGTGCCACAGGATGATGTGCACCGCACAGTGATGTGATGATGTGCGCTGCAGGATGATGTGCACCGCATGGTGATGTGCGACGAAGGATGATGTGTACCTTACGGTGATGTGCGCCACAGGATGATGTGTACCTTACGGTGATGTGCGCCACAGGATGATGTGTACCTTACGGTGATGTGCGCCACAGGATGATGTGTACCTTACGGTGATGTGCGCCACAGGATGATGTTCTTCCAGAAGGTGGCCATTCAGGGTGACATCAGGAAAACTCATCGATCTCTAGATGACATTTGTAGTTTATATTACTGCTCACACAGGTGAGTGTGGGGCACAGATGTTGAGAGAGGTAGATGAGGTTGTTGTCAACTCAAACTTCAGGGGAAATTAAAGCTTTACATTTTTAAATTACACCTTAGTGCTGCCTTGGGTGGGTTTAGGTCTGTAACATACTTCAAGCAACTTTGATAGAATTTATTTTTGAAATTGTTTGAGCTCTGTGATTCCATCTTGACAAAGCATTTTAGGATCCCTATATCTTTGCAACAGCTGTTGACAGAATTGTTTTCCACACAAAATGCAAAACCATTTTCCCCTGTTTAATGCTAAAGAAGTAGATGAGGGGAAAAAAACTGGAACTTTGGTTCAGTATCTCTTATAAACACATTGTGAGTCTTTGGATGTTAAAATCAAAGAGGTATTCTACTTTCAAGGGAAACCAGGGTAATGACCGCAATCAAAGGGGTTGAAGAACTTTTATTTCAGGTGCAATATTTTCTTGCCTGTGACTGGGTGCATCTTGATGTTGTTTACCATCCATCAATAAACCAAACAAAGAAGAATAACATATGAATGGTAGTTCATACATAAAGTGCTTTCAAAGGATGTCACTGATGCTTTACATAGATCAATGAAGAGCAAAAACAAGTCACACACAAAACAAGAGGGAAAACAGATGAGGCTGAGAAGGAACAAATACAGTTGAAAGAAAAAAAATAAAAGACATAATCTCATATAAGCATAAATCTCAAAGCTTATAAAATAAAAATAATGTGGAACTAATTTTAGTCTTGTGGAGACAAAGTGGAATCTACAAAGTGTAGATAGGAAGTTTGCAGGATCAGACTCTTTGCCAGTCAGGTCAAGTCCAACAAAGAATACTATTGGATGCTTTGCTGTATTGATTGTTTTTACTGCCAATTATTATCTTTAGATTCCATTACTACATGCCCAGTTTCTTATTTATAATCAGAATCATCAAAAGGCAGAGGGGTTGTCTCGATATGAAACACTTTCTCTAGTGGATCACATCTTCCTGTGGAGAAAATGCAAATGGTCACTCGCGCTTCATCATATTTCATGGTTTCATGGTTTGGCAGAGAAAAGCAGAGTAATGGGCGTCATCTTGTGGCTACCAGTGGAATTACTTCCAAAGTAGACAGATTCTCAATATGAGGCGGTAACTCTAGGTAATTAAGGTTTCCACAACGCCCCCTGAGGAGTTTCACCTCAGGAATATTAATGTGACTAATGTCTGCGACAGGACAGGTTATTTTGAATCACTGGGGCAAAAGACTTGTTTAAATCAAGAGTTTTCTTTAATAAACAAAAATGCATATAATCAAAACACAATAAACACACCAAACAAACCAAACACTTGAGTTAAAATATGTAACTGCTGAAGAGGGCTGTGACTTACCGCGGCGACGAGAACCAAACAAAAGGGGGAAAGGGACTAATAAAACAAACCACACGTGACACAGCACACCAAACAAAACGGGTCGTGAATTTGGTCGCCGCCTCCGGGCCACAGCACCTGACCGCAACAAAAATATGATTAAAACAAGTCAAGGTTTAAAAACAAGTTATACAAACAAACAACAAAACACATACGGGCAAGATAACGCAGCCAGCTGACAGACGCTACCAACAACGTCATCACACGCAGCCAGTGGATGACCATCACAGCGGTGTCTAAACAGAGGTACGTCACCAGACAACGCCATGTCCGAAGAAGCAACTTCATTGAAGACGCGGTCCCGCGCTACGTCTTCTACTGCATACTCAAAGGTATCCTCAACGGGGTCTGCTGCAGCTAAAGCAAGAGCGAGAGCAGAGGCAGCAAAGGCACGCATGTCCTACGTCGAAGAGGAAATGATCCTAAAGCTAGAAAAAGCTAAGCTAGAAGCCTCAATAGAAATGCTCAATTACAAGAAAGAGACAGCTGCAGCCGTAGCTGAGGCCGAGACCCTTGAAGCTGCGGTAGATGCAAATAGTGAAAGACACAATTTCATGTTAAATCTGGACTCCAGTCCTTTGGAAGCTGCACAACGCACAGAACAATATGTGATTGACCAAGCCAAATCACAAAACACAGACGTTCAGCTGTTTGATGATGGTGTTGTAACAAATAGAGGGCCAAACTCTAACTACGAAACTCCAGCTTCATCTATCAAATCTGAAACCAACTCAGTCCATCCGGCCCAAGCCAATATAGCTCCCCATCATACACTTGGCCACTATGCAGCTTCTCAACCAACTCGCCTCACCTCACAGCAGCCTTACATCTTTGAAGATAAAAAGGGCGATAGGACACGCAATGTTCGGTTTGACAACCACAATGCCACTCCTGAGCAAGGTTTTGGACCTCAACACGACAAAGGTCATCCTGCTCTTAAATCCTATCCCACATCGTCAAACACAAATAATGACAACTCCAACATTAGCGACTTTGTGAGATACTTTGCTCGTCGTGAGCTTGTGGCAACAGGTCTACTTCAATTCAACGACACACCTCAGAACTACAGAGCCTGGAAACGTTCTTTTCAGAACGCAACCAGAGGTTTGGACCTGACACCAAGTGAGGAAATGGATCTCCTGTTTAAGTGGCTTGGCAAAGAGTCAGCAGAACACGTCGCGCACATAAGAGCAATACACATCAATCACCCATCAACAGGCTTGGCTATGATATGGGACAGACTTGAACAATCTTATGGCTCAGCAGAAGTAATAGAAGATGCTCTGTTCAAACGCATTGACGCCTTTCCAAAAATAACAAATCGAGATTATTCAAAACTAACAAAGTTGAGTGATCTTTTAATGGAACTAGAGTCAGCCAAAGCTGAAGGAGACCTACCCGGCCTCTCTTTCCTCGATACAGCGAGAGGCGTCAACCCAATTATACAGAAACTCCCCTTCGGTCTGCAGGAAAAGTGGGCGTCAGTTGGATCATCCTACAAGCGGCAATATCACGTTTCATATCCCCCCTTTGCCTACTTCGTAAACTTTGTTAGCCTTGAAGCTAGTGTCAAAAATGACCCAAGTTTCAACTTTGTCTCTCACTCAGACATGTCTCCCAGGACAGAAAAAACAGCTTGGAAGCCAAACAGACAGCGAGAAGTCTCGGTCCACAAAACGGAGATATTTCCAAAAGCCATCTCTGATCCTAGGGAGCCCTCAACGAAATTCGACGACTGTAACAAACTGTGTCCAATACATAAAAAACCTCATCCTCTACGCAAATGCCGTGCATTCAGAGAAAAGTCCATCGAAGAACGAAAGACATTCTTAAAAGAGAATAACGTCTGTTTCAAATGCTGTGCTTCATCATCACACATTGCAAAGAACTGCTCATTTAATGTTCGATGTTATGAATGTAACAGTGAAAAACACCACACAGCGCTTCACCCTGGACCTGCACCCTGGGTTGAAGGCACATACTCTGCTCCAGAGCATGGCGGGGAGCAGGATAGCTCTCCACAACCCCATGTCACCACCAAATGTACAGATGTCTGTGGCGGAGACGTGACGAACCGATCCTGCTCTAAAGTATCCCTCGTGAAAGTGTATCCAGCCGGCCACGCTGACAAAGCAGTGAAGATGTATGTGATTTTGGACGAACAGAGCAACAGATCACTAGTTCGTTCACAGTTCTTCAAAGTCTTCAATGACCAAAGTCCAAGTGCTCCTTATTCATTGAAAACATGTGCTGGAGTAAAGAAAGCGACAGGAAGGAGGGCCAGTGGCTACATCGTGGAATCTTTGGATAGGACCGTCAGCATCCCATTACCCAGCCTCATAGAATGTGACGACATTCCAAATAACAGAGATGAGATTCCAACTCCCAATGCAGCTTTTTATCACGCACACCTAAAGTCAGTTGCACACCTCATCCCAGATATCGACCCACAGGCCCCAATCATGCTTCTCTTAGGTCGGGATATTATCAGGGTCCATAAGGTCCGCAAACAGGTCAATGGCCCACACAACCTACCTTATGCTCAGAAGTTGGATCTGGGATGGGTCATTGTGGGAAATGTATGTTTAGGCCACGTTCACAAACCAACGACAGTGAGCGCCTTCTACACAAACACCACGGAACGGGGACGCCCTACTCTCTTCGAACCGTGTCCTAACGTGTTCCATGTAAAGGAAAAATACAGTGACATCCAGGCCACAAACCACCTCCAAACACATCCTGAGGAGATATCAAACTGTGATGTTGACAGCCTAGGACATAACATATTCAAGCAGACCAAAGACGACAACAACATGGCTCCGTCTATCCAGGACATCTCCTTCATGAAAATAATGAAAGAAGGACTAACAAAAGATGCAAACAACAGTTGGGTAGCTCCATTACCCTTTAAATGTCCACGTCAACGGCTCCCCAATAACAGGCCACAGGCATTGAACCGTCTCAAGTCGCTCAGGCGCAACTTTGAAAGGAAGCCTGAAATGAGAGACCACTTTCTCATTTTCATGGACAAGATGTTTAAGAATGGTCACGCCGAGTTAGCCCCTCCTCCCAGTGAGGATGAAGAACAGTGGTTTTTGCCAATATTTGGTGTGTACCATCCAAGAAAACCAAAACAAATACGAGTGGTCTTCGATTCCAGTGCCCAGTACAACGGTGTGTCGCTCAACGATGTATTGTTGACTGGGCCTGATCTGAACAACACGCTGCTCGGTGTACTGATGCGCTTTAGAAAGGAAGCAATCGCCTTTACAACAGACATAGAACAGATGTTCTATTGTTTTTCAGTAAGGGAAGACGATAGGAACTTCCTACGTTTTTTATGGTTCCAAGATAACGACCCCTCCAAAGACATTACGGAGTATCGAATGACGGTCCACGTCTTTGGAAATAGTCCTTCACCCGCAGTAGCGATTCATGGACTGCACCAGTCTGTTCAAGTCAGTAAGCTCAACATTGACCTTGACGTCCAACGTTTTGTGATGCGTGACTTCTATGTAGACGATGGGTTGAAGTCCCTGCCCACAGTCGAAGCTGCGGTCAACCTGTTGAAAAAAACACAGGATGTTCTCGCCAAATCAAACCTAAGATTACACAAGATCGCAGCAAACAACAAGGAGGTCATGGAGGCCTTTCCGGCCAAAGATCGTGCAAAAGACCTTAAAGACCTGGATCTCAGTGCAGACACGCTGCCAATGCAGCGTAGTCTTGGAATCAATTGGGACCTCCAGACCGACTGCTTCCACTTCAGCGTCTCTGATGAGATAAAACCCTATACTCGACGGGGTGTCTTGTCCACAATCAACAGCCTCTACGATCCTCTAGGGTTTGTAGCGCCAGTCACAATACAAGGCAAGGCAATTCTGAGAGAACTCACAACTGAGAAAGGTGACTGGGACTCGTCTTTGCCCCAAGAAATGGAGGAAGCATGGACATCTTGGAGAGCATCTTTGAAAGAACTGTCCCAGCTTTCTATTCCCAGAGCCTACACTACAACTTCACCCACAGCAGCTGTCAGAAGGGAATTGTGCGTCTTCTCTGACGCATCCACGAAAGCTATCTCCGCTGTGGCATATCTAAAAGTAACTGACTCTGCTGGAAATAACCATGTGGGATTTGTAATGGGCAAAGCCAAGTTGACCCCCCGTCCTGAGCAAACAATTCCGAGACTGGAACTTTGTGCAGCAGTGCTTGGAGTGGAGTTAGCAGACCTAATCTCGGCAGAACTAGACCTTCAGCTCGATGCTACAACTTTCCACTCAGACAGCAAGGTAGTCCTTGGCTACATTTCTAACGAAACCAGGCGCTTTTATGTATATGTGAGTAACCGGGTATTACGTATCCGAAGGTCCTCTCACCCAGATCAATGGCGCTACGTGTCAACAGAACAGAACCCTGCGGACCACGCTACACGTTCTGTCGCTGCAGGCCGTTTGAACGACACGAACTGGCTGAGTGGACCTAAATCTCTGTACACACCGGAGACAAGTGCCTCAGAGAGCACCTACGAGCTGGTGGACCCAGGTTCAGACCCAGACATTCGCCCTCTGGTGTCCACTTTGAGTACTACAACAACATCCAAGAAGCTTGGTTCTCAACGATTCTCAAAGTTCTCATCCTGGAAGTCTCTAACTCGGGCCATTACTCGCCTCATACACATAGCCCGTCTTTTCAACAAGACCTTGAAGAACAGCCCTTGTAAGGGCTGGCATCACTGCAAAACAGGATACACTGTTGAGGAGTCTGATCAAGCGTCGCACATCATCATTCAAGCAGTACAGGAGGAAGTCTACAGTCAAGAGATCAAATGTATCCAAAAACATGAGCAGATCCCTAAAAGTAGTCCTCTCAAAAACATGGATCCTTTCATCGATGCACACTGCCTTCTCAGAGTCGGAGGCCGCCTCCACAATGCAAACCTTGATCAGAGTGAAAAGACTCCAGTGATTATTCCTGGCAAACATCAGGTTGCAACCTTACTCATCAAGCATCACCACGAACAAATTTATCACCAAGGCCGTCTATTTACAGAAGGGGCTGTCCGTACAGCTGGCTTTTGGATAGTTGGTGGCAAAAGAAAAGTGAGCAACATCATCCACCAGTGTATAACCTGCAGAAGGCTTAGAGCCCCACTTACAATCCAAAAGATGGCCAGTCTTCCAGCGGATCGTCTCTCGACAGAACCTCCCTTTACGAATGTCGGGCTTGATGTGTTCGGCCCTTGGAGTGTTTCTTCACGTAGAACAAGAGGGGGCCATTCACACAGCAAACGATGGGCCGTAATCTTCACGTGTATGAGCATACGAGCGGTTCATATTGAAGTCATAGAATCCCTTGACACATCCAGCTTCATCAACGCGCTAAGGCGCTTTCTTGCCATGCGCGGTCCTGTCAAACACATCCGCTCAGACCGTGGAACCAACTTTGTTGGTGCCTGCAAGGAGTTGAAGATACTCTCAAACATTGACAACACGACTGTGAAGACTTACCTGTCAGGCCAAGGTTGCTCTTGGACCTTTAACCCTCCGCACGCCTCTCATTTTGGCGGTACATGGGAAAGAATGATTGGTCTTGCAAGGAGAATTTTGGACTCCATGTTCCTTCAGCTGAAGGACAAATTTACCCATGAGGTGCTGGTGACTTTTATGGCAGAAGTGACAGCCATTATAAATGGCAGGCCTCTTGTTCCTGTGACAACTGACTCTGAGGACTCATTTATACTCACTCCAGCTGCTCTTCTCACTCAAAAAGTGAATGTCCTTTCTGCTCCTACTGGAGAGTTTGGAGTTTCAGACCTCTACAAGCGCCAGTGGCGGCAGGTCCAGCACCTGTCCAACACCTTTTGGGACCGATGGCGAAAGCAATTCCTCCCAACACTACAGATGCGCAAGAAGTGGCAGTCAACTCATCCGAACATCAACCCAGGAAGTGTTGTTCTCCTCAAGGATAGCCAAGTACCAAGAAATGAATGGCCTCTTGGACTGGTAACACAGACCTTCCCCAGTGAAGACGGGAAGGTGCGGAAGGTCGAGATTAAGGTCACACGAAACAGGAGTGACTAAACTCTTTCTTAGGCCTGTTTCTGAGATAGTGCTTATTCTCCCCCCAGAGACTCAGTGAAGCGAACTGTTTAGGATTTATTGAGTGGCGTGTAATCACGCCAGGCGGGGAGTGTTTTGTTACAATGGTTAAATCGGAATGTTCTAAGTTTTATTTTGAAACAGGAAATGTCCTTTGACGTGTCAGGTGACTTATGATCAGGAAGTGAAGGAAGAGCATGGCTCAGAGCCACTGTTTTCAGAAGTTTTTCAATCCAGTTGAGTCTGCCTGCATCTTATGCCTTTTGACAGCATCGTTGGTATGTATTGATTTGTTTTATTGTTACTTATGATCGCAGATGATTATTTTTGTGACAATGTTTAGTTTGTGAAGTTTTATGCACAAAGTCCATCGAGTCATTATAGTTAATGACTACTCTGTTATGACAAAATAAATGGTTGATGGTATGTTAAAATACAGTGGTTTACAGGAACATATGTATGTAAATCATAAGTAAATTCATAAAAAGTAGCGGTTAAACAAAGCAGTTCATTTCATTGAAGAATCAGTATATTTACATTGTGTGTATGTGTAAGGTTAAAGAGAAAGCATTTTGTTTGTATTCATTATGCCTTTTGTGTGTTTTAGTTTTACTCTTTCTTACGTCAATAAACCTGTGGACAACGGACAACTGTCTTCAGAGTCGTGATGTCAAGAAGGAGCTTGTCTAACTGCCGAGGTGTATCACAGCACATATACTGAG